>JAZGTH010000099.1:1867500-2217500 GCA_036877525.1 Chromobotia macracanthus | reverse complement strand
AGCGACCAATACAAAGCAAATGAAACCCTTAGAATACTGGAGAACTGTTTACTGTATGGATGCCGATTGCAGGGCAGCATGTACAGGAGACATGTTTAGAGTTTGACATATCTGAAGAGTATGCAAGAGATGATGGTAAAATCACTGCTATTTAAAGACTCTGTTGCCTGGGTGTTGCTATGCAGTTACTGGTTCTGGGCATTTAGTGGTTGACAGGGTCTTCTGTGTGGTTGCTCACTGTTTGTGTGGTCCAGTCTGTTTTCTTTTTTTACACATTTTCTTTATCCCTCAGGTAAAAATCCTTTGCCTGGTAACATATGAAAGTAAAAGCAGCACATCTGTCAACAGACTCCCCAGACCTGACCCAGCACTGATTCATGCCACTGACAGAATACGGCTGTGTTCTGCACTGTTTATATTCGGGGTAAAGGGGGGCTGTACTGCACGAGCAGTAGTGTTAATGATGATGTCACTGCAGGGAAGATGAACAATATTTTTAAATATTTCCCTTTTAACTTTGTGCTTTTTAAATTATTTTAGGTTTATATATTTTTTGGTTCTGATGTTCTAATCTGACAAAATCAGATGTGAAAAGTGACAATGAACGTGTTTTTTTACTGCTGTTGCATAAAATTCAGCCCCTTTATCAGCTATAATCAAACCCTAAATGGGAATTAAATGGAAATGGAAAGTTCATCCCAGGATTTTTCATCAGCCTTGCACGTCTGAGACTTCTACTCAAATTTAGGATTTAGAACTAAAACCTGAGCGATTCTCTTTGGGATACGCGGCAGTAATAGTTAATTTATGTGTCCTCATGGATGCAATTATTCTTTTGTGCTAAATTTGTTTCTGTACAGGACATGAGCTGAAATGTGTCACAGAAACATCTTGTTTATAAGCAGGTGAATCAGCAGCAGGTAACTGGGGTTAGGGGAGCTGGTTTGTCGCTCATACAGATCACATTCAGTTGCAAGAAAGCATATCTGAAGGTCATGTTGAAAAAAAATAACATGCAAACTTGCAGAACATCTGTAAGGAAATTCAGAGTGATTTTTCAGAATATAAACCCTTAATAAAGGTGGTGTGAGAAAATATTAATTTGACTCGACTGATCGCTGATGAAACTGAATGCTTTATTTTATGAAGGAATTGAGAATGATTGCAGTTCAAGATGTTGGTTCAAATGTAGTTCTGTTGATAATGTGTGAGATCTACGGTCAGACCTCCTCTTTGTGAAACAGTAACATGAGGTCATCCCTAGGACTGCAGCTCACTTTTACACAATATTAGCTGTTTTTAACTTTATAGCAGTTAATTCAGTTGTGGTCTTAATTAAAGTTTCTTTTCTCCTCAGCAGTCTGATGTGTTTCTGTCATACAGCAAATGTGCTGAGGTCTCTGTTAAGAATTAAAGGGTCATTTGACAGCCTAAGCCTCTGCCTTGAGACAGCTGAAACATGCTGGACGTGAGACTCTCCTGATCGAGCAGTGGGGAACTCAGCTTGTCACCTGCATTCCAGTGTGCCAGACTGGAGTGACAGCTGATAGATTTTGGGAGTTATTAGGAAAGGGTAATCTTATACCCACAGTCCCGTTACCCCAGCCTCCCAAAACTCACATCAGCAAGTGTGACATGATGCTGTCTCTATGCAAGGCTTGTCTCTTTATGGCTCAAAATGATATGTGCTTATTTCTGAGCTGCTATGACTGATTTGTCAGCGAGAGACTAAAATGATTTCTGACAAGCGATATGTCTCCACTCTGACACTTGGCTGGTGATCAGAATTCTATATTGTGGCTCAAGAAAATGCAGAGCTCAGTCATGACTGAAGTATCACTAATCATTATAAACCTCATCATTCATGTTTTAACCTTCAGTAGTTGTGTGGCTGTCACAATACCTGGTTCACAATACAGCATATCAAGACAAAGCCGTCACAGTTTTCATTCATCAATACAATTTTTATTAATTGATTATTTTCACAGGCAAGTGGTTAATTTAAACCTTTGGTACTAGTAGTTTTGTACTCACAGTAGATCATCAGATGTTTTTTCTTTTTTATAATGTTAAAGCAATTTTCTACCAAAATTCTGCCAAAAATACTTTGTCACCCAAATTGGAAAAAGTCAACTATATTATTATTGTGTAACATCTTGTAATGTGTTGAGCACTGACTGGAGCACGGGAACATGAACGAAGGAGCGAAACCAGGAATATTCCAGGAGAACAGGCTTTAATAGTTTCCAAACAACACACAGCAACTCAAAACACGAATCACAGAATACAAAACACAAACGATCACTGACCAGGAACCAAACTGAAAGAGGAACTTAAACAGCACAGGTAATGAGGGAAAACAGATTAACTGATTATTATAATTAACTGATGATTAAACAGGAACAAGAACATGACCAAATAAGGGAAAACAGGAAATGAACCAAAACACAACACAAAAGAGTCCGTAATTGTAACATAGTGTAATTCAGCCATATTGTTACCTCACAACTGTCTTGATGAGCACTGATACTGTGTATTCTTCTCCATGTATTCATGGTAATGCTGTGAGCATTGTGCTGGAGATGCAGCCTCCCTCGGCTCCTGTTAACTAAACGTATGATCAGTCTGGGGAATAGTGCCATTCTGAAAGGGCTGGAGGTCACAAGTTGCTCATGGCTGACTGTTTTTCCCAGCAGCACAATGTTTGTGGGAACCAGATTGTTGTGGTGGTGCTGTGGCTCAGGGGAGATCGTTGAGTGTAAATATGAGTTTAAATACTAATTACAGTGTTCTGATCTCACACCTGCAAACCTTCAGGGTTTAATGTTGACACCACCAACCCACCAAATGCCGGTGCAATATGACAGTATGGCATCTACCTCCATCATTCATAACAGCTACATACCCAGCTAACAATTTTAGGTGGCAAGAACGTTTCCCTAACATTTCCATTAAGTAACAAAAGCATTAACATTAATGGAAAACAAACGAAAAACAGACCCACTCACTGCTCTTGACTGAAAACAATGAAACTGGAAACAATAAACAAAGATGTGTTGTGTCCTGCTAAAATGTCCAGTCTTCTGTTAGCCTTATTTATCACTTTATGTGGGGCCCGGGATTGTGACCGGTGAGTCAGAAAGTCATGTCAGGCCCTGATACCTTCATTACTGGTCAGGGCCCATCAGTCTGATGCTGCTGTGACTCTTCAGTGTCCTGCTCTGTATGACCGCTTTTCTATTAGCACACAAATGTTTCACAAAGACGTTCCCTCCTCTGTCCATCAGTACGAGGTATATATAATATAATTGTACCAACATATTAATTTCAACTTAATTTTTGTTATTAGAAAACTACAATAAAAAAAAAATGTTTTTGAAATAGATGATTTGGAACAAATAATGAAGAAAAAAGCAGCCAATAAGAGCGCAGGATAGAGGAACTCTTTCAAAACTCTTTTAAAATCTTCTCAGGATGATTCCTCAAGAAACTGGGTGATGGAAAATGTCTAGAAAAGTTTTGTAAATTCTAGACAGAGGGTGACTATATTGAATATGCTAGAATATCTCCTATTTTACCTTATTTTTAATTTTCTTTAGTCACAACATAATTCCTAAAGTTACATTTGTGTTATTTCATGGTTTTGATAAGTTTACTATTATTCATTAAAAAAATGAACTAAGAAAAACTGTTTCTAAACTTTTGACTGGTAGTGTATACTGAAAATCTGTCTTGTCGTGTTGTAGCTACTGTATTTGTATGCATGTTGACTAATATAAAGGATAAAAATGAAATGTTTGTTGCAGGTCTGATTGATTCAAACATTTAACTAGCCCTGCTCTGCAGTACTTTAGCTATAATTTCTTAAACCTTTACAACACCAAACATCTAGTAACACTAGTTTACATAGTGACTCATATTTCATAGTTCAGGAAAAAACCTTAAAACCTTAAAACATAAGAAACAAACTTCCAGAAGCAATTCTGTGCTACAGCATGTTTGTGTGTATAGAGCAGCACTGCATTATATATCCCTGCAAATTCATTTCACTGTTAAAAACATTCAAAAACAAATGGGTTGTTTTCTGTCCAAAACATAAAAACAGAATGTGAGTATTCAAAGTATTGCTCCTGCACTCATGCTAGTTTTCTGGGACTGGTGTTTGTCTGCAGGTCTGGCTGCTGCAGTGCTTGTGTGCTGCGGGTTGTTGGGGTCTTGATATGCAGTTGCCGCTGTATTCTGGGTGACCAGCGTCAGTGGTCTGCATCCACCCCACGTTTCTATTCTATATTCAATATAGATCCCACCTGCAAGATGTGTGGGAATTTTTCCACTTTTTTATATGCCTTGGAAAAATGTCTGAAAATCATGTGGAACTTTGATAACTTGGAAAAAGATGAATACACCTCAATAAACAACACAATTTATGAGTATAATTTTGGCTTGTACTGTAGAACAAAGACAATTTTTAAAACATCCTTAAGCTTTAATAGTGGTTTGCTAGGGAAAACATCACAATTATCTAATCATCCCTGATCTGATTTATTACTTTCCTGCTCAACTAGTTTTCAAACAGAATAGTTATATGCATAATATCACCACTTTGGTACATTATGAATTTGCTCGAACACTAACAACAGCTGATTCAACACAAACTGACTCTGCTTCAACTGTGCTGTTTAAAATATTACTCATTGTTCTTTGTAGGTGTCTTATTAGTTTACATGCACACTGTACCCATGCAGAATTTGTCATTTTCATTTTATTTCCTTTGTTTCTTCATGTTGACATTTAGAGATCTTGAGTCTCACAAGCAGGATGTAGTTACTGCAAACAAATGACAAACAATTCTACATTTAATAAGAGGATGTCATGGACATGTACCAGTGTCATTGTTGGATAAAGGGAGTTCTGTGTTCAGTTGAGGGGATGGTTTCACAGAGCTGTACTTTGCTTATGCACAATTACTTCTTCATTCGGTTCTCATTTCTTCCACACTTGATAAGGGTTGTGGTAATCAGGTTTTGATGGAAGCCATTTTCTTGCTAATCTATGACTATATGACAAATCTCTCCGTGCTGAAGACTGGATAGACACTAATATAACTTAATAATGAATACCGGCTCCAGCACACACACATCTACTTAGCTAAATAAAAGTGATGTCACAGCCCAGCCGCCCCTGGGAGTTGTTTTGTAGTGTTGTGTCTGGGTCAGGACACTTGTGTTGTGTTGGAGCAGGTTGGATCCCTGATTCTCAGTCTTGTTTTGGCTACTTTTCTTGCTGGATCTTAACTCATGCTGTTGGTGCTTTGTCTTGTTGGGTTTTCATGTTTAGTGTGCTATGTTCTTGTCTTTTCAGAGCATGATGTTTAGACAGCAGTTCTAGTTTCTGTTATTGTTCATAGTGTTGGGATCTAGACTTACTAACTCTTTTGTGCATTTCTGTTAGGCATTTCTGTCTCTTCACTTCACTTGCCATGTGCTCTTCTCTTCTGTGTTGTGAACACAATCTTTGTCTGTTTTCTCTGTGCTCTCCTGTCTTAAGTCTTGGCCCCTCCCCTTTATTTCCTTGGTAATTTTTCCATTATCAGTTCATGCCCTGCACCTGTTTCTTTGTTACCCGCCTTCATTTCTTGCTTATTTAATGCTTTTGTGTTTTGTATGATAGTTGTTCAGTTTCTGTTGCTGGAGTTCTCCTGTTTTACCCCCTCATGGGCTTTTGTTTTGTATCAGCTGTATTGGCTGTTTAGGGTCCTCATTGTCAGCCCTATTTTTGTGTTTTCATTTTGTCTATTAAATAAAGAACCTTTACTTTATAATTTAGTGTTAACACTGCAACATTTCATTATTCATTAAATCAGTGACAACTTCTCAAAGTTTTATTAAGAAACTGGTTTGTTATTATTCACAGTTCAGGAACCACTAGCAGCACCTTGGAGTTGCAGCATAAACTCTTGTTCTACACTCCACATCTCATGAATGTGCAGCATCTGTCTGCATCTCCGTCAGCTCAGCATGCAGTGATGTCGGCCTTTTCTCAACACCTCCCGGCGTGCTGAAGGACCCAGGACTCATTTCACACCTGTCCTCTCAGAAGAATGATGGGCTGAGTGCTCATCACTGTATCATGGCACTCCAGGGCTTGTTATGCCTCTCAGATTGGTGTATACTGCTAAAATTTCTCTGTGGAATAACATTTTCCAGCCCATTCTTCTCACCTGAGGGGTGAATGTTTGCTAATCCAATTTTCACAACTGCCAAGCACTTCTTACATGCAGTGATGCCACCCTTGAATACATTTACACCAACAGTAAAAACATAGAGAATAAAGACGCTGCACTCTTGGATTGTACACATAGAGATATGCATTAAAATAATGACTGCATTATACAGTCTAAAAACAAATACAGTATGATTTTATAAGGAATAGTCATTTTATATTATAGTGTTGAATTAAATAATGATCAAGCATGAAAGGAAAGAAAACCACTGTGTTAAAATCATATATTTTTAATATGACCTTGAATACATCGCTACATCATAAATACATCGCTACATCATGAATACATCGCTACAGCATGAATACATTGATACACTTTAGGAAGCAGTTTCCCACAGGCAAAAATAAGACAATCTATCTGAACAAAGTCAAAAATAAAATGCGGTGAATGGCCATAAAGAATATCCATTTTTTTCTCAAGCATTTTGCTTGAATTGTGGAAATGCACATTTCTTAGAAATAATGTTGATTTTGCATAAATACTCTGTCAGAATCAATTACATAGATATTCATTATTTATTTGTCGTTTGTTGTTTCTCTTTAATTTACTGCTGCCCCAAAACCCCTTATTTTTTCTCTTTCTTATCTGTATTTGTTCCGTCTTATGTTGTTCTGGCCAGCATCTGTCGATTTATCTTGGCTATGTGGACGGCTGTGTGCTGAGACTCTGGGGAGATGAGAAATGCTCAAGTAAAGATGTGCCAGCGATCAATCTCCACGTTGCTGCCACAGCTGCTGGTCTTTAGCATGAACACCTTCATCCAGCCTCATTCTCTCCTCTCATGGATTGATGATGCATCGTTTCATCATATAGTTTCTGATCAACCCGTAGAAATATATGCCTGCTAGTTACCCCCACTGCTGTCTGCACTGCTGTCATTATTCCACACTGTTTAATATACAAAATCTGAGTAAATAAGCAAAAACCAGAATGATTTACAATGATCCCTGCTTTCCTCTACATACATAAAATGCCCTTTAGGCTGCATTATTCTTTAATAATAGTATGCACTGCAAAACATCCTGCTCTGAATTAGTATCTTGTCTTATAGGCTCTTTGGTAAACAATATATGAAAATCTTTAAAACAAGATTAATATGAATACCATGAATAACATGAAGGGAAGTTTGACTTGATTGTGAGGTTTCTCAGAGGTGCGAGGTGATTGAACCCTTAGAGGCCGCACCTTATCCCCTCTTGGGACCACCCTTAGGTCCTACTGGCTCTTCAGAGAGCCCCATTTGAGCCCCTACATTTGGTTCAGCTTAGTGTATTCTCTTTGAGTTTCTCCCATATCAGGCAAAACTCTTCACAGATATGTGCCACTTCTCAGCTGGTTATTTCATGTAATGTATTCTCCATATTTTAACCCCCCGTCAGGCAGGATCTTTTCTGTACAAAAAAGGACACTCTCTCAACACAGACTTCAGGTCTGTGTAGCTGTAAGTAAAAAAATAAATAAATAAAATATGGCTGAAGCTGCCTATTTCCATTGTACGCTGGTTTGCAGCCCCTGTGCAGATTGGGAAATGGAAACAACTTGGGGCATTGGAAGGTTACAACATGGACAGGTATGCTGTTACTAGGCACACAGCAGCTTGCTGACATTGCACCGCCGGACCTTGTAACATGGCTCAAGTGATGTGGTGTTTGGTATAGGGACCCCTAGTGTCACTACACTGACGCAATGTTGAGTGAATGACAGATAGGAAACAACTAGGTAACTGATGTAACACCTGTTCCCTGATAGAGGGAACGAGATCTTGTGTCTCTCCCGCAGCATCACTGAGTTGCCCACTGAAATGGCCGACACATGTCTCGGCTCCTCAGAACAAACCTGAATAAGTGGAGCAAGTCACCTCCTTTTATATCTATAAGTCTGGGAGAATTACATGCATTTATTTTAAAATCACATGGGAAATGCAAGCTCACATACAGGGGTGAATGTAAAATATTAAATGTTTAGCTACTTACAAGGTACATTTCACTCTTTTACCATTAAAACTGAAGCAACATAAATGTAAGCATTTGTCTTGGCTGTATGTGGTGAGCAGTGTAAAGGGTTTAAGCTCTGCTGTCAGAGGAAATTAACTGTTAACTGATGTGCTCATGTGAAACCTGTGCAGCCTCAGAGCTGTGTTCTCTCTGCAGTGTTAGCTTACTTCAACACAACATCTTTTAATGTATTGTAATACTGATAGTGAGCTTTATGATTATTTAGAACATCATTTGCTCTGAATTTAGGATCATGTGTAATTTTTTACACAATTCTGTTTTGTTTACACAACACTGTTTTTATGGACATGTTGTACTGTATAGTAAATGGCTGGTAAATTTAAACTGTAAAAAAAATATTAAACCAAAACAGTAATTGACAGATCACTATGAAAATGACTTAATTGTATTAAATTAAAACATATAAAACAAGTTTGTGCTGTAGTTGTCTAGTTCTATACTGTAATACTTTGTGTGAAAGAAAAGAGACCTGACAATTGCTTCGCTACTGTATTATATAAATACAGTACATTTCGGCAATGAAGAGGTCATGTATTTATTTAACTTGATATTAAAGCTGTGATTTTTAAAGAAGGCACATGAACAGCTAAGTCCCCCTGTAGTCGACAGTTTTATCCCTTAAAACTCATCCAAGATAATTAAAGAGACATTTTTAAACTTTTTCCTGTGCAAATAATTTCTCATGCCTTTAAATAGCTTGAATGTAACTCTCCAGCCTCACTGCTTTCAGTATATGCTGGTCTATGAATATGCACATTATATCTCCACTCATTCACACCAGCTCAGCTGACCTGATCCTGGTCAACTACAGTATATATAATAATATATTATATATATTTTTTATTTTTCAGCCATATATGTCTAAAGCAGAAGCGGATTCACATGAGAAGAGAGAGTGAATGTATACAGGGTCATTTAGCAGTCGATGTATCAGACTGGTGATGTGTTTTTGCATTGCTCTCTACAATGTTGATGTGAACATGACTTAAACATGACTGTGACATTGCAAAAAGGTGGTTTTGAACCATGTTTTTGATGTTGTCTTTGGTAAACTGCAGTATAAAGGAAAATATTTCTTAATATATTTGCAGGCATACAGGATTTAAATATTTTTAAAAATATAAATTAAATTAGCATAAACAGATTAACATGATTAGATTAACATGAACTCACAATGAACAATATATTTTTACAACATTTATTAATCTTTGGTAATGTTAGTTATTCATTATACATTCTTTTTTACTTCAGTGCAAGTATTGTTAATTGTTAGTTCATGTTAACTTAAGTAAACTAATGTTAACTAAGGGAACCTCATTGTGTGTTACAATGTGTGTTGCAATCACCAGCATCTCTCAATGATTTGATTTTAGAATACTAATTGTTAATTAAAATGACATTAAAATTCATAAGACAGTAGCTTACAGTTGCCATTCTTCCTTGTTTGAAGAGGTTTCTGGTCTTTTGGCTAGAGCTGGTCTTGAGGGCATAGGTGAGTTTGTTGCATTTGACATTTTCCACAGGGCTTTTTCAGGCCCACTGAACTGACGGGAAATGACATTTAATTACTGGTGAGCAGTCACGCAGTTCGGCTAATTACAATCCCCGGAGTTTAGTCATCATACCTAATTAACTTTTACTTTCATGAAAGCTTAATGCTGAGGCGCGGCAGTGTTCCCGCGTGCTGCACTTCACAAATATTGACAATCAGTTTTGGAAATGAATTCCAAAAGATCTTCTGGCTTCCTGTGTCCCTCACGTGCAGATCAGATCAATTTGCAAGATCAAATCCATTTGTGAGGTCTTGAACCAGAGCGCCACACTTTGAACCCTGCTCGCACCCGTTGCGCTCTCATCAGACACGTCGCTGCCCCCCTCTGATTGGCCACATCATGGCGATAATGAGCAAGAGATCGCTGCATGCCTCTTATCTAGCTCTCACCATGGAAACAGAGGACAGACCGCTGCTGGTCACCGGAGTGTCATCTATCTCTCGGCAGGTGAAGGTGCCACTCTGGTTTTACCTAGAGCCATGGAGAAGTACAAGGTCATTGTTTGATATTGTAGCTTTGATGGTCCTCAGAACTTATGTTTTGAGTTCATGAAGGATTTATGCCTCACAAACAATTAATGCTGAAAGATACATAGCTGCATTATCCGCTTGATTCCTGTAGGGTAGCATCATTAATAAGAACATTAGTGCTCGCAGCAATTATTTTATTGTGCTTTGACTTAATCCAAAACTTTAATGAGCAAGGATCTAAGTCAGAGTGTTTATTAAGCACATTTTGTCACACTTAACATTTAATGCACATTATACTATGAAAAGCCTGAGCTCAACTTATTCTTAACGAGAAACAGCACTCTGGAAACATGTTTGACTAGTTTCAGGAAATGCCATTACTTTATCAAAAGCTAAACTTGTAGAGTTAGACAAAAATATTTTCTCTCTTTTATCCCAGAAAGTTTCCTGTCAGACTCTAAACATGGCATTAAGTCATCTCTAATCATACATATGGCTCCTAAATCTTCTTCATACTCATGTAACCGTTTAAAATGTGCTGCTGTAAGAAGAACTTCAGACTGCAGGTGGTTGTAAGGGCATTGCTAGGTCTCTCTGATGTTCTGATCTCTAGATATGATCTGGATCCTTCTTCTGTTGGGTGTGGTATTCTTTCAGCTGTTTTGTTCAGCAGATGAGAGTATAGTATAACAACACTCAAGGCATAACCGTTGACTAAATGATTCAGCGCAAGTTATGCACCACATAACAAATCCTGAACACTACGCAACAGTTACAGTGACGTTTACCTCCATAAATCATTTGCTCAGATGTTTATTTTCAAGCTTGAATGAAAGAAGTAAATCACTTTTAATGAGCATAAATGCCAAGTTGAACTGCACCAAATGTGTTTGCATTTTATGCTTCTTAATAACTGGCAGCTCATTAGCACACTTATAAGGACAGACTTTCATTCCTGGTAATTAACAGATTTCCTCAGCAGTGACTGACCCAGCTCAGACATTCAGACTGTCCACAAAGACCACATGCAAGAGTTTGGTGGTTGAGGAGGTGACCTGCGGTGAGGGACAAGACTCAAAAGAGTTCTCTTGTAACTGACATGCCATCCATCTAGCCCCTCCAAGGCCTGCAGGGAGATCAATGGATGCTGAGACAACCAAACAAGCTATCTGCATCTACATTAGTATTCCTGGGTGGCATGGGGCATTTAGCAGCCTTCCAGCGCAGTTGCCATGTCGATAGATTGATAAGACAAAAGAGACAAGGACCCTAGAGCCTGTGGTTGGACAGTGATTTAACCAGGCTTATCTCCTACACACACACACAAGAACACCAGATTCTTAATTCAAAAGGTGATGACAGCTGAGTCGGTTCTTTTATAACTCATGCTTGAGTGAACTGGACACTCAGCGCTAATGTTTATAGTGACTGAGATGTGTTGCATTTTCATGTCATACAGAAAAGGTTTGCTGGACCGCAGACTAGTAAGTCAAACACGCTTTTAAGGTTTAATGTTGTTATTAGTGGTGTTTGCAAGATAACCCTTTTCATGGTTTTTCATTTTTCATGTTCTTTGTTTTGTGTTATCTGTGCTATGGACACAAACAACACCTCATTGTGCAACTTGTTAAGGAAAGATGTTACTATGTTTTCTTAAACAATGCCTGTTAGATATTAATAGAGGTGGAAACGTGGACACACTGTACAGTGAGGGACATTTCTAGAGTAATGTCTTTCAATACTTGAAAGACTCAAAAAGACACACTTGCAATATAATAATATAGACCAAAACCTTAGATTTGTCGTTCAGAAACATTTATCCAGCACACACAGTAAATTGTTTGTTGTGTTTTGAGTTAGCATCACTTTACAGTTGTGCTTTTCCATCACATTAGAGCTACAGGCTTTATTGTACAGTATAAACAATGTGACATGAAGGGTTAATCTGTCAGAAATCACTGCTATCAATCAAACCAGGAGACAGATGCTGTCCTTGTTCAAGGATTTACACATGTACACATGAGAGGCAAGAATATTGTGTTCCTGCAAAAATATTTTTGATAAAGTAACATCACAGGCCACTTGAATATCTTGTGTTTGTTTGCTGTTTCACTGCATCCTCTCTTATGATGAGAATTCATAAACACCAACTTCCATGAACTGACAGTCTGAGTCAACTTTATTTGAGAACAAATCAGAAACAGAACTAGCATCAAATGGCAGATAAATGGATCATTTGGGCACACAAAAATGACAAACCTATATATTTTATTTATTTAGAATAAACATTATATAATGCTTTGTGTTGACCTAAACCAAACACTAAAAGAGGGTTACTATAAATATTAATAATGAATAAGTTATGAATTATGAATATTAGCTAGTTATGAATGACAGCAGTTATGAATGCGACTGCTCTAGTGACTAGAGATTGGATTTAATAAATCCATTTGAAAAGTGAACAGCAGTCAGCTGTAAACCAGACTTTATACCTGTGGTCAAAACGTTCATTAGAATTTGAGGATAAAAGAAGTCCATCCCATTCCTTCTTAGGAATGAAGTTTCAAATGAATGAATCAATGAAATCCATTCAGCCCTTCTGAATGAACCTGTTATCTCCATGACTTATAATCTTTATGGTTTATTGCACATTTAGAAGCCCAAATGGAAAGACCAGGATTCATTGTCTTCTGTGCATTGGGGGAAATAGCAGCATTTTTCAATTACTTAGTGAGACAACAAGTAATCTAAATAACCACTTCTCTATGTCTGGGCTCAGAAGTCCTGAACATGATGAAATTAATGTAGACATTTTGAATTGTGCATCTTCGCATCTGGTTTTATTTGAGAATGACACCACTTAGCCCTGTCAGGACCCTCCTGAGTTAAACAATAAAGGTCAAGGAATGCAGTGGTAAGAATGCCAATCACAGTTTAATCTGATCTGTGAAATGATGTTAGTTTATGCCCCAAAGGTTAAGAGATTTCTACAGCTGCCAGTATTACAAGGAGAGGAATGGTCGGCACCAGTGCGGAAAATTCAATTTCTCTTTCTAATCCTATTCTTTTATTTTTCTGGACATACACTACATGAAGTCTTTAATTCTGTGTTTAGCACGGCTGTTCAGCCAGCATCCCATAGACACTGATATTTGTCATAACAATATGCAATCTATCCTCGCCTGCCTGCAGCATCTTTCAGAAACACTTTCCATGTCCAGTGATAATGGCATACATTATTCTAAAAGTGTTTGTTTGGAATTTTCTCTGACCAGAAAAAACATGTTACAAAGTAATTTTTTTTAAATACTGTCTAAACCATCTTCTACAGTGTACCATATTCATATAATGTGACGTTTCACACACGTCTAATACTTGCATCAAAGAGCACTGTATTTCAGGAAGGTGCTGTTCCACATATCATCTCTTATCAGGGAGTCTCTGTGGTAATGAGATGTCTCTCAGTCTGCTCTCATATACTGGGCAGTCTCCTACTGAACAAAGTGATTGTCGTTTACGCTTGCCACCTTTAGCGACACGTGGCTTGTGTTGTTTTCATGTTTCTCAGTGCTGTCGATTCTGAAATAATGGAAACTGAGGCTAACAGCAGGTGTCAGAGATGTTTCGAGAACATGAGAGGAGAGGGCACACGTCTTCAATGATTTTGATGTGAAATTTACCTTCAACTCCCTATTGACAGCTTGTCAGTAACATTACACAAAGTCTAGTGAAAATACACAGCATCTCTTAAGAAGTTTCTCCAACAACACTTACTACCTGCAAATACCAAAATCAGATAAAAAACTCAACAGTTAATTCTGGTCTTTTTTATTGAATGTCCTGATTTAAATAGCTGTGAATCTGTCATTTTGAGGTTATTACAGTGAAGAAGATCTAAGTCTCTCTTTTCATTATTCTGATAATAGATGACTGGCTGCATTTAAGACTTTGAATATGAATCTGTATCTGGCTTATTATGTGATATTATGTTCGCGCTAGTGAACTTCGCTAGTTCATTAATGGATTTTACCCCCTATGGGTGAGTAAACCCCAAAAAGACAACAAATCTCACATATTATGGTGTGTAACTTTTAATGATGTGTAACTTTTTCATTTAATACCTTTTATAACTACTCTACCCAATCTACGCCCATCAGCCACAGAGACGTTTAGAGGTAAGAGATGCACTGTTTACTCTCCACCCTCTTTCAAACACACGACTGATTCACTCTCACTCCTCAGCTTCACTCCAGCACACACACAGAGTGAGATACTCTCTCATCTTTCTCCTGTTTCAGAAGAGATCTTGATCACTGATGTGCCATTGCCTTACACAAACAAACACAGTCACTCATGATCAGTAGTTTCACAGTGTTTGATGAGTTGCTCTTAATCCTGTAAGAGTGATTTGGCATTTAGTGGGAGAAACAATTTAGCTGTTGAACTAAAAATATAAAATCTACACTTTGATTTATATTTAAATTATTTCTAATTTTGTCTTTTATTTCATTTCTACTTAATACATAAACAAACAAATACATAAAAAAACCACTGCAAGTCAATGGCAGCTGAGTTCACTTTCAGATGCTGCAGTTTCACAGTCCGTCACAGTCTGTATATCTCAACATTAGATGGCAGTAGTGGCTAAAATCAGTGCTCGAATGCATTGCGTTTTACACTCAGAAATCTCTTGACTGAATGTAACTGTGTGACTTTTTTTACAGCCTTGTAAAGGCTGTAGCCATTTTTATCAAGAGAAATGATTCTTATGCATTTGAAAGCAAGATTGTTTTTACAATCGTCATTGTTCTAATCAATCGCTGTCACGTTCTAGCATTTAATACATTATTCATCATCTCACATTTCTGTGGCTGGAGTTCAAGGTAAGAGAAATTACTTTTCTCTTTAGACAGAGTGCATGGCTAATTTTATATGCTTTTATTTTGACAGTGTTGCAGAACTAAAGACTAACAATGCAACTGGATACTGGGAAAACTCACTCACAGGAAAGAAAAATAACAATCGAGTATAAGAATGGAGATGCCAACAATTTCTCCAACAAATCAATGTGAACTCTAAAACAACAATATAAACTCAACCATTTTTTAAAGTTTTCAAAAGCAACTGATCTAAGCTGTGCTATCTGCATTATACCTCCATATTTTATACCTAACCCTAACTGTATGTTAACAAATACTTTGTGTTTTTTATTTCCCAAAGGAATAGTAGGAAAAACATTTTGAGACAGAATTAATATCAAAATTAAACATAACTTACAGTTATGTTAACAGTTAAACAATACAGACACTGAGCTATGGGCAACCATGTAAACATGAACAACTGTCTATGGAAACGAATTTAACTATTTGATGGCAATACAAGCTAGCATGGGTTTAATGTTAAACTGCTGGCTGCAGGCCTCTGTATGTTATTTTTGGTTAAAGTTGATGCTTCAATATTTCTGAGCCTTATGTAGCTATTTTAATGGCTAAGACTTTGTTACAGTAAATTCTGTGCAGGATATTTACAACAATATTTGGCTGACTACGATTTTGCCCTAAAATAATTTCTCATGCTGTTCTCTTTATTGGCTAGAAATGATGACACAAGCAGCTCTATTTGTGTTTGTCAAAGCAGCCACACAGCAAACGCAGCACAGGTGTGTGGAGTGGTCACGCGGACTATGCCTAATTGTTGGCCGTTTTTAACACAGACATGCTAATGCGTGCCGCGTGGCTGACCACGGTCCCTCGGCTCTCTGGGTAATAATCAACTTTCATTAGTCAAAATAACAGACTCTCTGAGTTACTGTGCCTGTTTAGTTATTAAAGGATTAAACAGAAGCAACAAAGCCAACTGACTGTACAAATAAATAAATACATAAATACTGCAAAAGCTTTAAGGGTTTTTATACTGTACATTTTAAATACATGTGGCTTCACATATGACATCCAGTAAGAAGAATGTAAATTTAACCCCTGTGTGCCTATTTGTTTATCCTCTCATATTTTAATAAAACTGTTATTTTTTAATGATTTGTATATAATGTTCACAGTTTGATTCATTAAGCTCCAAACATCTTGAAGCAGATGAGAATTAACGGCATTCACCCCGTCTGTAGTTTGATGATGTTTTCTCAGTTCCTCTTCGTGTTTATTAGCTGTGTCATTACTGGTTTTGTTCTTATATTCTGAACAGTGATGCACTTGATGAGATTAACATGTATTTAACTAAGTATACGGATGTGTCGGGCAGCCTGTTCTGTTACTCTGAGGTTAACAACACTCTGTTTTTACAGCCCACAGACACGCTCCACATAGCTCATCACCACATGTGTTTACATGAAAAATGTAACATGCTAGAGAGCTCAACACCCTTCACCGTTACTGAATGCCACTGTTTTCAATACCTTATACACAGCAGACTTGTCAGTAGTCACTGCTTTATATCATGTCATGGAAATATTGTGTCTCTTGATAAGTTACAGTAATAATACTCTGGTCACTGTAGCTGCAGTGGTTTACATCTGTAGAGGGTTGATGCTTTACACATTGGATACTCATAGCTCAGTGCTGAAGAAATGATGTGCTGTGCTTTTATTTTAAATTATGTTAAATCAGAAAGAACTCTTTAATTGGCTGATATATCTGTGTACAAATCTGTGGGCTGGAAATATCTGAGGATCATATTAAACAATCATGAGACAATACATTTAGCTCCTGTAAGTGTGCACACTATAAGATGAGAATGTGAAGGGCATTATTTGTCTTTATGCTCACAGTGGCAGCCCCATTATATGAGCTGCTGAATGTATTACATGATCATTTCTGATGGCACGGATGCTCATGTTCTCCAGAAATGTATATGGTAATTATGTGCTCTTGGCAACTGTCTCAGGAGCAGCTTACATAAAACTGATTGTTGACAGCTATATTTATGTAAGTTCTGGTCATTCTACAGTCTTGCTTTCCAGCATTAATAATGTCAATTAGTACGTGGTGCAGCATTGAGTCTGGATTTGTCGCCTTTGTGGACAGTGATTTGAAACGTCCTTCCAACAACTTATGCAAATGAGTGATCCATTGCAGGACAGACTGCAGCCCAGAGACGAACCTCCAGTTGCATTTTGTCTATATGCTAGCAACATTTTAAAGGGTGATTTGGAACTGTGTTAAACAGTTAAATGTTAACTCATACATTGTAATGTAAAAAAGTTATTTCTACATAATTACAATGACTTCCACAGGGGTAATTCAATAGAGTTAGGTTGTTGTTGATGTATCATTTTAATTAATTTGCAGAACTTTACATGAAATAACTAAGCATCTGTAACAACTTAAGTGTTTGGCAGAAGGAATATTCAATAAACATAACAAATATACAGCAGTTGCTTCTGGTCCTGGGATAGGCAAAGAGTTATAAGAGCCCTAATACTGGATATAATGGCACTGTGAAAGTCAGGTGAAGTGTAAGGTATAACTCGAGGGGGGACACTAGTATTTGAGTAGATAATAACATAATGTGCCACTAAACATACTTACATGCCATCACTTAAATTACTGTTATGGGCTGTAAATATTAAGAGAAATGAGACACTGGAACCATAAACATTGTTTTCTGTTCATATTTTCTTGAAGGTTTGAATTGATTTGATTTTTATATCTGATTTCGTATTGGTTGCATGAGACACCATGTCATCCTGTTGACAGATATGTTACGGTTTAGCTGCTGTGGTTCTTTTCAGTGTTTGTTGTATAGACAAAAGCTTTAAAGGTCAAAGCTAAAATAAAATATATAATGTCAGTGATGTTTGTGTGAAATCAATGTGCCAGTGATCTGTGGTGTGTGAATAGTGCAGTCCAGCATAAATGTGAGCCAACTGGTGTCAATGCAGGATTAACACACAAACATTTCTGTGTGTGTTTTCTTAGTGAGTAAGCTTGTACTAGCAATACTTGCTCATGACCTGGCTCATAACTTTACACTTAACATACTGTAATAGTAATTCCCTAACATTAGCAAATGTAATTGTAAAAATTATTTAACAGCTTGGTTGCCATTGGTCAGTTTACACATAGTGTCACCACAAACTCACAGTATTGGTCAGTTTACATGCAGTGTCGCCACAAACTCACAGCATTGGTCAGTTTACACATAGTGTCATAAAAACTCACAGCATTGGTCAGTTTACACGTAGTGTCGCCACAAACTCACAGCATTGGTCAGTTTACACATAGTGTCATAAAAACTCACAACATTGGTCAGTTTACACGTAGTGTCATCAAAACTCACAGCATTGGTCAGTTTACATGTAGTGTCGTCAAAACTCACAGCATTGGTCAGTTTACACACAGTGTCACTACAAACTCACATCATTGGTCAGTCTACACGTAGTGTCGCCACAAACTCACAGCATTGGTCAGTTTACACATAGTATCACCATAAACTCACATCATTGGTCAGTCTACACGTTGTGTCACCACAAAGTCACAGCATTGGTCAGTTTACACGTAGTGTCGCTACAAACTCACAGCATTGGTCAGTTTACACATAGTGTCGTCAAAACTCACAACATTGGTCAGTTTACACGTAGTGTCGTCAAAACTCACAACATTGGTCAGTTTACATGTAGTGTCGCCACAAACTCACATCATTGGTCAGTTTACACGTAGTGTCGCCACAAACTCACATCATTGGTCAGTCTACACGTAGTGGCGCCACAAACTCACAGCATTGGTCAGTTTACACACAGTGTCGCCACAAACTCACATCATTGGTCAGTTTACACGTAGTGTCGCCAAAACTCACAGCATTGGTCAGTTAACACAGTGTCACCACAAACTCACATCATTGGTCAGTCTACACGTAATGGCGCCACAAACTCACAGCATTGGTCAGTTTACACGTAGTGTCGCCACAAACTGACAGCATTGGTCAGTTTACACGTAGTGTCGCCACAAACTCACATCATTGGTCAGTTTACACGTAGTGTCGCCACAAACTCACATTATTGGTCAGTCTACACGTAATGTCGTCAAAACTCACAGTATTGGTCAGTTTACATGTAGTGTCGCCAACAAACTCACAGCATTGGTCAGTTTACACACAGTGTCGCCACAAACTCACAGCATTGGTCAGTTTACACATAGTGTCACTACAAACTCACATCATTGGTCAGTCTACACGTAGTGGCACCACAAACTCACAGCATTGGTCAGTTTACACACAGTGTCGCCACAAACTCACATCATTGGTCAATTTACACGTAGTGTCACCACAAACTCACAGCATTGGTCAGTTTACACGTAGTGTCGCCACAAACTCACAGCATTGGTCAGTTTACACGTAGTGTCGCCACAAACTCACAGCATTGGTCAGTTTACACACAGTGTCGCCACAAACCCACATATTGGTCAGTTTACGTAGTGTCACCACAAACTCACATCATTGGTCAGTCTACACGTAGTGTCGCCACAAACTCACAGCATTGGTCAGTCTACACGTAGTGTCGCCACAAACTCACAGCATTGGTCAGTTTACACGTAGTGTCACCACAAACTCACAGCATTGGTCAGTTTACACACAGTGTCATTACAAACTCACAGCATTGGTCAGTTTACACACAGTCTCGCCACAAACTCACAGCATTGGTCAGTTAACACAGTGTCACCACAAACTCACATCATTGGTCAGTCTACATGTAGTGGCGCCACAAACTCACAGCATTGGTCAGTTTACACGTAGTGTCGCCACAAACTGACAGCATTGGTCAGTTTACACGTAGTGTCGCCACAAACTCACATCATTGGTCAGTTTACACGTAGTGTCGCCACAAACTCACATCATTGGTCAGTTTACATGTAGTGTCGCCAACAAACTCACAGCATTGGTCAGTTTACACACAGTGTCGCCACAAACTCACAGCATTGGTCAGTTTACACATAGTGTCACCACAAACTCACATCATTGGTCAGTCTACACGTGTGGCACCACAAACTCACAGCATTGGTCAGTTTACACACAGTGTCGCCACAAACTCACATCATTGGTCAATTTACACGTAGTGTCACCACAAACTCACAGCATTGGTCAGTTTACACGTAGTGTCGCCACAAACTCACAGCATTCGTCAGTTTACACGTAGTGTCGCCACAAACTCACAGCATTGGTCAGTTTACACATAGTGTCACCACAAACTCACATCATTGGTCAGTCAACACGTAGTGTCGCCACAAACTCACAGCATTGGTCAGTTTACACGTAGTGTCACCACAAACTCACAGCATTGGTCAGTTTACACGTAGTGTCACCACAAACTCACAGCATTGGTCAGTTTACACACAGTGTCACTACAAACTCACAGTATTGGTCAGTCTACACGTAGTGTCATCACACACTCACAACATTGGTCAGTTTACGCGTAGTGTCGTCAAAACTCACAGCATTGGTCAGTTTACATGTAGTGTCGCCAACAAACTCACAGCATTGGTCAGTTTACACACAGTGTCACCACAAACTCACAGCATTGGTCAGTTAACACAGTGTCACCACAAACTCACATCATTGGTCAGTCTACATGTAGTGGCGCCACAAACTCACAGCATTGGTCAGTTTACACGTAGTGTCGCCACAAACTGACAGCATTGGTCAGTTTACACGTAGTGTCGCCACAAACTCACATCATTGGTCAGTTTACACGTAGTGTCGCCACAAACTCACATCATTGGTCAGTCTACACGTAGTGTCGCCACAAACTCACATCATTGGTCAGTTTACACGTAGTGTCGCACAAACTCACATCATTGGTCAGTCTACACGTAGTGTCGCCACAAACTCACAGCATTGGTCAGTTTACACATAGTGTCACTACAAACTCACATCATTGGTCAGTTTACACGTGGTGTCGCACAAACTCACAGCATTGGTCAGTTTACCGTGGTGTCGCCACAAACTCACAGCATTGGTCAGTTTACCGTAATGTCGTCAAAACTCACAACATTGGTCAGTTTACACGTAGTGTCGCCACAAACTCACAGCATTCGTCAGTTTACCGTGGTGTCGCCACAAAATCACAGCATTGGTCAGTTTACACATAGTGTCATAAAAACTCACAGCATTGGTCAGTTTACACGTAGTGTCGCCACAAACTCACAGCATTGGTCAGTTTACACATAGTGTCATAAAAACTCACAACATTGGTCAGTTTACACGTAGTGTCATCAAAACTCACAGCATTGGTCAGTTTACATGTAGTGTCGTCAAAACTCACAGCATTGGTCAGTTTACACACAGTGTCACTACAAACTCACATCATTGGTCAGTCTACACGTAGTGTCGCCACAAACTCACAGCATTGGTCAGTTTACACATAGTATCACCATAAACTCACATCATTGGTCAGTCTACACGTTGTGTCACCACAAAGTCACAGCATTGGTCAGTTTACACGTAGTCGCTACAAACTCACAGCATTGGTCAGTTTACACATAGTGTCGTCAAAACTCACATCATTGGTCAGTTTACACGTAGTGTCGTCAAAACTCACAACATTGGTCAGTTTACATGTAGTGTGCCACAAACTCAATCATTGGTCAGTTTACACGTAGTGTCGCCACAAACTCACATCATTGGTCAGTCTACACGTAGTGGCGCCACAAACTCACAGCATTGGTCAGTTTACACACAGTGTGCACAAACTCACATCATTGGTCAGTTTACACGTAGTGTCGCCAAAACTCACAGCATTGGTCAGTTAACACAGTGTCACCACAAACTCACATCATTGGTCAGTCTACACGTAATGGCGCCACAAACTCACAGCATTGGTCAGTTTACACGTAGTGTCGCCACAAACTCACAGCATTGGTCAGTTTACACGTAGTGTCGCCACAAACTCACATCATTGGTCAGTTTACACGTAGTGTCGCCACAAACTCACATTATTGGTCAGTCTACACGTAATGTCGTCAAAACTCACAGTATTGGTCAGTTTACATGTAGTGTCGCCAACAAACTCACAGCATTGGTCAGTTTACACACAGTGTCGCCACAAACTCACAGCATTGGTCAGTTTACACATAGTGTCACTACAAACTCACATCATTGGTCAGTCTACACGTAGTGGCACCACAAACTCACAGCATTGGTCAGTTTACACACAGTGTCGCCACAAACTCACATCATTGGTCAATTTACACGTAGTGTCACCACAAACTCACAGCATTGGTCAGTTTACACGTAGTGTCGCCACAAACTCACAGCATTGGTCAGTTTACACGTAGTGTCGCCACAAACTCACAGCATTGGTCAGTTTACACATAGTGTCACCACAAACTCACATCATTGGTCAGTCTACACGTAGTGTCTCCAAAACTCACAGCATTGGTCAGTCTACACGTGGTGTGCCACAAACTCACAGCATTGGTCAGTTTACCGTAGTGTCACCACAAACTCACAGCATTGGTCAGTTTACACACAGTGTCATTACAAACTCACAGCATTGGTCAGTTTACACACAGTCTCGCACAAACTCACAGCATTGGTCAGTTAACACAGTGTCACACAAACTCACATCATTGGTCAGTCTACATGTAGTGGCGCCACAAACTCACAGCATTGGTCAGTTACCGTGGTGTCGCCACAAACTGACAGCATTGGTCAGTTTACAGTAGTGTGCCACAAACTCACATCATTGGTCAGTTTACACGTAGTGTCTCCACAAACTCACATCATTGGTCAGTTTACATGTAGTGTAGCCAACAAACTCACAGCATTGGTCAGTTTACACAGTGTGCCACAAACTCACAGCATTGGTCAGTTTACACATAGTGTCACCACAAACTCACATCATTGGTCAGTCTACATGTGGTGGCGCCAAAACTCACAGCATTGGTCAGTTTACAGTAGTGTCGCCACAAACTGACAGCATTGGTCAGTTTACACGTAGTGTGCCACAAACTCACATCATTGGTCAGTTTACCGTAGTGTGCACAAACTCACATCATTGGTCAGTCTACTAGTGTGCCACAAACTCACATCATTGGTCAGTTTACCGTAGTGTGCCACAAACTCACATCATTGGTCAGTCTACCGTAGTGTCGCCACAAACTCAGCATTGGTCAGTTTACACATAGTGTCACTACAAACTCACATCATTGGTCAGTTTACACGTAGTGTCGCCACAAACTCACAGCATTGGTCAGTTTACACGTAGTGTCGCCACAAACTCACAGCATTGGTCAGTTTACACGTAATGTCGTCAAAACTCACAACATTGGTCAGTTTACACGTAGTGTCGCCACAAACTCACAGCATTCGTCAGTTTACACGTAGTGTCGCCACAAAATCACAGCATTGGTCAGTTTACACATAGTGTCATAAAAACTCACAGCATTGGTCAGTTTACACGTAGTGTCGCCACAAACTCACAGCATTGGTCAGTTTACACATAGTGTCATAAAAACTCACAACATTGGTCAGTTTACACGTAGTGTCATCAAAACTCACAGCATTGGTCAGTTTACATGTAGTGTCGTCAAAACTCACAGCATTGGTCAGTTTACACACAGTGTCACTACAAACTCACATCATTGGTCAGTCTACACGTAGTGTCGCCACAAACTCACAGCATTGGTCAGTTTACACATAGTATCACCATAAACTCACATCATTGGTCAGTCTACACGTTGTGTCACCACAAAGTCACAGCATTGGTCAGTTTACACGTAGTGTCGCTACAAACTCACAGCATTGGTCAGTTTACACATAGTGTCGTCAAAACTCACATCATTGGTCAGTTTACACGTAGTGTCGTCAAAACTCACAACATTGGTCAGTTTACATGTAGTGTCGCCACAAACTCACATCATTGGTCAGTTTACACGTGTGTGCCACAAACTCACATCATTGGTCAGTCTACACGTAGTGGCGCCACAAACTCACAGCATTGGTCAGTTTACACACAGTGTCGCCACAAACTCACATCATTGGTCAGTTTACACGTAGTGTCGCCAAAACTCACAGCATTGGTCAGTTAACACAGTGTCACCACAAACTCACATCATTGGTCAGTCTACACGTAATGGCGCCACAAACTCACAGCATTGGTCAGTTTACACGTAGTGTCGCCACAAACTCACAGCATTGGTCAGTTTACACGTAGTGTCGCCACAAACTCACATCATTGGTCAGTTTACACGTAGTGTCGCCACAAACTCACATTATTGGTCAGTCTACACGTAATGTCGTCAAAACTCACAGTATTGGTCAGTTTACATGTAGTGTCGCCAACAAACTCACAGCATTGGTCAGTTTACACACAGTGTGACAAACTCACAGCATTGGTCAGTTTACACATAGTGTCACTACAAACTCACATCATTGGTCAGTCTACACGTAGTGGCACCACAAACTCACAGCATTGGTCAGTTTACACACAGTGTCGCCACAAACTCACATCATTGGTCAATTTACACGTAGTGTCACCACAAACTCACAGCATTGGTCAGTTTACACGTAGTGTCGCCACAAACTCACAGCATTGGTCAGTTTACACGTAGTGTCGCCACAAACTCACAGCATTGGTCAGTTTACACATAGTGTCACCACAAACTCACATCATTGGTCAGTCTACACGTAGTGTCTCCACAAACTCACAGCATTGGTCAGTCTACACGTAGTGTCGCCACAAACTCACAGCATTGGTCAGTTTACACGTAGTGTCACCACAAACTCACAGCATTGGTCAGTTTACACACAGTGTCATTACAAACTCACAGCATTGGTCAGTTTACACACAGTCTCGCCACAAACTCACAGCATTGGTCAGTTAACACAGTGTCACCACAAACTCACATCATTGGTCAGTCTACATGTAGTGGCGCCACAAACTCACAGCATTGGTCAGTTTACACGTAGTGTCGCCACAAACTGACAGCATTGGTCAGTTTACACGTAGTGTCGCCACAAACTCACATCATTGGTCAGTTTACACGTAGTGTCTCCACAAACTCACATCATTGGTCAGTTTACATGTAGTGTCGCCAACAAACTCACAGCATTGGTCAGTTTACACACAGTGTCGCCACAAACTCACAGCATTGGTCAGTTTACACATAGTGTCACCACAAACTCACATCATTGGTCAGTCTACACGTAGTGGCACCACAAACTCACAGCATTGGTCAGTTTACACACAGTGTCGCCACAAACTCACATCATTGGTCAATTTACACGTAGTGTCACCACAAACTCACAGCATTGGTCAGTTTACACGTAGTGTCGCCACAAACTCACAGCATTCGTCAGTTTACACGTAGTGTCGCCACAAACTCACAGCATTGGTCAGTTTACACATAGTGTCACCACAAACTCACATCATTGGTCAGTCAACACGTAGTGTCGCCACAAACTCACAGCATTGGTCAGTTTACACGTAGTGTCACCACAAACTCACAGCATTGGTCAGTTTACACACAGTGTCACTACAAACTCACAGTATTGGTCAGTCTACACGTAGTGTCATCACACACTCACAACATTGGTCAGTTTACGCGTAGTGTCGTCAAAACTCACAGCATTGGTCAGTTTACATGTAGTGTCGCCAACAAACTCACAGCATTGGTCAGTTTACACACAGTGTCACCACAAACTCACAGCATTGGTCAGTTAACACAGTGTCACCACAAACTCACATCATTGGTCAGTCTACATGTAGTGGCGCCACAAACTCACAGCATTGGTCAGTTTACACGTAGTGTCGCCACAAACTGACAGCATTGGTCAGTTTACACGTAGTGTCGCCACAAACTCACATCATTGGTCAGTTTACACGTAGTGTCGCCACAAACTCACATCATTGGTCAGTCTACACGTAGTGTCGCCACAAACTCACATCATTGGTCAGTTTACACGTAGTGTCGCCACAAACTCACATCATTGGTCAGTCTACACGTAGTGTCGCCACAAACTCACAGCATTGGTCAGTTTACACATAGTGTCACTACAAACTCACATCATTGGTCAGTTTACACGTAGTGTCGCCACAAACTCACAGCATTGGTCAGTTTACACGTAGTGTCGCCACAAACTCACAGCATTGGTCAGTTTACACGTAATGTCGTCAAAACTCACAACATTGGTCAGTTTACACGTAGTGTCGCCACAAACTCACAGCATTCGTCAGTTTACACGTAGTGTCGCCACAAACTCACAGCATTGGTCAGTTTACACATAGTGTCACCACAAACTCACATCATTGGTCAGTCAACACGTAGTGTCGCCACAAACTCACAGCATTGGTCAGTTTACACACAGTGTCACTACAAACTCACAGCATTGGTCAGTTTACACACAGTGTCACTACAAACTCACAGCATTGGTCAGTTTACACACAGTGTCGCCACAAACTCACAGCATTGGTCAGTTTACACATAGTGTCACCACAAACTCACATCATTGGTCAGTCAACACGTAGTGTCGCCACAAACTCACAGCATTGGTCAGTTTACACACAGTGTCACTACAAACTCACAGCATTGGTCAGTTTACACACAGTGTCACTACAAACTCACAGCATTGGTCAGTTTACACGTAGTGTCATCACACACTCACAACATTGGTCAGTTTACGCGTAGTGTCGTCAAAACTCACAGCATTGGTCAGTTTACATGTAGTGTCGCCAACAAACTCACAGCATTGGTCAGTTTACACACAGTGTCGCCACAAACTCACAGCATTGGTCAGTTAACACAGTGTCACCACAAACTCACATCATTGGTCAGTCTACATGTAGTGTCGCCACAAACTCACAGCATTGGTCAGTTTACACATAGTGTCACTACAAACTCACATCATTGGTCAGTTTACACGTAGTGTCGCCACAAACTCACAGCATTGGTCAGTTTACACGTAGTGTCGCCACAAACTCACAGCATTGGTCAGTTTACACACAGTGTCGCCACAAACTCACAGCATTGGTCAGTTTTACACATAGTGTCACCACAAACTCACATCATTGGTCAGTCAACACGTAGTGTCGCCACAAACTCACAGCATTGGTCAGTTTACACACAGTGTCACTACAAACTCACAGCATTGGTCAGTTTACACACAGTGTCACTACAAACTCACAGCATTGGTCAGTTTACACGTAGTGTCATCACACACTCACAACATTGGTCAGTTTACGCTAGTGTCGTCAAAACTCACAGCATTGGTCAGTTTACATGTAGTGTCGCCAACAAACTCACAGCATTGGTCAGTTTACACACAGTGTCGCACAAACTCACAGCATTGGTCAGTTAACACAGTGTCACCACAAACTCACATCATTGGTCAGTCTACATGTAGTGTCGCCACAAACTCACAGCATTGGTCAGTTTACACATAGTGTCACTACAAACTCACATCATTGGTCAGTTTACACGTAGTGTCGCCACAAACTCACAGCATTGGTCAGTTTACACGTAGTGTCGCCACAAACTCACAGCATTGGTCAGTTTACACACAGTGTCGCCACAAACTCACAGCATTGGTCAGTTTACACATAGTGTCACCACAAACTCACATCATTGGTCAGTCAACACGTAGTGTCGCCACAAACTCACAGCATTGGTCAGTTTACACACAGTGTCACTACAAACTCACAGCATTGGTCAGTTTACACACAGTGTCACTACAAACTCACAGCATTGGTCAGTTTACACGTAGTGTCATCACACACTCACAACATTGGTCAGTTTACGCGTAGTGTCGTCAAAACTCACAGCATTGGTCAGTTTACATGTAGTGTCGCCAACAAACTCACAGCATTGGTCAGTTTACACACAGTGTCGCCACAAACTCACAGCATTGGTCAGTTAACACAGTGTCACCACAAACTCACATCATTGGTCAGTCTACATGTAGTGTCGCCACAAACTCACAGCATTGGTCAGTTTACACATAGTGTCACTACAAACTCACATCATTGGTCAGTTTACACGTAGTGTCGCCACAAACTCACAGCATTGGTCAGTTTACACGTAGTGTCGCCACAAACTCACAGCATTGGTCAGTTTACACGTAATGTCGTCAAAACTCACAACATTGGTCAGTTTACACGTAGTGTCGCCACAAACTCACAGCATTCGTCAGTTTACACGTAGTGTCGCCACAAACTCACAGCATTGGTCAGTTTACACATAGTGTCACCACAAACTCACATCATTGGTCAGTCAACACATAGTGTCGCCACAAACTCACAGCATTGGTCAGTTTACACACAGTGTCACTACAAACTCACAGCATTGGTCAGTCTACACGTAGTGTCATCACACACTCACAACATTGGTCAGTTTACGCGTAGTGTCGTCAAAACTCACAGCATTGGTCAGTTTACATGTAGTGTCGCCAACAAACTCACAGCATTGGTCAGTTTACACACAGTGTCGCCACAAACTCACAGCATTGGTCAGTCAACACATAGTGTCGCCACAAACTCACAGCATTGGTCAGTCTACATGTAGTGGCGCCACAAACTCACAGCATTGGTCAGTTTACACGTAGTGTTGCCACAAACTGACAGCATTGGTCAGTTTACACGTAGTGTCGCCACAAACTCACATCATTGGTCAGTTTACACGTAGTGTCGCCACAAACTCAATCATTGGTCAGTCTACACGTAGTGTCGCCACAAACTCACATCATTGGTCAGTTTACACGTAGTGTCGCCACAAACTCACATCATTGGTCAGTCTACACGTAGTGTCGCCACAAACTCACAGCATTGGTCAGTTTACACATAGTGTCGCCACAAACTCACAGCATTGGTCAGTTTACACGTAATGTCGTCAAAACTCACAACATTGGTCAGATTACACGTAGTGTCGTCAAAACTCACAGCATTGGTCAGTTTACATGTAGTGTCGCCAACAAACTCACAGCATTGGTCAGTTTACACAAAGTGTCGCCACAAACTCACAGCATTGGTCAGTTTACACATAGTGTCACCACAAACTCACATCATTGGTCAGTCTACACGTAGTGGCGCCACAAACTCACAGCATTGGTCAGTTTACACGTAGTGTCACCACAAACTCACAGCATTGGTCAGTTTACACACAGTGTCACTACAAACCCACAGCATTGGTCAGTCTACACGTTGTGTCATCACACACTCACATAATTGGTCAGTTTACACGTAGTGTCGCCACAAACTCACATCATTGGTCAGTCTACACGTAGTGTCGCCACAAACTCACAGCATTGGTCAGTTTACACGTAGTGTTGCCAGAAACTCACAGCATTGGTCAGTTTACACATAGTGTTGCCACAAACTCACAGCATTGGTCAATTTACACATAGTGTCACCACAAACTCACATCATTGGTCAGTTTACACGTAGTGTCGCCACAAACTCACAGCATTGGTCAGTTTACGCGTAGTGTCGCCACAAACTCACAGCATTGGTCAGTTTACACCTAATGTCGTCAAAACTCACAACATTGGTCAGTCTACATGTAGTGTCATCACACACTCACAACATTGGTCAGTTTACACGTAGTGTCACTAACAAACTCACAGTATTGGTCAGTTTACACGTAGTGTTGCCACAAACTCACAGCATTGGTCAGTTTACATGTAGTGTCGCCACAAACTCACATCATTGGTCAGTTTACACGTAGTGTCGCCACAAACTCACAGCATTGGTCAGTCTACACGTAGTGTCGTCAAAACTCACATCATTGGTCAGTTTACACGCAGTGTCACCACAAACTCATAGCATTGGTCAGTTTACACGTAGTGTCGCCACAAACTCACAGCATTGGTCAGTTAACACATAGTGTCGCCACAAACTCACAGTATTGGTCAGTTTACACGTAGTGTCGCCACAAACTCACAGCATTGGTCAGTTTACACATAGTGTCACCACAAACTCACATCATTGGTCAGTTTACACGTAGTGTCGCCACAAACTCACAGCATTGGTCAGTTTACACGTAGTGTTGCCACAAACTCATAGCATTGGTCAGTTTACACGTAATGTCGTCAAAACTCACAACATTGGTCAGTTTACACGTAGTGTCGCCACAAACTCACAGCATTGGTAAGTTTACACACAGTGTCGCCACAAACTCACAGCATTGGTCAGTTTACACACAGTGTCGTCACAAACTCACAGCATTGGTCAGTTTACACGTAGTGTCGCCACAAACTCACAGCATTGGTCAGTTTACACGTAGTGTCGCCACAAACTCACAGCATTGGTCAGTTTACACGTAGTGTCGCCTCAAACTCACAGCATTGGTAAGTTTACACGAAGTGTCGTCACAAACTCACAACATTGGTCAGTTTACACGTAGTGTCACCACAAACTCACAGCATTGGTCAGTTTACACGTAGTGTCGCCACAAACTCACAGCATTGGTAAGTTTACACAAAGTGTCGTCACAAACTCACAACATTGGTCAGTTTACACGTAGTGTCGCCACAAACTCACAGCATTGGTCAGTTTACACGTAGTGTCGCCACAAACTCACAACATTGGTCAGTCTACACGTAGTGTCACCACAAACTCACATCATTGGTCAGTTTACACGTAGTGTCGCCACAAACTCACATCATTGGTCAGTCTACACGTAGTGTCGCCACAAACTCACATCATTGGTCAGTTTACACGTAGTGTCGCCACAAACTCACAGCATTGGTCAGTTAACACATAGTGTCGCCACAAACTCACAGTATTGGTCAGTTTACACGTAGTGTCGCCACAAACTCACAGCATTGGTCAGTTTACACATAGTGTCACCACAAACTCACATCATTGGTCAGTTTACACGTAGTGTCGCCACAAACTCACAGCATTGGTCAGTTTACACGTAGTGTTGCCACAAACTCATAGCATTGGTCAGTTTACACGTAATGTCGTCAAAACTCACAACATTGGTCAGTTTACACGTAGTGTCGCCACAAACTCACAGCATTGGTAAGTTTACACACAGTGTCGCCACAAACTCACAGCATTGGTCAGTTTACACACAGTGTCGCCACAAACTCACAGCATTGGTCAGTTTACACGTAGTGTCGCCACAAACTCACAGCATTGGTCAGTTTACACGTAGTGTCGCCACAAACTCACAGCATTGGTCAGTTTACACGTAGTGTCGCCTCAAACTCACAGCATTGGTAAGTTTACACGAAGTGTCGTCACAAACTCACAACATTGGTCAGTTTACACGTAGTGTCACCACAAACTCACAGCATTGGTCAGTTTACACGTAGTGTCGCCACAAACTCACAGCATTGGTAAGTTTACACAAAGTGTCGCCACAAACTCACAACATTGGTCAGTTTACACGTAGTGTCGCCACAAACTCACAGCATTGGTCAGTTTACACGTAGTGTCGCCACAAACTCACAACATTGGTCAGTCTACACGTAGTGTCACCACAAACTCACATCATTGGTCAGTTTACACGTAGTGTCGCCACAAACTCACATCATTGGTCAGTCTACACGTAGTGTCGCCACAAACTCACATCATTGGTCAGTTTACACGTAGTGTCGCCACAAACTCACATCATTGGTCAGTCTACACGTAGTGTCGCCACAAACTCACAGCATTGGTCAGTTTACACATAGTGTCACTACAAACTCACATCATTGGTCAGTTTACACGTAGTGTCGCCACAAACTCACAGCATTGGTCAGTTTACACGTAGTGTCGCCACAAACTCACAGCATTGGTCAGTTTACACGTAATGTCGTCAAAACTCACAACATTGGTCAGATTACACGTAGTGTCGTCAAAACTCACAGCATTGGTCAGTTTACATGTAGTGTCGCCAACAAACTCACAGCATTGGTCAGTTTACACAAAGTGTCGCCACAAACTCACAGCATTGGTCAGTTTACACATAGTGTCACCACAAACTCACATCATTGGTCAGTCTACACGTAGTGGCGCCACAAACTCACAGCATTGGTCAGTTTACACACAGTGTCGCCACAAACTCACAGCATTGGTCAGTTTACACGTAGTGTCACCACAAACTCACAGCATTGGTCAGTTTACACACAGTGTCACTACAAACCCACAGCATTGGTCAGTCTACACGTTGTGTCATCACACACTCACATAATTGGTCAGTTTACACGTAGTGTCGCCACAAACTCACATTATTGGTCAGTCTACACGTAGTGTCGCCACAAACTCACAGCATTGGTCAGTTTACACGTAGTGTTGCCAGAAACTCACAGCATTGGTCAGTTTACACATAGTGTTGCCACAAACTCACAGCATTGGTCAATTTACACATAGTGTCACCACAAACTCACATTATTGGTCAGTTTACACGTAGTGTCGCCACAAACTCACAGCATTGGTCAGTTTACGCGTAGTGTCGCCACAAACTCACAGCATTGGTCAGTTTACACCTAATGTCGTCAAAACTCACAACATTGGTCAGTCTACATGTAGTGTCATCACACACTCAACATTGGTCAGTTTACACGTAGTGTGTACAAACTCACAGTATTGGTCAGTTTACACGTAGTGTTGCCACAAACTCACAGCATTGGTCAGTTTACACGTAGTGTCACCACAAACTCACATCATTGGTCAGTTTACACGTAGTGTCGCCACAAACTCACAGCATTGGTCAGTCTACACGTAGTGTCGTCAAAACTCACATCATTGGTCAGTTTACACGCAGTGTCACCACAAACTCATAGCATTGGTCAGTTTACACGTAGTGTCGCCACAAACTCACAGCATTGGTCAGTTAACACATAGTGTCGCCACAAACTCACAGTATTGGTCAGTTTACACGTAGTGTCGCCACAAACTCACAGTATTGGTCAGTTTACACGTAGTGTCGCCACAAACTCACAGCATTGGTCAGTTTACACATAGTGTCACCACAAACTCACATCATTGGTCAGTTTACACGTAGTGTCGCCACAAACTCACAGCATTGGTCAGTTTACACGTAGTGTTGCCACAAACTCATAGCATTGGTCAGTTTACACGTAATGTCGTCAAAACTCACAACATTGGTCAGTTTACACGTAGTGTCGCCACAAACTCACAGCATTGGTAAGTTTACACAGTGTCCCACAAACTCACAGCATTGGTCAGTTTACACACAGTGTCGTCACAAACTCACAGCATTGGTCAGTTTACCGTAGTGTGCCACAAACTCACAGCATTGGTCAGTTTACACGTGGCCCACAAACTCACAGCATTGGTCAGTTTACACGTAGTGTCGCCTCAAACTCACAGCATTGGTAAGTTTACCACAAGGCCCCCCACAAACTCACAACATTGGTCAGTTTACCGTAGTGTCACCACAAACTCACAGCATTGGTCAGTTTACACGTAGTGTCGCCACAAACTCACAGCATTGGTCAGTCTACACGTAGTGTCGTCAAAACTCACATCATTGGTCAGTTAACACGCAGTGTCACCACAAACTCATAGCATTGGTCAGTTTACACGTAGTGTCGCCACAAACTCACAGCATTGGTCAGTTAACACATAGTGTCGCCACAAACTCACAGTATTGGTCAGTTTACACGTAGTGTCGCCACAAACTCACAGCATTGGTCAGTTTACACATAGTGTCACCACAAACTCACATCATTGGTCAGTTTACACGTAGTGTCGCCACAAACTCACAGCATTGGTCAGTTTACACGTAGTGTTGCCACAAACTCATAGCATTGGTCAGTTTACACGTAATGTCGTCAAAACTCACAACATTGGTCAGTTTACACGTAGTGTCGCCATAAACTCACAGCATTGGTAAGTTTACACACAGTGTCGCCACAAACTCACAGCATTGGTCAGTTTACACACAGTGTCGTCACAAACTCACAGCATTGGTCAGTTTACACGTAGTGTCGCCACAAACTCACAGCATTGGTCAGTTTACACGTAGTGTTGCCACAAACTCACAGCATTGGTCAGTTTACACGTAGTGTCGCCTCAAACTCACAGCATTGGTCAGTTTACACGCAGTGTCACCACAAACTCACAGCATTGGTCAGTTTACACGTAGTGTCGCCACAAACTCACAGCATTGGTCAGTTTACACACAGTGTCACCACAAACTGACAGCATTGGTCAGTTTACACATAGTGTTGCCACAAACTCACAGCATTGGTCAGGCCAGACAAAACAATAGTTTTGCTCTTATAGGAAAGAACCTATAATAGGCTTACGTGTAGTTTTCTCTACACATGAAATTGGCATAGGAGAATGTTTTAATATTAAAAATGCACCTTTAAACGTATTAATTAGTGTTAAATGTAAACATAGAGTTGAACGTTCCTTTATGGTTTCAAATAATAATACATTGTTCTGTGACTCACTGAGTGCAATCGGAAATGCTTTTTCATATTTCAATATATATTTATACTTTGAATGCTTAAGGTTTGATCTCAATTACTACATGCAAAGAAGAAACTAAAGAAAAAATGACCCTGTCAAAAAATACAGACTGTGTTTCTGAAGACAAATCTGGTCCTGCGCTGTCTCCCTACATTAACACTGTGAATTTGATCAGGCAGACAGGTGAGGTGTGAATCGGTTTGATGAGAATAGATCTCAGTGGAATATCTGCAGGGACAGAGCAGCTTGATCGCATTGTTATCATAGAGAAAGGAACATTTCACCATGTTTCATTTTATTTGTGCTTTGTACTTGTCTCTTGTTTTATCATAATTTCTTTTTGGATGATAGTGTCTTTCCTTCATTTGTCTGTTTGTCGTCTCTGGCTTTCTCTCTCACCGTCACACCTAAAGCCTGCCGCGTCCTCTGTACATGCAAGGACAATAACTTCCTGCGGCTGTGATTAATTCTCACCAGCTGACTCTAATCAGCATGTAATTAATAGCTGGTGAGCTGGTGTACAGAAGCGGCAGTGGCATTAACCTGGACTCAAGCACTTCTGATATCTGACTCCTTTATGGGACCTGGTGCTTTACGAGTACAAAACCTCTGTGTGCCATTCAACATACACATGCTGGTTCTTACAAAAGCAAAGTTAGAATGGGAATGTTTTCATACCTGTGGGGTTGGTGTCTTTAATGACATTGTGAACTAGTAAAAAGAACCCAGACTGACCCACTTAATAGTTCATATATTCATTTACCAGAAGGTTCCACATGGCTTGCTGCATACATTTTACAAATGCATCTGGATAAGGAATGTTTTGCAATATTTTGAAACAACTGTTTTATGACAGGTTTTGCTGAGTGTGTGATCATGTACTCACACTGCTTGTGTTGTGCGTGTTCTGTGCTTATAGAATCTCTGTTACTGATGTCCCAGCCAGCTAGTCTTACGTGGGTAACACTCATGGGAGACTATCCAATTAAACAAACATTATTTCTAGTCTTATTAGAAACCAAATGAGTTTGGTTTGCTGTCATTAAAAGTTTGATTCCAAACCAAAATGTTCATTCAATGATTGCATTTGGTTCGAATGTAATGATAGGATGTCCTGCTTGCCTGTCAAACAATGTATTTGCATACTACACAGTGGACCCTGCTCATGCAGACAATCTTCTGTCATTAGCTGGTTCATGTGTTGCAGGAGGTGTGGCTTTGAGAGCGCTCTGATGGGAGCGCCACTTTGCTTTCTAAACCAGTTTGCTATTGCTAACCTCTCTAAAATTGCCTACCGTACCTTTAAGGATCTATTTCTACATGATCTGACCCTTAAAGCTGCAATTCGTAACTTTTTCTCTCTGTCGCCATCTCTGTGTGAAACATAAAATTGCAGATTACTTTTCTTTATCTTTATGTACAGTATGCTAAAGTCAGATGAAGTCAAAATGACATTTCCCATGAAATTAGTCCTTAAATTTATAAAATTATTATTAAATTATTTACGAATTTTTATAAACTTACCGCTGTGAATCAGGGTAAGGTAAGAAGACAGTTTTGAACATCGATCTGTTATGTACTTGCTCAGTGACTAGTTTTAGTTTTATTTTAATCCAAACAAATTGTGGATTGCAGCTTTAAAATGTTTCATTGGTTTAATCAAATGTAGTAAGATTAGTAATGTTAAATAATTTAAAACCAGTTAATTATTACCAGCATATTATTTATGCTACCTGGCGAAATGTTTTAATTAAAATTCCAGATTATATGTGGAGAAATTGCACATTTAAAAATGTTCTTCAGTGTGAGCAATCCCTTTCCTTCAGAGTAACAGCAGCTTGTCTTCATAAGAGAGAAAGTTTTTTATTGAAGCCCGACACATCCTGTTCTGCCAGAGGTTATGAATTTTTCACATTAACTCAAAAGCTTATTTTTCTTTTCTGCACTGAGGTTCTGGTTAACAGACCATGAGATATAACCAAATGAAACTTCTGCCTTTCTGGCCTTGTGACTCTCTTAAATGTTTCATTTTCTCATCACTTTAACCTTTTATTCATGCCTTGGTGAGTTTATGGGGAATTTTACATTGTGAAGCAATAACAATCTGTCTTTCTCTCCCTGATAGTGGACAGTCTACACTGTCCACTATCAGGGATAGTGGACTGAATACAGAGATCCAAAAAACAACACATTCACCAACCAGTATGTGACAACATGACGAGTGATTAAAGGTAAATTTCTATCAGCTTCAGTAAACACATTCTGTCAGTAGCTTGTATTTGTATCTCTGCTGCAGATTATTGGAAGTTTAGGCCTGTATTAAACCTACTGTACATCCTGCTCTTTAAAAAAATATAAAACATCAAACGTGTACAAAGAGAGGCAGATTGTGGAAGTTTAGAAACTGTATATAACACAAGAACCTCATAAATACTTTACCTTTCACTGAAGCTTTTAAAATACAAGGTGTTTGTTCTTCGTTTTGAGCGCTTAAGAACTTGTGCAAACAGAGACTTCATCCACCATTATTAAATATTGCGTATCTCAGGGTATCTTCATTAAAGCTACTGTGGTTATTTATTGAAGAGCAGGAAGTGATCTTCTCTTTTTCCTTGCTATTTGATAAGTATTAGTAAAACTATAGACACATGCGTCTGTTCCACTGCATTTACACAGCGGGGCCTAATGCACATTTCAAATGTTTTGACAACAATCTGATTTACCCATATATTTACATTCACTCAAGACCTAACTGCTCATTTAGATGAACACTCACCAAGGTGACATTTTAATTTCATTTTTAAGTGTATTTTAAGTCCAATTAATGTTACCATCATTGCTCATTGTAATTGTGTTTGTATTAGTAAAGCAGTGAAATTTCCCTTTTTACTGGTACAAATTCCTACCAGTGAAATATTATTCTGTATTCCTCTATGACCAATGTGCTGTGCTCTTTTCAAAATGCCCCTTTTGTTTGCTTAAATTCATTGAATTTCTATAGAGCATTCATCCTACATCAGCAATTAAGTTTCAAAACATCAAGAGAAAAAGCACTTTTAAAATCTTTTACTAAGCCAGTGTTTTGTTCTAACATTATATTTCTATATGAGTTCATCTCTCCAGTTACAAAACAACAGGACCTTCCCTCAGTGCTTCAATGAAGACATGGAATAAAAGACCTTAAACAACACAGTCCTGCAGTTAAATGAAGTGTGTGGAATTAGGTGTGAGAAAAACTTGGAAAATTCAATCAATTTAGATCCTCAAAATGAATCTGATGTGCTGCCCAAGCCCTTCATTGAAAAGCACAGCCATTCATTTTAAGCCTAATGATGTTTTCTTTCTGTGGGCTCAGAGATTGTTGCAGAAAAACACATGTTGACTGCAGTAAGCAAAGACGACGTTGCATTAGAGATGGAGATTTTGGAGGCATGGCTGTGAATGTGGTCAGATGCGTGTTATTTCAGCTAGACAGAATGAATGGATGTCCATGCATGAGTGCCTGACCGTAGAAGAAGAGCAGAGTGAGGTGTATTAAACCAATAAGTGGTCATGCACACCAGTGGAGACAGTTCTCCTGTTAGCAGCTCTGTCATGCGTACTTGTGTCGACAAGTTATTCCATTTTAAATGTCAGCTCTCCAGTTCCTCTGAAGTAGCTCTCAACAGACAATAGAGACACTTCTCTGAATACATTCACAATTTCATCTTTATCTGTGCAAAGTCCTTTATGATTTCACTTTTTATGTTATGCTGCAGTCTTTCAGCTGAGTTCATATGACATCTTGTGATGCTCTTATGAGTGTCAATGCAAAAAAGTGTCCAAAAATGAGCTGGGTTTTCTTCACGCTTGGACCTGCACAGAATCTGTTGGCATAAACTATATCCTCACCATTTTTCCTGCTCTGCCAGCCTCCTTTAACAATAATACATCTAAATTAAATCCAATCCACACTCTGCCACATGCAGTTGGTTGTTAAAATATATGAATCAAGCCGTAAATTAATATCCACACAACTTGTCTACCCTGCTTTGCAGCGCAATACATCTTCTTAGAACATGATTTAGTTACGTAAGCAAATTGACAAGTAATCCATCGTGGTTGTCCTTGTTGTCACCTGTAAGGTCGCATTTGATTGCTGGAGAGAGCAAGTGGACATTCTCAGACTCACATGGTGAAGGAAATGGGAAACCAGCCAAGTAAATCTGTCAATATGAATGATCTTCACTGTGCATGACAACCTGTTTAAGCCACTGAATGTGTGTGTGTGTGTGTGTGTGTGTGATGTGTTCTTTGCTCACCCTTGGGGACAATTTTGGTCTCAAACTACAGCTAAATCTTACACCTCTCTTTGGGGACATTTAAAATGTCCTGATTTGAAACAAAAGATGAAAAACAAAGTCATTTTAATTTTCTAGATAGCTACCTGAGAGTAAACACTCACTGTATGTGTGTGAATATGTGTATGGATGTGTTTAGCCTACATTGTGAGGACCAGCCAACGGTCCACACAAGGAAAACATAATTTCAATAAACATTGAGAAAATGTTACTATGAAAGTCAGGAAACGTCAGCAAACTTTGAGACAACAACAACGATGTGCTCAGTTTGACTGTTTGAAGTGCTTGTGTGAGGAGTTTAGGAGACACCTGCATTAGTACAACTGAAGTTTGAGAGAACACAATTAAATCAGAAATCAGAGAGATGTTTTTAAACATGATTTCAAAGCTCCAACTATAGCTCTAAGCCCGAACTGAAAATTTGATCTAGAGTCACAAGTAAAACCAAAAAAATTGTGTCATCTTTTACTCTCATGAAGTTTGATTTGTATGACTGTGTAAATTATGATATTTTGAAGTTTATCTTAATATCCTTGTTTTTTCTGTATAATGGAACTGAAGGAGGACCAAACTTTCAAAAAACATTAAAGCCCCTAAAAACGAATTCAATTATTTTTCAGGTAACTATTTCTTTTATGTGTAACATCAAGATTTACTGAAGAAAGACAAAGCATTTACAGTGTTTTCCAGTTAAAACTATAATAGGATCATACATTATTGTAAACACAGCAACAGTATACACAGATGCTGTTCAGGGACACTTGACCTTTTATGCACTTTGTTGGTTATGGCAGCAGTTGTAGTGTAACAGGCATTTAAATGACTCTCTCTCTCTCTCTCTCTGACTGAGCTATTTGCATAACAACCCTTTTGGCAATTATTTTTTCCCTTTCTGTGCTTTCCTTGCGTTTTCATTTGACAGACCCCGCATTTTATCTGACAAAAATAGCACCAACTTTCTCACTTGGGTATTCACTCTGTGACTTTCATTTTTTATTTCCAAAGTATGTTAAAAAGATTTCTTGTGTTACAGCTTGGTAGTTCATGAATAGATTTCAAACAAACCCACTATGTGGTTTTAAACCAATTACCCCTAATTACCTCTAATTATCTGAGAAAGATGTGAAATTAATTAATCTCAGAAGGCCTGAGAACTTATTTTTATAATAAATACACATGAGAGAATTATTATAGCAAAATGGTTGCACAGGTTTGATGTTGAAGATAAATGTTTGCATTTCTTGAAAAAAATGAAATCATTGTTAAAGAGGGGTTAGGAACTGACCAATTACCAGAGAAATGTTTTAGGCGTGTTTTGGATTCATTTGTAAATACGACATCTACAGTATATCCTGCTTATAAAAATAAAACCAAATATATAATACAATTATTATTAATAATAAATATATTGTGCTTGTCTTTACTTACTTTATACTTCTTAATATATTTTCTGTACATCATTTCTTCATTGGCCATTTTAGTACAATGTCAGTGTATACAAAAACAACATCCAGCTAATTCAGGTATTAAGTCACACACATTCTTTTGACACATGTTAAAATGCTAAATTAAATTGCCCCATGGGAAGGATGGGGGTGGTCATTTTGCAAGATGTCATTTTGAGAAAGCGTCTTACTTTGGTTTGGTGCCATGGAGCCCTTGATGGGGTTGTGCTCCTGTCATATGCCAAAGTGTGATGAATGAGCTATCTATAGGTGTAGATAAGGCCATCTCTCCTTGTGAAGGGGTCTTCACATTGTCATGTTAGCACCTTTCTGCCCATTTCTGAAAAAAAAACTTGTAAACAGTGAGATGCCACTTATTGGTGTTGCTGTTATTACATGACCCTTTAGTTTTGATTTTCATCACTTTAATATTTCAAATTACAGCTTCTTGTATTCATACAGTTTGTCTTAGATAACGTTCTGCATTCAAACAGAGTAGTGAAGAAATATATCAAGTCAAAAAAGCTTTTCATACCATCAGCTTTTCTTTCTCATAGCTCAGGAGAATTTACTGTTCTTCTGTTTCATTTAAGGTTTGAAGGTTGTCTCAGATGTTTCTCCTAAAAACGATGACAACAAACATTTGGTCTTGTTAGAATTTGATGAGAAATGTTTGAGAAGAGCTCATATGATTTTTGGCCACAGAGAATGTGATTAGGTGGAACGTTCAGTCTTATTCATTGCATTCACCTTCATTGTATAAAAGATGTGTGAATGATAAGAGTCATTATCCTTAAAATACGGTGTTCCACTGAAGAAAGAAAACACAATGGAGAATTTGACAGAATTTTCATTTTTTGGGTGAACTATCCTTTTAGGACTCCTGCTTCTTAGATGTTTCTGCTAAGATAAAGACCGCAGTAATGTCACATCTCTCCTAGAGTTTTAGAAGAGATCTCAACAGTGTCTGAATTAGTCAGAGTTCAGAGTTAGTAAATGCATATTGACAGATAATATGAAGATATGTCCTGATCTATGCAATATTTTCATCATGTTGTGATATGTACATTACAGTAGAAGTTCACCTGAACTGCATTAAGTTTGAAAGAGCCTTGTGGATATCTGGAATGATTCATGAGTCCCTTAAAATCTGGAAAGATTTGTTTCCTAATGTTTCCTTTCTCTAAATAAAACTGCTTTAGAAGGTTTAAATAAAATCTTGTGGAAGGAGTGTCTTGGGTTTACTTAAAGTAATAGCTAAATGATCCTGCATTACCTGAAGAAGATGTTCCCCTTACAAATATGTTGAAATGCTACATGCCTCTGTCCACAAATTATGTGAATATAAAACTAAAGTGAGTCTAGAACGCATCATTGTTGGTGCATGTCATAAGTGAACCAAACTCTAAACACCTTCAGAGAGTTTGTGTGGAGTGAACACTTATCATAAACCAAGCTGCTCTGAGATCCCTGAAAACACAGTTTCACAAGCCCCATCCATAAATACATTATATGTTGAAGTACACAGTTTCATGCTTAATCTTTCAAAATCTTTTCAAACCTTTTGCAATTTAGAATTTACACTTAGCCATATATTTACATTTATTGTGAGATGTGGTTATCATTTGTGGGTAATTATCAAGGTGTTGCTATGTAGTCTATTCTAGGGTGTAGTTGATTTTCTTTATAATGGGAAAATATACATTTTGAAATAATAGAATTTTATTAAAATATTAATAAGTGAAAAGAGGTCACCCGCTGTTCTCTGAAATTCTGGTCTTGGATATGATATGGCTCGGGTCGTTCTTATGATGGTCGTTCTCAGGATGTTTTTTTTAATTAGGCAAAAAAATGATACATTTGAATATTTCAGATAATTGAGAAGGCTATACTCAGACTCAAGGCTATGATCAGAACATCACTAGTGGTGCATTTCTCCTTGTTTATAAGGGTTATGTTTCCAGTCACAATGTTTCCAGAAGACCCATCTCACAACCTGTTTCTTCTTATGTTTCTTCTGACTTGATGCCTCTAGAAGAGATGTTCAGAATTGCATTCTCTCATCACAAAGGAGATAAGGATATCATATTTAGAATAAAACAGTGAGGACTAAGCAAACCAGGGAATTTTTTCACATGGCTTTTGGAGGCAGGTGCTATGATTGAAGATTCTTGCCTTGGGGAGCACATATATCATAACCCTGGCCAGACGACATGGTACCTGATGCTGTTTATCAAGAAATCATCTCTTGATTACTTTTCAGCAGCAGGATGGATGTTTAACTGAGAAAATACCCGGAAGGCCAAATGCTTTCTGCTGGTTTGGCTCAGCGCCACTTTAAAAGACCTTAAAAGACCACAAGTTCTTCCCAGACTTAGTCTCAATTCACTAGCAAATGCTGAAACCTTTCACCATCAGACTGCAAGTGAGCTGGAGAGTAAATGTTATGAGGGCTTGTGTTAATAGTCTCTTGCTGGTAATGTGAGTAACTGCTGGGTTTATGTCAGCAAAATGGACCACAGCATCTGGGACGCCCAAGGCATGGCTAAAAACAGCTTGAACCTGTGTCCCCCTCCATATCTCCCTCTATTTCCTTTCTCCTTCATCTCCCACACACACTCTGTCCTGCCTCGCTTCCCCTGCCCGCTTTCTTAAGCATTCCCGCTTATCATCTGCACTGGCTGGTGTCATGGCTTTTCTTGTATCAAGCATTTCATCTATGTTACAGTGCACTATTAGATACACCAAATCTGAGCAGACTAATTGATTAAAGATGGGAGATATGTTTCCTCTCTGCACTTTCAGCGTGACACAGATTGTGTTGTCTGGAACATTCTGTACTGTAGAGTCTCAATTACCTAGTGTGTCTTATTAAATCTAAAGAGTGTCTTTAGGGACTTTTGTTTTCATTGTTAAATCTCCCGTACAGAATCCAAATTTCATCTACTTAGAGTTACTTGTTTTCAAACAGACCAGGAATCACATACAGTAAATTAAGATACCTATGACTTTTCATATGTTTTCACTTGGACAATGTCGTTTTTAGAGCATGCCGATTGGATTTCAGAACAACTGATGTTTTCTGATGAATATGATGTGTAATGTCATTGCAATAGAATGCTGAGTGGGAGAGCTAAATACAAAAACAGGGTTTATATCTGACAATGTTTACTTGTAAACCTTTTATATACATTATTTAACAGATCTTAATGGTCTTGACCTGGGCCTTTATTTACAGTGGGACAAATAAGCTGAAGTAAATTGCTCTTAAAATATATTTCTTTGTTATCTCCCATGTCTTTCCTAAAGGGTCGTTTTGTATTTCTGTTTCACAAAGACAGTGTGATCAGATCTTATTAGTTGTTCATACATTGACAGTCTGTCAATTGTCACAGCTTCAGTACAGTGGGGCATGGATTGTGGCCTCCTGATTGGTCAGTTTAAAGTGAAGGTCTCAGGCTTGATTCAGGCACATGGAAACAGAGGATTCACTCTCTCGTCCTCTTTACCCGAGCTCTGCCATCAGGAAACTGGGCTGTAGGCTACCAGTCCTCAATGTATCTGTCGTTTTCTTATATCACAGACTGTCTAAAGAGGCAGACACATTTTCACACCATCATGATGTTAACATTTACAGTAAAACCCCACTTTCAATTAAACATGCCAGTTATGTCTATTCAGTTAGTGTTTTTCATTTGTATGATAAAACTGAGGGTCAAGACCTGTTACTGTCCTTTTTACTTCTGTTCTTGAGTGTGACAGCAAAAAAAGATGTGAAATGTTACACATAGAGGAGAGAGGACGAAGAGAAATGCTGTAAAGAACCATACAACCTTATTTTATATATATTTCTTGTTATTCTATATATATTCTTTTATTCTGATTATGTCATTTCTGCAGTATGTTGCTTAAGAAGGTTGTAACAGAAAATCCCACATTGAATTGTGTGAATTGAAATGTACTCTAGTAATTTATTTAACAATAGCATGGAATGCCTTGCACACAAAACAGACTTTCATTTTCAGTATTTTCATTTTCAGTATTTCATGCTTCCTGAAATACGTGAAACTTGTCTTGTTTTTATTCTATGTTTGTACACAAATATTTGTGCTTAATCACATGTGACTAAGCAGCATGTCAGCAGTTTTGGTTCCATACGTTTATTTTTAGTCCAGCGAGTGAAATTAATAAATATATTACCATTTGAGATGATTCTGTAGTCTTTTTAAGTTTTAAAACCTACTTTTTAAATACGGACCACCTGTACTAACCCTCATTAGTGGCCAGCGGATGAGTGTGATTAGTTAGTCTCCTCTCGTTGTGACTCTCTTGGGGAGAGGACATCTGGTTAAGTCGGGGTATTGATAATGGCCGTGACGCTTGGCTGCGTGTCTTATTAATCACTCCTGGCTGAAGAGTGACCTTTTCCTGCAGTCCGTGCATGCTCATGGATCTGTCCTGTGGCCTACTGGGACATTCACAGACATTCGTTACCTCCTGTTCACCTAATGTCAATTTCAAACAGCCTGAAAACTTCCTGTCTTGAGATTGATCACTGGGCTTTTGTTAAATGTTTCATCTGGTTTCATAAATATATTGTTGCTAATAATGTCAGTGCAGTACTTGAGCCTTACTGATGGGGCAGTGAGCAAATAAAACAAAAGGATGGAAAACTGCTGGTTTTTGACCATTTACATGGGTGGGGCTAAGAAGGAAGTTATAAAATCTTGGCGATGGTGTTTCCTTCTCATCAAACCTTGCTGACTTTTTAAAAATATTTCCTGACTTTGCTACTTAGTATGTATCTAAATGCTGATCTAAAAGGTTAAAGCTCCAGCTCATGCTTGCTAAGGTTTGTTCATATGCAACATATTCTTGACATTACAAAGTTAAATAGCGTTTTGGAGTGGGTAGCACTGACTTGTCAACAATTCTCCTTTCCTAAGCTGTTTCTAGAAGGAAGCACCTGTGACTGGGGAACTTTGTACAGGTCAAATTGGTCCTGCTCCATCGCTGGGCTCCTGGCTGGCATTTGGAGAACAGATTGCGTGGGGATTTTTGACAGGACGCCACCATGGCAATACAGCTTTAGCAATTAACCTTGATGTCACTGTAATTACTAAGTCACTTTAGTCAAATGAATTAATTTCCCAAAAGGATGTTGAAACCAAATTATCTCTTCTCCTTCTAAGGCAAGCCAATATGGAGGCTGGTGATTAGAGAGAGGAGGCGAAAGAGAGAGCAGTTTCCATATTCCTGTCTGTCACAGGATGTTTTCCTGCAATCTGCCCCCAGGAGTGTAGAGAGCAGGACATGTGAAGCTTGAGCTTAGATAAACTACTAGAATATGTGTCTTCAGAGAAAAGTAACACATAATACACTTTTTTGGGTGTATTCATTCCCTCCCAGAGTAATCTAGTGTAATTGTTTTAATTAAGGGTTTTTGATTAAGTCACAGGGAAAGTGATAGTTCATTATCATTACTGATCCTCACTTAACAGAAGAGGATGTACATGACCATAATATCATGCTTATTTGGACATGTACTATAGTAATACAATAAAATTTCAGTTTGGCATTCCATTTTTATCACATTTTCAATTGAAATAAATCCACTGCTATCTATACAAATGCATCGCTTCACTATGTGAAAGATAATTGTAATGGGAGCAGTGTAGTGTATAGACCCTTATTGGTTTCTTTTTGTTTTTAAACAATCTTCATGACGTTTAGTTCTGTTATTATTTTGGAACACCTTCGATGAAAATGTAATGCCATAATATATGTGATACACATCAGAGCCACTTTGAAAATTCGGATTTTGACAATTAATGCATGTCTGTTTTTTTGCATGGCTTCTCAAAAGCAAAGAGTTCCCTAAAAGATCCCTAAATCTCTATTTAACAGATCTGTATATTAGATTGAATATTGCATCATTTAATGTATTAGTTGTATTACATTTAAATATGATGTTGTGTAATGCTTCTTTTGTGAAAGTGCTATAAAAATACCTCAGTGTAAAAGGAACTTGACTGCAAAGGCACTGCTGTGGACGATATAAACAGCACTTTTCATGCAGCCTGCAGAGATTCATATTTTAATAGAAGCTGAGTAAGTTTGGTTGAGTGGGCTAAAAGTAAGATTCTGGTGCCCCTGTCCAGACCCATTTACAAATGTGTCCAAACAGCAGGCATGTGCAGACATGCTGACCGGGTCCATGATGACATCCTTTTGTCAGTATTTCATGGCCTGTTTCCTCCCACCTGTCCGGTGTGATTGGCACACGACCCTGGCTATCGCTACAGCTGTCACTGATGCCTCTCCAGCCATAATAGCTTTTTGGAAACATTCTTCTTCATCATTGTCAATAGCTGAAAGTAAACTTTAATTCGCCAGGCCTTGCATGACACCCTCTTAATACATTTTAATAAAGTCAATATAATAATATTTCTGCCGCTGCCTCCCTAATTCTATTTAGAGTCTGTCAGGATAAATTGATCCCGAGATCTCACTCGTTGATCACATTGGTGTGACTGCTGCATTTGGGTGTGACAGGGCTCATTAAAGCTGCAGAAAGACGTGCAGAGATGAGACGTTCAGTCAGCAAGGTTTCGGCTTGAGTAATTGGAAAAGTAATTGGAAACTACTTAAAATAATATTCCTACTGTAAGAAAGTGTTCCTTTTGAGGTTTTTTTCCCTGTTGTTTGCTTTATGACAAGTGCCAGCATGGTTTAATGTAATACCATTACAATCCATAATGGATTTATTTTTCAAAATCCCTTTTTTCAAATTAATTAAAAGGCTTTTAAGAAACAGAGGAGCCCCTGCTCATGGACATTAAAGGTTAAAAACCATTCCATTTTCTGCATTTTTCAGAAATGCTTGTTGTGTTTTATTCATTTATGTAATGTATTGTTCACAGCAATAATGTACTGATTCACCAGCTGTTATTAGGGTGTTAATTAAAAAACTGGAATGGAAACTGGGAACTATGGGTGGGCAGTTTGACAAAAATATAATATTGTTGTATTAATGTATTGAAATTTAATCCAAAATGTTTTAGACATTGCTGTACATAACCACGTGACATGTCTGTTTGTAGACTGTCCCAGTACCCACACTCGTGGTCTTAGGAATTAAATGCTCCAGTTACACTTAAGATCCAACTTCAGAGCACCTTCAGAGCAGCTTCAGTGCAGCTTCAGAGCAGCTTCAGAGCAGCTTCAGTGCAGCTTCAGAGCAGCTTCAGTGCAAGGTCTGCAGAGATAAAAAAATCTAAGTCCTCTCCAAAGGCAGTCAATCTCTCTAACAGTGAAAAACAGGGCAGGGGCTGGTTGAGTTGCTTTAGTTGTGTGTCGTCCCCATGTCAATGAGAAGTTGATTCACAGAGGACAGACTCCAGGACAGATTCAAGTCTGTATTATAAGTCTGTATGGTTTGTGTTATAAGTCTGTATGATTTGTGTTATAAGTCTGTATGGTTTGTGTTATAAGTCTGTATAGTTTGTATTGCTTCAGTGGAACACGAGTGTTTTTCTTCAGAATGTTGATGCTATTTTTGTCTATTTTCTATTTTTTTATCACTGCTAACTGAGGCTGTCAGTTCATAACATCTACTTTTGTCTTCCTCAAAGGCGACACAGTGCGATGTACATGTTTTTCTCTTCCAATCAATCTTTCCTGTTGGAAGATAATTTTTGGATGAATTAATCCTTTAATGTACATAGAGTGTGGAGCTACACGTGAGAATGTAATTGTGTCTGCATATGTAACTAACATTTCTTTCTGATAATGCAGTGGTATGCAGCATGTTTGTATGGGTTTGTTGGGTGTCGTACACCTGGACATGGTGAGGCAGATGGGTTTCTAGCTGTGGTTGTGTCACATCCATCTGGCCATCACCTGCCACCCCCCAAAAACCCCCCACCCCCTTATAAAAAAAAAAAAAAAAAAAAAAACAAAAAAAAACACCCCACCCCCCAACCCCCCACCCCCCCCCCCCCCAAAAAACCCTTTAAAAAAAAAAAAAAAGGAAAAGAAAAAAAAAAAAAAAAAAAAAAAAAAAAAAAAAAAAATTATTTTAAAAAAAAAAATTTTTTTTTTTTTTTTATTAAAAAAGAGGGAATGTTTTTATTTTTTTTTTTTTTAAAAAAAAAAAAATTTTTTTTTTTTTTTTTTTTATTGTTACAAAAATCAATATTTTTTGTTGGGTTTTTTTTTAGTTAACAGAAGATGAACAGTGAAGTATGAAGTCAGTCGAGACATCAGCTCATTTCTACTCACAGTTCAGAGCAGACAGAACGTAACACCCAGTGATGACAACCACATGATCTTTTTTTTTTAAGTGTGAGTGGTCCTTACCTGTGCAAAAGTCTGCGAGGGTGTTCTGGGTTCTCAGTGTTCAGGGTGTTGCCATGATGTTGTTATATGTTGCTGAGGGTGATTTTTGGCATGTTGCTATGCGGTTGTTAGGGTGTTCTGAGTGTATGCTGGGGCCTAGTTACAGTAGGTGGTTATCTCAAGCCTCTATGAAATTTTGGTGCATAGGGCTCGGGTTCCTCCTTCAGTAAAAGTAATCATAACAAACAAAATGTAATAATAAAACATTTTGTTGTTCATTTTTGTTTGTTCAAATCCCTACCCTAAAGATTATGGTGATGTATGATAAATATAACAGTTGAGTTGTACAGAAAACCACTGAAATAAAAAGCCAGGAAAGACTTCCTGTTCTAACTAGTGTAAATGTATATTAAATGGACTTGTTTAAAGTACCCACAAGTAAACAAACTACAGGAAATTTTTTGTTTTTTTCTGTGATTGTGAATTGAAGTTGATTAGGCAAAAATACAATAACAATGCAGCAGTTATGACTCAAAAGCATACAATCACAATTCAGATTGTAGAACTGTTACTGTAGATTGTTTCGGGACACACAAGCCACTATCATCTTCAACATCAATGAACAGGTTAAACTGACATCTTTAAAGGTGAATGTGTGTGTGACTGAAAGCCTGCGGCCGTGTGGAAGCCCCTGATTCAGGTCAGATCCTTTTGACACACACACAAATCATGGGCTTAACTCAGCCCCCCGCCGGCTGTCTATGAACACTCATATACAGCAGAGGCAACACTAGCAGTTAATAAAGGCTCCTGTGGAGTCTTTATCAGGGTTATTTTTACATTCCTCAGTGTCCTGTGTCAGCAAAGACAGAAGTGTCCAGAGCCCTATAATACAATACTGAAATACTTTAACAGACCATTTATACATCTCACATGAATTCACATGGACTCACTCTTGCTGCGCCTCATTCCCTGTGATGTGAATCTGTATCATGAACATGAATTCAAGCATTGAGCTGTTATGATTCAATGACCTGCACTGCACTTATGATTTGTAACCCTCTAATGCACATTAGAAATAAAAGATATTACCAGACAAATGTGTTTTAAAGAAAAATAAGGATCTCATAAATACCTTTCATCAGTAAGATTACATATAAATACAGAATCTTAGGAGGAACATCTGAAACCAGGATGATATTTAAATGAAAGAAGTAAAATGCACAATGAGAAATGTTCTTCTGGGTTTATCAAAGATCTAACTATAAACAGACGTGAGGTAACAGGCGTGCAAATCAAATGAGTCATTCCTAAATCAACATCCTTATGAATGGAAGCGTAACAATGACCTCCTGTCCACACTGCACACGGTATGAGAGGGTCTGCATATTTGATTTGTGCTGACAGCCAATTAAACCTGATGAAACATGAATGTTGATCTATTTTAGGAAAGCGTTGTAATTGCTTAATGAGTTGTAAGACAAAGCTTCCTGATTTCATTTTAGTGCTTAATTATCCTTGAAGCTGGAGATTTCCCCTGGCTTGGAGGGACTAACCTCTGTTTCTTTTGTAATGTTTGTGTCTTTTTCATCTACTACAGTAAATTTGCCTAGGTACAATGTCAAGTGGACGAGTTACTTGTTTCATACTCTGCTCCATTTTACCCGTTAATGCTGCCCTTGTTTGAGCTGCCTTTGGCAGTCATGGATGATTGATGCGTCAGCTGTCCGGTTTAGTTTATCTGGCTGAGTGATTGAGACAGCTCTGACCGCAGCATCCAGAGCAGTTGTCTGTGTGTGTGTGTGTATATATATACAAGCATGTGTAAATAGCCTTTTAAGTTTAGAGTAAAATGTAGGGAAACAGATTTTCTTTTCAACAATCAGGTCAGTGTACATCTGAAGCTGTGGTTTCTGAATATGGTCAGATCTCTGCATCCTACCTCATGGATCACAGCCATCTGAATGTATTAACTGGTGAAGAAGCTCTGTCTAAATCCACTCCAGACCCTAATGAGCTGCGTACCTATACATCACAACAGGGCACCTCTAATGCATTTTACCTCTCATGTGTGCCGTATAGCTGTTTGTGTATATAGACGAGCTGCACAGGTTTCTGGAGCAGAGCACTTGTTTGCCCGTCATTCACTCTTTGTCTTTCTTTACAAACCGTCCTGCTCTGGTTGTGCCATATGGACTGCTGCATTTGACTGATCTCAATGCACAGACTCGTTTAATATCACAGCCAGAGGTCAACTCATGTCTGTGTGTGTGCGAGCATGCCAGAAAGGCGAACATTGGTTGAGGGACGTTGAGACCCCCAGTGAGCCACACTTTAGTAGGTGAGGAAGTCGTGTGTGAAATGAACACTTCAGAAAAGCAGAACACATCCTGGAGCACAGGGGAACTCTAGAGGAGCCGGTGCTTCCTGTTCACACAGCTCCGAAACAGAAAAGATAACCTTGTACAAACACCATCTGAAACAGCAGAAATGACAGTACACACAATAGTTTCAGCTCTTATTTCTGATGGGATGTGTTATCACAATGAATGTCACAGTTCATCCTGCTATTAAAGTCGAATCATCCAGAAATATTTTTCACCACCAGTATGCGTTGCAAACAAGTATGAACACACTAGGATTCCAGGTATGAACTTTGGTCCATACACCAGGATGAAATTTGTCCAACAACAATGAAAGATTAAAATGATCACAGAGCAGAAGATATGAACTTCAAGCCCATGTGTCTAGAAGATGCTCTCCAGATCACTGGTGTAAAATAACATATAACCAAAACATCTCTTGATTTTATCATGTTGCAGCAAACCAGGTCTGTTTTTGAGCACAGATCTAAAAACTGTTAAAACTAAAATGTCTGCAGTTCATGACCTCTGGCAGAATGCTGGTCTATTTGGAAAAATGTTTTGTTAAAAAGATAAGTTTCCAAAAATGTTGGACTTCAACATGTACACATTAGTCTGAAAAACAGTTAGAAACTGCTGCATTTTGATGGATGGAACCAGCATCCAGACATGACAGCATTTAATAGAAGCAGAAAATAAGACTCTCCTGTGTACTGTCAGGAGAACATGTGGGTTATCGGTCAGAAGAATAGTTCACGATCAGAATAAACTGCTCCAGCACTTCCAGATTGTTTAAACTTAAAAAGAATAGTTCACCCAAAATGAAATATTCAGTCATTGTTTACTCATGTAATCCACATTGGCTGCAGGAGACTTGTTATCCATTCCTGCTTCTAACAGACCACGGCAGCCTGGAGTATCTCTCTGAATCTTATCGGTTTAACCACAGGCAGCCAGATGGGCCTCTTTACCAGGTTTAATTGTTGTAGTAGGAATAATAATCAATAGTATTGTAATCTAATAGTACACCAGTTTGGAATACCATGAGAGTGAGAAAACAATGAAATAATTTAGTCCTTCAGTCAACTATTATCCTTAAGCAAAACAATTTATTTCACACAGATCCACAGTCAGCAGCTCCCACAATAACTATTTATCACAAGAGTCAGTAGGGAACAGTGAAACTCCTGTGTAACTCCTATCACTGTGTAAAGCTACTGTGACTCATTAGTGTGACTCTAGGGTCCAGTTGGGCTTTGCCTTTAAAATGAATTAAAATTATTAGTTGTTGTTGTTGTATGTTTTTTGAATTAGGAAGTCTTTTTAAAGCCCCATTTCAGCTGCCACACATGGGACATTCTCTAATTCATAGAACAGTTTTACTATATATTTATTTACTGTATTTGTGAGCATGTAGGCATAACTATGAGGATTTGAGTTGTGCTGCTGTGATGAAAAACTATATTTTTACTTACACTTAAAATAATTTCATAGAAGACATGAACATCAAATGTCCTGCAAAAAGAGGATCTTTAGCTGGAGGCGAGGAGAAAATAGGTTTTGTAAAAGTATACCTGTCATGCTCTTTCACAAACTTTCCAGGGTTTATTTTTAAAATGCATCTTTCACATTGTCAGGATATTTTGATCTGTGAAATGCTTTTTGCTTGTTTACATGTCAGCACTTTAGATGACAGCAGATCAAGAAAAGAAAATAATTATTATAAGTCCATTTCAGTGATGCTTTTGAGGCAGCATGCACAGAACATGTCATACTCTTTCTGAGGGTCAGTCCAACACCGTGGAAGTGTTGTATTTGTTATACCGTTGTGTTTATTTAATTTAGATATATTTAACAGCGTGTTTAACATACCTTTAAAACATGTGACAAGAGTTAAAAAGGTTTAAATGTTTATTTCTATGTATTCTTTTGTCATATTCGGTAATCAGCTTCAAAGACATCAATATGTTAATGTACTTTTAAATGACTGTAAGTAAGGAGATGTATGTTAAAAGAAGAATATATGCACATTCACAATGTAAAGTCTCTTCTTAGAAAATGGGTAAAAAAAATTCCATTCTAGGAGTAATGGGTTAATTTATAAAGAAACGCTAAGTGAGCATGTAGAGCTGAGATTTTTCTTTGCAGACTTCATCTATATATCTTCTGCTTCTGACTGTTTCCTTTTCCCCTGTGTGATATTTGTTAGACAAGCTGGTAAGCCATGTGTGGCTGGTCAAGTTTTTGGTCAAATCTCTCACAAACTGAGAGAAAAACCTGGTTTTACAAGCATATGTAAAAAGCATCTGCATAAGTCACAATGAGCTTTGGCAGTGATATTCTTCTGGGAAGATATAACATTATCACATCCCTTGAAAGCATCAAAATGCAAAGAATTATTTACCTTGCACTAGTCAGGCCCCAAGATAACCAGTAGTGCGACACCGAAGATGTGTTTGACTGGTGAACACTTCGAACGGCCTTGCGGGGCTCAAAAGCTCCCTGGGAAACCGAAGAGGATGTAATAAAATAAAGCAAAACTGAAATAAATTTAAGGATCAAGGGAAGATGGGTTAGAAACACACACACATTTTATACGGACAGGAAAACCCTAATATCATCAATCTCACCCTTCAGAGTGGGACCCCCTGAGTCTGTGCTGCTGTTTCTGGCTCTCTCTGTACCTGCAGATGGTCTCCAGACACCTCCATCACCAACCAGCCCACTAGTCTGGCCTCACAGTGCATTAATGCAGCACACTTTTCATTATACAACTGTGAAGTCACTTTCTGCTTTTTTAACTACACCCTGCAGTGAAAATGGCAAGTCAAACCAGACCTGATAAACAGTTACTGATTTGGGAATATTCTGAAGTACTAATGTTTGGAACACGCATAACTGAAAAGTATCTAGTCATCAAACAACAGCTAGTGAAGTGCAGATATTTTCTTCTTTTATTCCTTTTTCAGGTAACAAATATATGTGTGTGTGTGTGTGTGTGTGTGTGTGTGTGGGGGCAATATTGAGTATTTGGTGAGTATAAGATCCCACCCTCTCTTCAGAGTGCTGTGCAAAGCCACGCCTTCTCCCGAACACAAGTTAGAGCATCCTATTATTTCACTCGGAAATAATAGGATACAAAAATACACCTTCCTGAAACCCACATTTTAAATTAGTCTGTGGTAAGGAGATACATATATGACTGAACTACAAATAAACTGATGTTTGCTTACATTCTGAGGATCAAAAAAATGAAAAAGTAAAGCTAAAGAAGGATATAAAAAAATCTGACATCAACTACAATAGCCAAATAATGACCAGAGAATGTATATATATATATATATATATATATATATATATATATATATATATACACACCATGTTATTTACACTGTTATTTACACTGTCTCCAGTGTACTTCAATACTGATACTCTGATTCTGGTTTTATACTTTTTGGTGATGTAATTGTTTTGTTTGGAAATAGAAAATGGCTGCAGTAGAGAGACAGACTGCATCTTCATTGTTGGCAAACATCTGTACTTACATTCTCTGTACCACTTACACCACATCCTAACCAGACTCCTAACCTAGTAAAGATATCTTCTTGTCCTAACCTAGTAAAGATATCTTGTTGTCCTAACCTAGTAAGGCTGCATATCTCTGCTACATCATTGAGGACCGTCAAAGGCCATCTCAGTTTGAGGGATCTTTCATTCGGCATCTTTTAAAGGATGCATGAAGTGTATCCTTCACATCCTCCAATCACCCACAATCCTTTGCACCATGACTGCAGGGACAGAAACCATCTTGTAACTGTACTAGAGCGTCTCATTCCAGTGTTTAATGCTGAGAAGGACTCTAGACTAGAAGCCTTTTAAGGATTGGTAAAGGAAGGATGCAGTCTGCTGATAGCCCATATTTTGTATGTCTTCTGGATCTAAATAGTCAATTCATATCTTTAAGTTATATTTAATGCTATTAGGTACAGTTTACGTTTTTCTGATTTTTGTTTTGTTGCGTCTCGTAGTCACATCAGTTTGGTGTGGACAGATAAATTGCAAAATTTATCAATAAATTGTAATTTTATTGTCTGTTTACTGTCACAGGATCATAGGAGAAAAAGGAAAATGTGATCTTTGTAATATTGCCAGAATTATTGAGAGATGAATTAAACGTACAAACACAGTTCTAATGGGGACAATAGAGAAAATGGTTGCAACCCATGACTGATTGCAATCCACTTTAATGACCATAATGTTCCCATTTCCAAAGACTTTGGCATAGCAAGACTGCTGATATTTACTAAAACCTCATAGCGAAAGAGCAGAGCAGAGCAGGGAGCAAAGCCGTGTACTGCCATTTTGCACATGGGCCCTCAATTCAATGATCTGAAAACAGAGCAATCTTTCTTTTCAGACAACCGCATGTCTTTATACTGGTCCCTGTTCTTAACTGGAATCCTCAGCTTTACTGTTTAGTTGCTAACTAGTGATGTGCTACTGCTGCAGAGTAGGGCTGTACCTGATGCAGATTTCTACTATAATATATAACTAAGTCATGTCTGAAATTAGTATTCAGCATTGGTTTGCCTCAGCAGAATCTTTCAGTCCAGCTCTACAGGAAAGAATGATGCAGAGCAGCCCAGCGAGTGATAAGTCAAACATTTATCTATCGACCGAATGCTGCACCTTGTCAGCAGAGTCAATATTTACACATGCAGAACTTTATTTCACATGTAACAGCAAACTCCAGGAGACCTTACATTGAACTCATGAGGAGATAATTCCCTGTGTTTCCTTCTCCATCACTGCCAGTGTTGGGGAGTTTTGAGTGACTAGCAACCCTACTAACTTGACTATGTTTTTCAGCAGTATGATAGTACATTTCTTTTCAGAATTACAGAATAAAAATCATTTCCAATCATAAACTACTCTTTTCAATAGATGTTGTGTAGCGTAACAAAGCACTACATCCAATATCAGCATGTGGTCAGTATCATGCAAAATATACATTTTACATTTTATCTTATTGGACCAAAAATATACATTTATATGACATCATTTTCTGTAATAAAATTCTTTCAAAAATCACAATGTCTCTGTTTCAATACCATTCACTTCTGACTAGCTAGTCATGCTAATGGCTTGTACATCATGTAAATGTTCTTTGATTGTCCTGCCCGGCATCCTGTTCAATAAGAAATGTGTGTCAGTGCAGCAAATTAAAGTAGATGTTCATGACTACTGTAGCAGTTCTAAGCTGTTAACACCATTCTAACTTAAGACTATTGAAATTAAATGTCAAGCAAGTCTTGTGTGCATGTCACGTGAGGGCTATAAAGTTTTAAATATATGTGGTTCCATTTTGGTTAAAATTCTGCTGTAGAAGGTAGTTGCCTATATTTGGCAACGAGCCGGCTAAGTTTTGTAACAGAGCTCTTATATGTTCTTTTTTCTTTCTCCTTGTTCCCACATTTCCTGTGTCTTTTCTTTAGAGCTGAATCTAGTTTATGCTCAGACCTCTGGCCTGACTACAGTTCTCTATGATTTGTGCGACTCACAGGGGAGGAAAGCAGGACTCCTATAGGTTAAAATCTGCAAACAATGACTCGTGTTAGCTTGATGAATGAACTGCATGCTGCTCCATTTGTCTGTGCTTTAAGCACCATCCTTTATCAATTGTTATCCAGAGTCTGCTAACACACACTCTTTGAATCTTGCTTGGCGCATGAAAAAAGTGAGGGATAAGACGGAAAGAGATGTGCGAGGGAGAAGTTTGTATAAGAGGACTCTTCAAAGACTCTCAGGTCCTAATTAAGCGCAGGACGCTTTCTCCTCCCGTGACATTTCGCCGGACATTCTTGATAAATGTCACACCCGTGGTTACGCCAGCAGCAAATGGATGCTTCGCCAAGCGCTTAATAACCTTTATAAATATGCCTGCCCGGAATTCAAATTCTCACACTCACACTGCTAAAAGCTGCACCTTCTAAACAAGTTGTGTATATATTTGTGTGGGTGTGTGTGGTACTGTGCATCAGATTAAGAGTGCAGCTGCTGTCATGGGGGTGTATAGGTTACATTGTACAGAAACAGACAGACAAACCTTACTTTGAATATTTGTTTCATAAAAGGCCAAATATTGTATATGAACGTCTTCAAAATCAGAGGTTTAGTGAACCGGTTGTCCTCATGCAAGGATAAGTATTTCAAACAGTAGTATGCTACATTGTTGAAATGTTTATTTCAGCAAGTGACATCCAGTTTGCATCTTGGAAATTTTGCCTTTTAATATTTTTTTAAATATTAAATGTCTTAAGATTTTGCAGTTCAGTCATGTCATTTTTAAAAATATTTCTGATGATTATAAAGTCAATTTATATGTTACCACATAAAGCACAAACTGGGCTAACTAAAATGAGGGTTAAACAATTTAAAATATTTACATTGTAGAAAAGTAGTATGGAAGTATACAGTTTATAGTAATTTACATATCTACCAGTGTGACTGCAGATTTGTTTGTGTCATTTGAAGTGTTATTCATTTACCATCAGAGAAAAGAAATAATTGATCGTGTTGTTTGCTGTGTCTTTAGGGGAGAAATGATGTGTTATGAATGTCATTAATAATGAAAGATATGAGTTGTGATTGCTCTGAGCCCGCGTGCTGTTAACTGGAAGATTATTTGGCATGCTTCGGAAATGAGACGAGTGGTAATTGTGGACACATTAGATGTGACACTTCCGCAGGTGCTGCAAGATTTGATGAGCTTTGTGAGTTTGTGTGATGCCTCTTGCAACACAATGAAGACATTGTCATATAGTTAAAAACAGAAGGATAATTAGCATTTGGATTAATCTCATGAAAACATGCCCCCAAAGTCACCCAAGGCCACAAAAAGTATACAAAAAATATAGGTCAAAAAAATTATTTTATAAGTAAACTAATATCCCTACTTTAAATTAATGATCCAGAAACAGGCTTACGTTTCTTTGAGCCAAATACAATTCTTTCTTCTTGTTTTGGGATGAAATATGACCCAGACATTTCCTGACAGAGATTTATTTAGCATGCTCTGTGAGGGACAGAGGGACAATTTACTGTTTAATATATGGCATATCTTGTCTTTGATATGGAAATTAGAAAATGTAAATCACTATTTATGCACTTTTAATAATAACAACAATTATGTGATTAAATGCAGCATCTAAATATATACATGCATATGCATGTTTGTTGTGACTCTTTTATCACACTGTCTCTGGACACATAGCTGAGTGATTACACTCTGTGTGTGTGTGTGTGTTTCAAGGTTGTTTCCAGTCACATGGCACGCACTGCCGTACGGTGGCTAATTGTCTCTCCTGAGGAATAATTAGGTGACAAAAGTGTGTAATGGTGCCTCTGTTGAAAACGCGCACACACACCTCACAAGCTGTATGCTGTGTGTTCAGCAGGCTTTACAGTACACTGTCATTTGTTTTGAACGAAACTCTGACAGTACAAATATGAAACAGTCACTGCATTCCTGTTTAAACAGGAAATAAAGGGAAAAGGGAAAGAATGCTTATAACACAATAAAATGAATACACAACTTATTTTTTTTCAACACAAACAACATGAATAAGTACTGTGATGTAATAATGGCACCACATGTTACTTTAATGTGTACTCGTATATACTGCACCATAGAATATAAGTGCCATATTTAGCTACAGTACATGATATTTACAGTACAGATACAGAAAATATTATGAAACATGAAGAATAAACCTGCACATTCTGTGCTTGTAAATGCCTACTGAAGGTTGAATAACAGAAACATTGCTGTTGTATAAATATTTTGGCAATGTAAGAGATTCAGTACCTAAACACACCATGGTTTGTAGGTTGTGTAATGAGTGGAAGCTTTTATCTGTTGTTCTGTCCTGAGGGTGATACAAGGTCCGTGATACAGGCAGAGATGTGGATGAGTTCATTGTGTTCTGTTAACTGTATATGCCAGCAGTGATTCACACCTACACGTGCTGGGCTGAGGAATACAATATCTACAAATGAGCTGCAGCATTGACGGGAAAACTGGGGGAGAAGACAATAATTAGTCAATGATTTATATTATGATTTATTCATAACTTATTTATTATTATTATTTCTTATATAGTGCAGTACATATAAACAAACAAACATATGTATATAGTAAAATTGTATACTACCGCTTTAACTGATACACTGTCTGACACCAACATTAAAATAAGTGTCCTCCAGAGTTTACCTCCAACTAATCAAACTCACCTAAAGCAGCTCATCAAGATCTTACTAGACAGATTAGAAACATCAGGCAGGTGTGCTAGAGCAAAGCCCTGCAGGACACTGACCCAACAGGAGCAGGACTGGACACCGCTGGTGTAGATAATCTAATGTGACATATTATGTATTATAAATAAAAAACAGTACATACATAATTAAGAAATATCACATGAACAAGAGTGTGTTATTGCATATTAACACGCTATGATGCGGCCATAGGCACAAGGCTGTAGGGAGTCACAATGTGATAATGTAACTATGTAACAGTATGATTGTGAGCTACTTTGTGATCTTGTGTGATTTTTATCTGACATTACAGCATGTTTTACAGCACCACGTTCATTCCTAATCTCTGCTGTGTGTCCACTCTGACATAATAATGTTTTTTGTTGTTTTACGCAGCATATGATAAAGTTCACACAGAGATCAGACTGCAGTCTCTCAGCTGCTCAACAAACAGGAGGAGCTCGTGTTGCCTGTGTGTGCAGTGGATATGTTCTGACAACCGTCATGTTGTTTCAGTTCTCCCGCTGCAGATGTCCCTGGGGGAGAAGACAGGCGGCCCACCATCCCGTGCTTTCCATTGCCCTTCATGATGGATGTGCTGCACGAGTGTTGGACTCGTCCCCGGGGCCTGTCTCCGCCTTTTTCTGGGTTAAACGGCACCCTACATCACACCTATCTATATGTTCACAAGCTGAGCGTGTTTACTGGGATGTAAAAGCACAGCTATCCATTTCCTGTCAACATCTCTGGATAAAATGGGAGGACAGGAAGAGAAAATCTTAGACAGCACTTTTGAGATTCTTTGAAAATGAAATCTACCCCAGTGCTGGTTTTTGTTAAGAACTTTTTCATTGTTCATGTGATTCTGGAAAGCCATAATCATATCCGTGTGGTACAGATGAGCGGTCCGGTGCTTCTGTTCTTCTGTAAACTATTTACAGCGCTGCATCTCACATACTTGATGTTATTTGTACATGTTTTTAGGCAGTATGCCAGTATTAGGAAAAACTACCATGTCATTAAAATGTGTCTTGACACCAGACCATACTACACTTACACTTTGTGTAACTTTGACTTTTTTGCATGCAAGCATTACTGTTTATCTACAGTCATTAGTGGAATCAGACCCGTGTTTTTTCAACCGGGGCCACTAGACAGCCTCAACAAACTTCCAAGAGGACCTTAGGATGACTTAACATTGTTTAAAATAAGACAAAACAAGCGGGAAGCTTGAAGTCACAAGGGTTGAGATCCACTGTTCTAGACATCTTTTGCATATATTTTTCAATGTGCTTAGATACCCACCATGTGAGACAGGTTCATTGCCCGTCTGATTTTCACCCCTTTACAGAAGACCCACCAGGTAGCAGTGCTGTTGATTATTTCATGAATGCATTGTGCCACAGGCAACATTAGGAGGCAATTAGGGTCGTGGTGTGGGCAGTGGTGATGTTCAGCCCTGTTTAAATCAGGAAAGGATGGGGGGTCCTAATTACATGCTAATATGGGCCAGGCGGTGTCAGGAGTTTGTAATTGGAGCACAGCTGCTACTGGGAGCAAGAGAGGCAATGCAGAGAGAGACTCCAGCAGGTCAGGATGATCCCAGACGGTTTGTCTCTGTCAAAGGACATGCTCAGAAATTCATGCAGTTTACACCGAGTTTTATCAAGCTGCTGCAAGAGACCTAAATGAGCTCTGGAAAAGTACATGTCTTAGACTGTGCAGTACTTGTAAGTGAATTTCAGTTTAAAACAGAGCCGTTTCCTCTGTTCCACTTCACCTCTTCTGTTTACTGCTTTAGAGCTGCTTGCTTCTTGTTATGACAAGATTCAGTTCAGTATACAAATAAATGCAAACACAAATCTTACATTTCTTTAGAAAAAATAAAGTTTATGAAAATCAAAAATAACACACCCAAGGTTGTAATTATTTTTAAAGGAAAGTTTGAATGTTTGTTCAAATGGAAGTTTAAATTATCTGCAGAAATTTGTAAACATAATAAGTTGCAAAACTTGCCACGACGATGTTATTGTGTTTTGGATGATTGTCCTTTACTTGTGTTTTGGTAGTTTTTAACCGGCAAACTTGAAAGAAGCCACGCACAAATCTAAAAGATGTTTTTATATGTTACAGGTTTATGCTCATAAGAGCTGTTGATGGTGTATGTAATGCATCCAAATTGTAATATACATTTATGGAAAATATTACCATTGCAGAGCAATGTATCAGACACTGCTTTGAAATGTCTAAGAAAATAATTATTTATAACTTTAGTTCAGAACACAACATTTATCTTTAACTGGTGGTATTTTATCTCCCTCATGGAAACATCTGTCCTCCCTCATCATCTCCACAATGCTTTCTCTCTCTCTCTCTTAGACCTCTACATCTGCTGTTCTGTTTTATTTATTCCAATCATTTCCATATGCAATATGACATGACATTGATTCTGATTACCATATGGTGGGCTAAATGCAACATATTTTTATTTTTAATGCAAGCTGGCACATTGTGGCCACAGTGGGAAAGCTGTTATCTCTGATCTGCAGAGGACACAGAAATTCAAACCACTACATTTGCCAGTTCACATGTATGTGACTACAAAGAGCTATATGGTCATTCAGTACTAAATAATGAAGAAACTTACATCAAGTACAGCAGAGGCTTTATTAGTTCAAACCATAAAGAAACAAAGAACGATGAACAGCAGAGAAACAGCAGTGATATAAATACACAAACTCATCAGGGTGGGACGACACAGGTAAATACGACTGGAGTGGAGCAAGAGGAGCAGAATCACATCAGCAAAACTTATTTTTGCTGATGTTAAGAAGCTTAGTGTACTTTATATTTTCATAACATTATATTTTACATAACTGTTTTAATAAAACAGCAATTATACAAGTTTTTGACAGCATTTTTGTATTTTTCATAGCATTTATTAACCTTTATAAACTTCTGCAATATCTAAGATTCGTAATTAATATTTATTATAGATATTTTCAATTACTCAGACGTTACTGCGGTTGTTTAATTATGTTTTAGTTGTTAATAGAGTTGTTAATTTAGTTGTTAATAGTCTATTGAACGTCTTCCTGTAGCTCAACTGGTAGAGCATTGTGTTAGTAGCACAAAGGGTGTGGGTCTGAATACATACTAAATAAATGTAAACACTGAATGTGCTGTGTGTCGCTTCAGATAAAAGCATTTGCCTAAATGTAAATGAAACTACAGATTTGTCAAAGATATATGCAAATTAATTATATATTTCAATCTCTGCAGATATATGCTACAGAAATAATTGTTATGGTCAAGTGGAAAGCTGTTTTATTATTTGGCTCAAGAAAATTCTGTAAATCACAAACCCTTGGATTAGAGATGTGATGGAAATTACTTATGATTATTCAGAGGAAAAACCCACTATTGGGTTTGGGTTAGTAGTGTGTAATGAAAGGTGTGTTTAGGAAAGTTTAATTTCTAAACATCCACAGGGCCAAAGGAAAATAAATCTCATATGGCATTTTTTTCTAAATTCCTATACATATAAACAATCTTCTTCACACTAAACTTTTCTTTTTTTCAGAACGTCTTATTCTTCCATTCACGTTAACACAGACCAGCTCTGACCAAGCAGCTGTGTTTGGTGTCAGATGGGATTGTTGTAGATCAGATGATCTGTTCTAGTGTCAGATGGGATTGGTGTAGATCAGATGATCTGTTCTGGTGTCAGATGGGATTGTTGTAGATCAGATGATCTGTTCTGGTGTCAGATGGGATTATTGTAGATCAGATGATCTGTTCTGGTGTCAGATGGGATTGTTGTAGAGCAGATGATCTGTTCTGGTGTCAGATGGGATTGTTGTAGATCAAATGATCTGTTCTGGTGTCAGATGGGATTGTTGTAGATCAGATGATCTGTTTTGGTGTCAGATGGGATTGTTGTAGATCAGATGATCTGTTCTGGTGTCAGATGGGATTGTTGTAGATCAGATGATCTGTTCTGGTGTCAGATGGGATTGTTGTAGAGCAGATGATCTGTTCTGGTGTCAGATGGGATTGTTGTAGATCAGATGATCTGTTCTGGTGTCAGATGGGATTGTTGTAGATCAGATGATCTGTTTTGGTGTCAGATGGGATTGTTGTAGATCAGATTATCTGTTCTGGTGTCAGATGGGATTGTTGTAGATCAGATGATCTGTTCTGGTGTCAGATGGGATTGTTGTAGATCAGATGATCTGTTCTGGTGTCAGATGGGATTGTTGTAGATCAGATGATCTGCTCTTCTCTGCTGTGTTTCATCTGCCATGATGGTGCTACCTGTTGAGCATGGCTAGTGTTTCACTGTACTTCACTGTGTGTCCTCTGTAAATGCATTTTCATTCTGAACATTTGTTAAGTACTAAATTGTTGCACAGTGCACACTGTGATATTGTTTAATAATAACATATTGGGTCTTAGATGTTTCAAAATAAGTAATTACATAATCTTCTACAAGGTGCTGCAAACTTGTGATAGGCACTTTATAAAGATTTGTTTATCATTATATGAAACAGGTTTAAAATAATAATGAGAGATTTTCTGTGTCAAGAGCCTGTTTGTGTTCCCCGTCATGACGTCTGCCTGTCTGCTGCAGAGCACATGTCTGAAACAGCATGACAGTGAGTTTATGAAGGTAAAATTTTGCATTTGCTTTTAATGTCCTTCTTCTCATATCTGTTTGAGGTGAATTTTTAGAAGTGAAATTTAAAAATAGGTGACAGTGATATTGCCTCTTAAAGCTTGAGGCTACCATCTGCATGTGTGATATTGCTTATGTTCTTTGCATGTTTATGTCATACCTGAGTAACATTCCATGAGAAATAAAATGACTAAAGCCAGAAGAAAGAAATGGGAATCTGTTGATATTTGTATGTATTCTGCGGTGCACACGATGAAGAGAATGAGGAGTTCATGAGTTCATAGAGCAGAGATTACAGCTCAATGAATAATATATATATATATGTGCTGTGGTAGCTCATGCCCTATGATTACACAGCTCATTCTAACATAAAAAAATGTAGCCATGCTCTCATAGGCAGAGATCCATAAAATCACATTGCTTACATTCCATGTAATACACTTTTATATTGGATTGAGGAGACATACACGTTTCAGTGTAAAAACCTCTGCGCTGTTTGTAGAAATGTGTTAGATGAAAGGAGGCAATAATTTTCAGGATCAAGCAGAATGTTGATGCAGTTCTGTGTACATTTTAGACAAAGAGATTCTGTCATAAGCCACGATTTTCCGTTGCTTTACTGACCAATCAAGGTCTTCAGAATCTATTGTTCAACATCATGCTGAACAATAGATTTCTACATCTGCTTTATGTCAGCTTTAATTCACATCTCTCATCTCGGGAGAATGACAATCCTCAACATATGTTTCCCACAGTGATGTTCAGATTCCAGACCCCTCCTTATGTCCTTCAGCTCGAGGACATGATCACACACAGCAAACACATCAAATCTCACACACATTCCATAACCTGTCAGTGCTCCAAATTCATCACAGCATATTCCATTATTCTCATTTACAGCGTTGACTTGATGTGGTAATAAAGAATCAGGAACATTTTAAATAACAGTAAATACTGTTTACCGGTCAGCAGTAATGATTATGTATTCATATTGTCCTTTTAACCCCGGATGCCTGGAAGCCAGATGTGTTGATTTTAAATCGCAATTAATTAGTTTTAATCACATCACGAGGGGTGGCAAGCAAATAGATTGACAGATATTTGCATATACAGTATAGGACAAAATGTCAGCCTGAGATTAGGTGGTGACCCGTGCCTGGCTGCTGGCAAAACAAACTGATGAGGGTAATTTATCATGCCTTCGTCTGTAGCATGGGCGGCACGGGTCCACTCACGCTTTTGTTAACGTCGTCAGTCATCCGTCATGCTTTGGTGGGCTTGGCTGGGACAAACCAGGAAGAAGGTCACACGCAGGTTATGCACAAACAAGACAGCCAGTGGAAAATGTCAGCCTGAACAGAGTTAGCGCTGCTCGCAGCAACATCATGATCAATGGACAGCTAGCGTGATGAGATCATCAGAAAAAGGCAAAAAGAAGTAGAGATTCCCTGATGTGACAAACTGATTCCCTGATGTGTGGACACAACAGAATATTATCAGAAACGCTTCAGAAGGCATGTATAAACACATTCACTGTATTCTGCTGTATTCTTCAGATTTCTTTATTGTTCTAGTCTCAGGCTGATCACAGAACACACTGTACACCAGTTACCAGGCAAATCTGATTGTCTCACTCACATTACTTTCAGGAAGTTTTGTGTGCACCCGTTTGTCATGTTGCAATATACTGATTTAAGAGCTTTGTTTTTAAATGTCTACTAATGATACATTGAGCCTTTTAACGAAAAACTCATTACTGGATTTGTTTCCAGGTTCATAGCATTAAATATATATAAACGTTAAGATGCCTAAAAGCAAGTAAACAAACACGAGCAGATGTATGTTTTTGAAAAGCTCATGAAAAGTTCCAGCAATTAAAAATTCCATTCAAAGCAATAATGCGAAAGTGACATATTTGTCAGATATGGTGACCCATACCTGAAATGTGACCTCTGCATTTAACCATCACTGGTGAGGAGTGATGGTTAAATGTGTGTGTACACACATTTAACCATCTGGGTGTGTGTGTGTACACACACACACCCAGAGCAGTGGGCAGCACTGCTGCACCCAGGGAGCAATCGGGGGTTAGGTGCCTTGCTCAAGGGCACTTCAGTTGCTACCTGCCAGCACTGGAATCAAACCAGCAACCTTCTGATCATAAGCCCAACTTACTTACTAGTAGGCCACAACTCCCCCTTTAAGGTCCTTATATATTCTCTAAACCTCTGAACACTGAAGCTCCAGGCAACTGTGGGAAGGAATGAAGAACAGGTGTGGGGGAGAAAAGCACATTCTGGTCAGTGTAATAAATGTCTAACTTGTCTGTCTTGCCCGTGTCTTTGGGTTGGTGATGCATGTTTACTGTATAAAGGGACACAGTATATGTTTTTAAATATAAGAAATACCTGAAACTTTCCCACCAAAAGCATTTCCTCTGACTGGGAACGTCGGAAGGTTTGTTGCTCATAGTTTAAAACACTGTTGTGAGTCAGTGGGAGAAGAAAAGTTTCCAACATGAAGATATTGCACTAGAAAAATCTTCAGCAGACCAATAAGCTTGCATCCTGCTGCAGCCTTGTCTTCGCATTTACACAATAATCTCTCTCTCTCTCATCAACACAGCTTCTAGCTAAGATCAACTGCAGAATAACCAGAGACTCCTGCATGAGGACACTGTTTATCAAACAGACAAGACAAGCAAGTGTCAAAGTGTCTCATTACCTGATTCAGGTGTGTCAGAATTAAGAAACTGATGATTTGTTGAGCACGCTGTTGATCTGCTGTCATACTGTCATAACTTCATACTTTATCTTAAATGTTCTTCCAACACTAAACAGTATGTGTATGTGTTTAGTTAATGCAGTCTTGTTTGTATTACACAAGATGTTGTTTGTAGTTTATTGTCATAAACTGAGTCTGTAATCATGCTGCTACATGATCTATAACAGTTTTGCATCAATGTTTATTTTTTTTAGACAGGTGATATCTATAGGCTGTCTTATTAAACAACCACTGTATGTGTTGTCCAGAAATCTGAGACCAAATCAAGATTCCCCAAATCATTCACTTGATCCAAATACTTATAACTGATCATAATCAATTATAAATATTCCCCTTGTGGGCAAATTATATGTTTTCTTATACATATAATGGTGGAGAATATTTGACATTTTTTTGAGCAAAATAAATAAGGGTCACTCCATGACTTGAGTAAGTACAGTAAGTAAATATGAATGTCATATTAACAGTAGAGGGCTCTTGCTGAAACGAGAGTACAAGGGACATTAAGGTAACCGTTTTAAGCTTGTTTTTAAATTCCTCAGTTTTCATTCAGGTGTCAGTATGTCAGAGGGTTGAATTATTGCAGCTGTATAAATAGATTTAATTGTTTTTGTTGTTCTGAGACAGAGAATTTCCACAAACTCAACACAATACAAACTGAGCATCACAATCAAACCCACAATGGTGCTGTAACATGGGCTGTTAAGTTTCATACTATACAGTGTTGTTTTCTGAGTGTATTAACACACACAGTTGAATGAATTCAAGAGATATTTTGTGCTTTGACCAATTAGATGCCTCAGCACTTTACAGCTGAGGAAGGCATCCCTGCTGAGACTTTATCCAGATCCGCTCCATTACACCAGCCAAGAACAAACAACAGAACAAACAGAAGCAGCAGGAATTCTGGGTCTTTCTCTGACAAAGAGCTTCTGTTAAATGAACAGAAACTGATCACAACCATTAACACTTTGATTTGAACTGCATTTTTTAAGGAAAGAATGTTGCAGGGTTTTTCTGTTTCATACAACAGAAATGGGAAACAATTTTAGGTTTCTTCCAGGTTAAATACAACTGAATACAAATAAAACCAAAAATTGTTTCAGTATTCACCCTCATGTCATTCCAAGTGTTTTCTGTGAAACAGTAAAGGATTTACTTTTTTCCTAACTTGACGTTACTGCACTTTTGTTGTTAAATCATACAGAAGGTCCTGGGCAATATACAGATCACACACACTGACACTTCATGTGTTTAACTGTGGCCTGTTGTTCTATGAATAATACAGTGTATTTTTAATCTCAAAGAACTACACGTGTGCTCTTCTGACATCACACAAGAGAAATTTGACATGAGGAAGGAATCTTGATATCTGGTAATGAGCTTCCGCGGAATGATGGAAGTTGGCGTGGGAACTGTTGCCATGGATACATGGGACCCTGTCTTAACTTAGGTTTATGGTGGTGGTACATAAAATTGGATTTGGTCAATCTTTGCCTTGGGTACAAACCTTAAGCTGATAAGAAGGCTTTAACTAGGTGTAGGTGATGGTGCCAAAATCATATTACCTCATATTCTCTCTGCTTCTTATGTAGGAACGATCTGTAAAATGGGGGAACACATGATAAAACTTTACATATCGATTTTCAGGTTTTTATTGCATCTCAAATAGGATTTGAACAGAAATTCAGTCATTTTACACTATGGTTGATTTGTGTCACTCGCCATGTTTCTTTGCTGATGTAGACTGATGTACACACACTGCTGCCGCAGACCAAAACATTTTTACATAGTGTAAAAACAAGTAGGGCAGACTCATTTCTGCCCGTATGCGGCTCTCAGTTGGGACACACTGCATTTCCATATTTCACTCTGCATTTACACTGGAACACGCATTTCATATATTCAACTCTCTTTATGACTTGACTTTGTATGTCTTGAAACGACATAAAATACTATTACATTTTGACAGCTATTGTAATGTCTGTTAAATTAATTTATTTAATTTATTTGATAGTCACATTTATCCTATCGAATACACAAGACAAATCGTAAAATATCTATAAATCCTAATGAAAATGACATGTCCTCCAGAACTATATGCATATAAACTATGTATGGAAATGTAACTTGAGTTCCAGCACTGACAGACAGCATGTTAGACAGAGTGCCAGCATCACTATTAGCACATCAGAGGCAGAGCTGGATATTAATGGACACCATCATCACAGCTGGCATCACTGCACAGCTCTGATCCTCCTGAGCTCCTGATAAAATCACATAGAGCGCTCAGAGCTGGACTCATTGTTTTCTGGGATTAGAGGGATTACACACAGATGCCACTGAAAGCGAGGGTTTGAGGAAGATGACCTCACAGCGTATCCGGATGAGCCAGATACACTGCATTCATTTTAAAGGGGGGGATTGATTAGTCATTTTAAATGCATTGTAGCGTTCGGAAAGGAAGCAATCTTGACTTTTGATCTTAAAGTAGATGATCCAAATCTTCTTAAAACCTAATGCTACAATTCTGATTATTCATTAAATCAAATACACATGAATTATGTTAAAGAATGAGAGAATTAACCACATTGAAAAGTCACCATTGTCAAAATTAACCGTAATTGTATTTACTTATTTATTTTATGCATGTTTCTGGTGTAATTATGTCCGTTTATCAATGTGTTATTGTAAAAAAAAAATTTAAGTAAAAAGGTTACGTGTGTGTGTGTGTTATCCACCTCATAGTAAACTATCAGAAGATTTAAATAGGAAAGTGTGAATGGTCTGCCAAGTCACTCATGAAATGATTTCTCCAGCTAATGTCAGTCATAATGCTTTTGTAATGAATTCATTTCTCTTGTCAGTGATGAGAGAGATTACAGAAGACTGATGAAGACGACACATCACTGATAATTACTGACATTCTGGAGCTCTGGATTGCTGCACATTTAAGAGTCGTGCTGTTTGACTATTGTTTAAAATCACATCGGAACAATCGTGTCGGGGTCCTGATCACCCTGCCTGGGTTTATGGTGCGATAACAACCGGCTGGCTGCACATTATCCCATCCTTTAAACTGTCTGCTCATACCCTCATTCAGTTTGCAGGAAGTATCAGTTTAAAGTCATTCATCTGTGTGGTTATGTCACATCTGTCAAAAGGAGGAGGACCTGGCTGCTAAATTTTGTGTGTGGATGCTGAGGAAGCTGGAGTGTTTGTAGTTTCTTCTTACAGAAGTTGCTAAGAATTTAAACCTGTCTTTGTAATGTTTCCTTGTTCTTTATGGACTATCATTCATGATCGGATTTATAAAAGACATTATGTAGACATCTACATTTAGATCCTGCCTTCACCCTTTTGATGGTGGAATTCCCTTTTGAATTTCTACACATTACAGTTGTCCATGTAACTGGAATTTTTGTTTCCAACAGAAATGGGTAGAGACTCAAAAATTGTTGAGAGATGCAAACATTTCATATTACATCTTTCATGAAGAAGAAAGGTTCCAGTACAGGTTTAGAACAATATGAGAGTAAATGATCAGATGTATTTTTTGAAAGAATTAACCCTTCAATTCTCAATACCTGCTTGCTCTGCTAGTGAAAAGGTGTGAAATTATGAGAGAAATTGTCCATATTGGAAAATGACTGTCTTGAGGTGCAGGTCAAATGTTCAGGTGTCATGCTAATCTCCAGTGACACTTGTGAGCTCTCCACATATTTTCACCTCAACAGATGCATTCTGCTTGTCCTGCTGGGGCTTTCTTTCATGAGATAACCTGTTACTGTGATAATCGCTTCAGCAGACCTCCATTAGCTGGGTGTGAGGCACTGTGGGAAATTTTCAGACCGCCATGCTTTCTAGTTAAGTGTGAAAACGTCTGAACCCTCTAAATCCAGATCTAGAGAATACAGAGACATGCATCGTTGTTGAGTTAAAAAACAGTATAAATGTTGCAGTACTTTATCTTAGTCCTCTAAAAACTTCATAAAATAAAAATAAATGTATAAACACTGGTAGCAGTTGGTGAAAAATTGGCTGGTTAATTGGGAAACACTTCATTCATGACATTCAGACATGTCACACAAGCATTCAGATACATTTTAGGGCCACAGTAAGATGAGGAGATGAAAATGTACTGCAATAAGTGAGTGATATTTATAAAGCCATCTGTGTGTTATCAGGAGTGAAGCGATGGTCACATGAGAGCAGAATTGAGGACTCTCTCATTGACCATATGACGGTTATAGTTGAAGCAGGATTCTTAGGTTGGATTACTTTTAAGATTGTATTTTCCAGTTCTGTATTCAGTCTCTCAGTGGATTCCCAGAAATAGAGGCCCAGGAGATGTATGGAGACAAGAAGGCAGGAAGCTCTGGGTCGGATGGGTGCTTGTGGGATCTGCTGTGCTATGCTCTGTTCATCACAGGAGGATCGGTACTATCACTGGCACATGATTAATGAAGCAGGTGTTCTACCTAAAGGGCAGGTTACTCCAACCCCATTTCAGCCCCACAATCGACTATTCCGCATAGTCAAGGATTTCAATTGCCATGCCCTGATCAAGAGTACTCCCCAATGAGTTTGCAGGAAGCTCAGGACTTATTAATTTCAGCCTCTTTTAGAGAATTTCACCGTCTGGTCAATTGAAGTTGTGGAAAGTATATTAGCACTTTAATGGCCTGTAAGGCTGATAGAGAAGAGACTTCACAGCTGCTTTAGACTTGAGACAAACTCAATAAAAGATGTTCCCCTGACACACTAAACAATCTCTGAGCTCTTGGCAAATGACACTGCCTCTTCAGAGTGGACCTCTGTAAAATGAAAACCCTGACAGATCACTATACACTGTTCTAATCTCCTATTCCTGCTGCATTTTTAATGCTGAAGATGCTAATTCATCCAACAACAGACACAATCTGAACACAAACAGCTCAATATTGCTTAAATATATGCAAAAAAAATGACTGTTACATTCTCAAAGACCACTGAGCAAATCTCTGTTGTTGTTTAGATCAGTGGCACCAGAAATCTCCATGTGATGTAACAACATTTTTTATATAACAACATAGTTTGCATATAAGTTTCAAAAGAAGCCAACATCAAGTCAGAGATGTTATATTGCTGAGACACGCCACTTCTTTTTAATGTATTAAACTGAACTGGAGCAAAGGGAACTGTCAGTATCTTTGCTGGGTCTTTATGTTGGATAACAGCAATACTGCAGCTACTGTTAGAAGTGGACAGTAAACCTGATGAGCGGGAGATGAGAAAAACGAACATACCAAATTCATTTGAAATCTGCATCTGCTGTTCTGCATTCAGCTTCAGCTGTAAATCTACATTCACATTGTCTGATCAAACCTAAAGTAATCAGTCTACCACTCACCACACTCACTGCAGAGGGAACCCTGCCCTGAGCCATGCTAAATGATATCATCTCAGACCTGTGACATTATAATAAACCCAGTGATATGAGAAAAGAAAAATATTATAAAACTAAATAGATAAAGATAGATAAAACACTCCTCAATAAAATATACTAAAACAATATAAATAAAACTGTTTACATAGACACCAGGTCTGTTCAGTAAGACTACTCATTTGAGAATTGTTCTGTTTAGATTATTACTTGTGTGACTTCTTTCTGTGAAATTGAATTATTTTCAGAGCAAAGTGTAGAATCCACATAGGGTTCAAGTTCACTGTCTTTACTTCGGCATGAATAAATTATGCAAATTACTGCACTGCTGTGTGTTTTATTGGTTTGTGTTTTTAATACTGTTGTTTTGTGTATCAGGTTGATTCCAAACTTTTACTTGATGGGGTGGGTTCTCACTAATTGTATGTTAAAAAGGTCCTAATGTCCTGTTTTACATCTCAGCTTGTCTTTAATTTCATTCATTTATTTAATTAATTAATTAATTTAATTTCAAAACACCTTTATTTGATGGAGATTTTTTATAGCAATATATATATATATATATATAAATATAGCCTATATATATATATATATATATATATATATATATATATAGGCTATATTTATCTTTCATTCAGTTCATGCCTCAGATTTATAATATCTATAGTAGCAAGAACAACTAGTCTTTTAAAAATGCATATATGAGCAGCACAGAGAGGTTATTATGAATAAATTATACATCAGCATAAACACTCTTATCAAATTATTTAAATGTATGGATCTGCGCTCTTCATGGGGCCAAACGAAGGCTGCACATTTAATACAAATCCTGTCCCCCTTGGGGCCTGTAAGATGCTCTCGCCTGCTGCGAGACACGCATTGTTAGACTAATGAAAAGACAGGATTTGATTAAAACATTTCAAACATCATTTGGACCCCTATGTGAAGCAAAGACACTCTCCCGCCGTGTGCACTTAACTCCTGCAGTTCAGCAGTCGTGCCGACTCCTTGAGCTCAGTCCACAAATCACTGTGATGGGTGTAGCACGATGGGAGGGCACTGTGTCGCCCCTATAGCTCAGCTGATCGTTAAAAATTCATTACACAATGTTTTTGCTGCCTTTTGCAGGATGTTAGCCATGTAAGCCTTCCATTTAACTATGAGGCATAGTTTAATATTGATGGAGACGTTCATCATATATCACAGGGTGACACATCAAACTCAGTATATTAATATATGTACACTAATCACACTAATACAACACCATAAATCACAATTTCACACTGAATCCAAAACAATAATCAATAACAGGATTTAAATATTTGTTTCACACCAAAATTATATTGTTTTTATACTGCACCTTTGTTTTTTAAGACAGTCTTATAATCTAAATAAAGCCAGATACACTGCTGAAGAAAGTTTATATTGATCACATTTTAAACATGAAGGTAAACAGTTCATGGCCTGTTTCATGTGTGTGGAGTGAATGAATGGACATATTTCTGTACTGATAATGTTACTATGCAGATAGCTTGTGTTTTCTTGTGTATTACTGTACACAGACACTGTCTGAATCACTGTGATAGTGATAGTTCGACTTTCTCCCATTTGAGAGTGAGATGTTGTATTAAAGTTTAGAATTACAGCTGAAACTTCATTTAATGCAGAGACTGTAAATGGCAGTGAAGACACAGGAACTCATCTATGTCCTGACAGCTATCAAGTCAATTGAATGAAATGAAAATAATCATTAAAATAATTTTTGAATTTCTATATTCATGACAGTTGGGATGTAAGTGATAGAGAGAGCATGACTTGATTATTTCAATGATTCTTCTGGTCCTTTATCAGCACTCTTGGAACATTTCTTGTCTAATCAGATTTGAGGACTGAAACGAACTGCTGTAAAATCATTAATACAGTAAAAACTGTAAAATAGGCTTTATTAACTTTATGCAGGATATAATTTCTTTTGATATTAAATCTTATTTTTTTCTTTTGATTTGGGGTTAAAATAAGACCCAGACAGATTTCTGAAAGGGCTTTATACGCTTCTCGCTGTCAGTAAAGTGAAAGCACACTAGATAATTTATTCAGATATCTTTGTTTAACATGTTTAATTGTGTGGTATTAAGAGCACATAAATGTGGGCTTCAGGGCTCTATTGATTGAAGTCCAGTGTTCAGAGAGAGAGGGAGGTTATGGAGAGTTGATTCAGGTCCGTATGGGACATTGGCTGTTGTCTTGCATGCATTTAGGCCTGATTTATTATCCCCCTGTAATGCAAACTGACAGGATATAAATGAATTTTAAAGGTTCTGCGACTGGATGATCGTGAACTGATTTAACAGTCAGATGGACTGATACACCAGCTGTGTGGATTCATTCAGCCTCTGTCATTCCTCAAAGAAAGAAAATTAAAATACAGGATAGGAAAAATCTAAGCTGTAGAGGAAAGCAGTTCTCAGTATTGGGAAGAATTGTGACCAAAAGAATTTGTGATATCGATATTATTGTAATATCTGTTATTGTGAAAAATGACTAAATAAATAACAATATCAGTCAAATTCATGTTTAATTTTGTTTATTTTGTTTGCTCTTTTTTGGCCAGTGAATCACATAAGAATAAGAGTGTAGGGAGGCAGAGAGAGAGAGTTTTTAATCATAATCTTAAAGCATTATGTTAAAAGCATTTTCTCACTTTATCACACACACACTTATCTAAATAGTAACATTCCATAAACGTTCTGTATTTTAATTAAAATTAATTAATTAAAAACATGTTTTTTTATTATATTTGTACAGTGTTTTACAGCTGAGGACATCTCCAGAAGGAGGTTTAGCTCAGGTTATACTCCTTTTTTGGGTACAAATTTATGATTTTAGATTTTATAGTAGATACGTGTGTATTAGATCAAATAACAGCTGAATATTTTATATTTATTTACACCTTTGTCATGTAGAATAACTAAATACTTTCAGTTACGACCTTTGAGCCACTATTGTCTGGGTTTAGCACATTTTTTGTTACCAGTTTCTGCAGTAAATTAAAGCTTGGGGCAGATATATGCCAGAACCATCTACACCATTTTGTCCCCACTGTCCTGTCTCTGTGCTGCCTACATGTCGGCAGCTCGTCCCCACTCGCCTGGGCTGAACACGGCCATGAACAGATGTGGTAGCACACTCAGAGGGGTGTTCATTTACACAGAGCCCTAGAAAGGGTCTGCTGAAGCCCTGAAGCCATTTCCAAAATGTCCTCATATTAACTGGGTCATTTAATACAGATGCAATAAAGCTTCTGCTGTTTTTAAAAGACATGCACCTCCATTTCTGTGATTAAAGTCAACATGAAATCATGATCGACTCTATTTACTTAATGCACAATTCTGGACACAATGTGCACAATTTATCAATGTACTATATTCCAAAGAAACGGCTGTTTTTGTAATCTTTCAGTTAAACCTAATAATTTTCTTTGCCTGATGCTGAAATATATCTGCCTGTCTGTTTTGTAATTTCCTTTTGTAGTTTTGTTCTCATATTTAGTTCCTGTCCCTGCTACCCTGCCCTGATTGTCCTTTCCTGTGTCGTGTTACCACTGAATGTTCAGTGACTGTTGGATGTTTGGTGTTTCAGGTTTTGCCTGATCATCTTCAGTCACTGTTTGGATTATTAAAGGCGACTGTTATTAACGATTATTAAAGGATCCATTGCATTTGGTTCCTGCCTTCTTGCTTTCATGTCATTGCTTAGAATCAGTTAATTACCTTGGTTAAGTCAGCAGAAAAGTCATTTTAGAGGTAGAATTGTTACTGAAGATTTTGATGAAATAATACTTTTTTATTGTAATAACATGCACCACATGAATTGAGTTCAATGTGAACGGGGGCATTTATTTTTTAAAGTAGTTCACCCAAAAAACAAATTTTGTCATTTATCTGCTCGCATGCTGTTCCAAACACGTGACTTTCTTGTATAAAAACATATATCTTGAAAAATATTTGAGCTGAAAGAGAATTAAAACTTGTAATAATGTGTAATAATCTACATTGTATAACTAAGTGTATCCTACCCCAGAATCTACTGCATTCAGGCACATTATTTGTTTTCATTTAACCTGGAAATCTTCATGTAGGAAAAACATGTCCAAACAGTTTTATTGTTAAAATTATTGTCAATGTGAAGTATTCACCAGAAGCAGCTGTGAGAGCCATACTGTGTATCGATCGCTGTCGTGCAGAGCAGTGGAAGCACTTAATTAGATTTATATTGTAAACAGAGACTCACAAAACATCATTTGACTCAGCAGATAATGTTATCAATCAAAGTAATAATATTGCTCATTCAAGTGACTGTATTGAGGGCAGGAAGAATTGACTGGTGTTTCTAACAGAGGAACGTCGTGCAGGGTTTTCATGGGATTGTTTGTGAAGTGAGGCACCAGAAGTTTCTTTCATTCTCTTCATTTCTGCGGATGCTCAGCTGTGGAGAAAGATGATATGAATGATTCACACGTGGTATCTACTTTGTAAATAGTCGTTGTTTATTTCCATTCTTAAAACGTTTGTAGTCTTTTTTATTGTAGCCATTGAGTTAAATAACAGGTTAAACGATGTCGCTGTCGAGCGGGATTACACCTCTTCAGAATCCCTATTAACAGTGCGAAAGGAAAATCACCCTAGGGGAAAACTTCACAGGAGACCACTCCTGGTGGCTTGTTCTAGCCAGTGCGAAAGCCCACTATAGCTGTCTCAGTATAGCTGCTGAGAAAGTGCCCCGAATGTATAGCTACACTGGTCAAATCTTTTCCAAATGCATTCCATCATGGTGCCTTTAAGACAAATGTCTGCAAATTTAAATATGTGGAGGTGTGAATGAAATACGAGAGCTACAGCAGAGGGTAAGATCATAAGTGAATAACAACTTAAGCTGCAATATAAAGTCCTCACACAGAGATATTGCATGACTTCAGAGGACATTGAACAAAGACAGTGAAGAGGCACTTAAGTATAACTGCTGAGGGACTTTACATAAATAATGGTTAGTTTTTGTTTTTCTGCCTAGAGTAAAAAAAGGATGTTAAATTTGTTTGATCTCACAAAAAATACGAAGCTACACCATTAGACGTACACAGAACACACACAACCGCACAGCATCATTAACATATGACCCACTTTGCTTCCCCGTGGAACACGTGTGGTTTTTGGGGCGATGTCTTTGTTCTGAAAGGCAGCATTGCTCTTAGAAAATGTTTACTGAATTAAAATGAAGGCAGAGGCCTGACTTATGAAACATATAGAGCAAATTAGTGGAATTCAGTAAGCCCATAATTCAATATTTCTGCCCTCTTGATAATCCAGCTAAAACAATGTAGCCCTGCATGAATCTAAACTCTCATCTGCATCTCTGTCAACTGCACAGCCAACAATATTAATGTTTAATATGACTGTTCAATAATGTTTCATAAACCTGTTCAAATTCAGCAAACGCAGTATAGATGGGTCATTCCTGTTATACAGTGCCAATTGAACTGTCAAATTATCCCAAAATAGTTATGAACAGCCCAGACACTTCAACTTTATTTCAATATGGTAAAACGATTAAAAAGTTTCCCAATGGCAAAGACAGAGAGAGAAAGAGAGAGATAAAAAGTGAATTAACCATTGCTCACTGAGGGACCGATTGGTTACATGATGCTGTCAGTAAGTTATTTTCTTTAAAATTTATAACCATATTTTCAAACTTATTATTATTATCTTAATAATCTGTTATTTCTTTTCTGTAAGGACAAAGCAACTACAAGACATGATAAAATTCCTCAAAACGACTGTTAATTCTTAATAATGCTGTTGAAATGATACTGAGGAAAAACATACTAAGATCACTAAAGAAAACATATAAATTGATTTGCCAATATTCTCAAGTTACAAACATATTCCTTAATTTTTTTTTATTTTAGAGAAAGGGCTGAATAATGATCCTAAATATTTTTAATTAATTGTTACTCTTTTACTTGTCCTTTTACTAAGTCCTGCAAAACACCCAGGAACAAAACTTGAGTTATTTATAATTCAACCTTATGATTACTTAATTTTAATATAGTGATCAAATGAAAATCTGCTGCATAGGAATGACCCAGAAACTACTGATACAGTTAATATAGCTTCATCAGATTCACAGAGGAGTACAAACTCGAACAATTCATTAATGAACTGCAGGACTGACCAATCAGCTCTCAGCACCGTATCCACTATAACTGAATAAAACCCTGTTATTGTCTGTTACTGTAATTATTGTGAAAAGAAAACAAAAAGTATCTCTCAATTTATTTCTGCCAGTGAATGCTGTAGAAATGAATGTGTATTATACATATGTTTCAAACATAATGATGTTCTTGGTTAAAATACTAGTGTGGTGGTCTCATCACATAGTCATGGTATCAGACGTGCTGAAAGATATATTATCTTCATCTACCACAGTGTTTACTGCTTACAGATGCCTATGAAAGACAAGGAGTACCAGCTTAAAAAATGTAAATGTCATAAAGTGTTTCAAACAGATAAATAAAGACATTTAAATAATTTGTTCATGTTTGAAAATGTAGTTAATTGTAATGATAAAACAATAAATCATTTTAATTTGTTTTCATTCAGTAAATGTAATTACAACTGTGATTAAAATAAATAAACTAATACGTTGATTCTATTATTATTAAGTGTCACTGCTAATTTTCCTTAACTGTCATGGTTTCCAAAACGTTCTGGTAGTGTTTTATCATCACTCTACAAATGCCCTCTCAACCATGTGTTTCATACTCAACTGAAATGAGTGTCAATGAATCTCTCTGAAGAATGAACCACTCAGCTGATCTCTTCCATATGCATCATATAGAGAGATAAAACAGGCAAACCATGATCATATTAAAACTGTTTCAGCGAATCGGTATTTTCACTTATTTAATTTATTCTTAAAATATTTCATAATAAAAAAGTATTTCATGTCAATGAATCTAAGACGTTCTGAACTCGCTCTGGAGGTGTCAGGACATGAGGTGAGCACTGTGCGAACAAATACAAGCACAAAATAAATGCCCAAATAAATCCAAACCAAAGTTTTTTCTCTGCACCTTTACAATACAATAGCAAACAGCAATTTCCATGCCCCCCAATACTACAGCCTGTCTGCAGTGAATCATTCCCCTTGTGTTCTGTTCTTTCTCCTGCATTCATCTGACTGTTGAAGTATGTGTGGTCATGTTTTTGAACATTGGAAAATTGCTACTTGAGACTGAACAGAAAGATAAAACAGGCCTGCTTTATGAAGCAGAGAATTACCCACATTCTATATCTGTCATTTCCACCACGTAATTTATGTTAAATAAGGTTCTCTACAAAGATACAACATATAAAACTGTTAAATATATAACTTGTAGGCCTTTCAAAATACATGTAATGACATATTTCACTTCTGATAATCAGAAATTACAGTTTTTGATGTTCCACTTTAATATTTTGTGATGATAAGCAGTGGGGTACTCTTCCATTTTAACCTTCCATGCTTAATGCAAATCGTCCACAATGGTGCTACTGAAAATGCTAATTCAGTTTGTTGACGTTTATATGTATACAGTATCTATATCCTCGTTCATCAGAATACAGTGTTTAGTTCAGTTCAAGGAAATGTCTGTAAATTATTAAAGGTTTTCCTCTGATTAATTTTAATGTTCTGTGTCAAAGTTTCCATTAAAAACTGCCATAAAGTCTTTCATTTCTAGATCTAGTGCTCTCTCTCTACATTTTTGTTTTTATTTATATATATATATATATATATATCTGTCCGTCAGTCCGCACTCCTGCAGTCAAGGTATGATTTATTTTTTTGTTCATGTTATAGTTTTCCTCTTTGGTCTGTAAAAAAATGTTGTAAGCGCCAAAGACATACTCCATCAGAACGTTTCACAGAGCAGCAGTGTTCACAGTCTGCATTAGATCAGAACCGCTGGTGGAGTCCAGTGTCTTGTTCAGTCTCAGACAGGGCAGACGCCTCATTGTCCTGTGCTGCTGTCTTAAAGACCTTGAGGCTTCTACTGCACTCCAATGGGCGCTTTGTGAACATATGTTCTCCGTGGCACAAGGGGGTGCTGCCCATTTACAAAGCCAAGATGCAGACGGGAAGGCAGAGGCAGGTGTTGATGGGAGACAGCGAGTATCTACAGCAAGTAGGCGAAGCTGCAAGAAGCCTCGTCTCGTAGTGCTCTAGAAACAGCTGCCACTGTTAGGACACCTAGATAAACCAGAAAAACACAGGAAGGTCAATAGTGCAATCAGTTGTGTAGTCCTAAACATTTAGCAGTATAAATGTATACAGTCCTGTTGTGTCTACTTCACGTTTGTTTTAAACTGAATATTCTCCGTTTATACAGTGTTCTACAGTATCTTCCAACCATGAGGAAATAAATTCTTCATGGCATTCTTTATCAACAGAATGTTTGGAGGGGAGGCTTGGATCCCAGGTACAAGAGTATAACAGAGGAAATATCACAGGAAGTAACATTTGTCTGAGTGGTTTGCTTCAATAATAACAAAACATGCTGGACAACAATAAAAACAGTAAAAATCAGTTTACATCACCAACTACATTTTGTTATCTGCACTGTGGCCAAAAAAAAAAAAATATATATATATATAATAGATTCCCTTCTGAAAAAGAAGCCTAAACTGTTTCCAAAACCAATCAACAGACCAGTCTAACCAGCTTTGCTGGGCTGGGATATTAGTTAACTCCTGTAGGTTTTTCAGTAAATATTTCCCAAAAAGTATGTTGAAAAACTGAGAAATTCCCAAAAGTGGGGTTGAAACTCCCTTGGGTAAAATGGAAGCATATTCAATTTCAAGATGTGATGGTAGTCAGAAACAAAATTCTGTTGTAATTGAGTTAATATTCAAAACTGTTGCTGTTCTGAGCACCTGCCACAGAAAATGCCTGGAAACTTCACTACCATCTGCTAAATGGTTCACTGCCAGGCCAAAAAAGGCACTGAATGCTGCCAAGAAGGGCTGCTGCTTCATTTCTAATGTCTAATGAACTCTTGACACCTGCATGGGGAGCAGATATTCATGGATGGAGCAGGTGCTTGATGAAACATTAGCATGTCTAATGCTGGAATAACAGAGATAATCAGGAGCAAAGATCTCAGTAAACTGGTGGAAGGACCCAAGAGTGCAGAGGCCAAAGACAAATGCTGCACTGTATGTCTGAAATAAACATGTGTGACCCCTTAATCTGGAAGTGTGTGACTGTTTCAGAAGAACAAACATGCTTTCCCATGTTGTGATGCTTTAATTTCTGCTTTGGTGCCCTGAGGGAAAACTACGTTTAAAGCAATCGGATCCTAGCTCTGCTTCAACTGTACGATACCCTCATGAGGGGTGACCAAAATTTCTGCCATGTCAGAAATTCATCAAACCATCTGATTGCCGGTCTGGAGAAGTTAATCGCCTCTTATTCCCCCCTGTACACTGCAAGATGAACGTTGCACAACAAAACTTATAACTGATAGAGTCATACAACTTAGAAATTTGCTAAAATTTGGATGAAAATCACAGTTTATGCCCGACTTAAACCATAACTGTGCAGGGGTGCCCAGTAGGACCAGTGTCCAACACACTCTAACACACCTGCCTGATGTTTCTAAACTGTCCGGTAAGATCTTGATGAGCTGCTTCAGGTTGATTAGAGTTGGAGCTAAACTCTGCAGGACACTGGCCATTTTCTAAACTATTAAGTTTACAGTATTTTTCATATAAGATCAATTTAACTGAGATGGACTGGGACTCATAATCAATAAATGTCCTATAATTGCTTTTGTGATGTCATTTAGATTCATATTGCTTAATGTTATAGCCATACAACACTTACAATCAAAACAGTATTTCGTTTTAAAAATATCCCTGCTCGAAGACACAGCGAGGAGAACCCTGCTGGATTTTTGTGGTAAGTTTTGTGGGTGGTGCATATGAAGCGGTGACATATAATACAGTCTGACGTGTATTTACAGCATCTGCATGGATTCCACTGGAGTGTTCATGCTGTAAACAAGCTTGCGCTGCAGCATCTGGACCTCAGCTGACATTTAGCCTCGCTGAGTTTGCATGACTCCACATCCCAAAATGTCACAGAACAGCACGTCTCACTGTTCATCTGCAATTTTGAGTGTATAATAAAAGAAAGAAAGCAGAGATTGCTAAATATTATTCTGACAGACAGCTGGAGCTAAGATGTTTAGAAAGTGATAAATATTTGCTGAATCCAGCATTGTCCGTCAGAAGTAATGATGTTGGTAAAGTGAGATTCTGAGCATGCTCAACTCCCTCTGGCAGAATGTGCAGCTTTGCCCCTTCAGGGAAATCCACATATCTGCTCAAAGCTATAACTGGATTTATCATAATCATGCTTTTCATGTTGCATTTCCCAAAAACCATCAAGAGTGCTGCAGTATCACAGCTCATGTGAGGAAATGAATCACTGTAAACAGATCGTTTACAATAAAGTATATCATTCCTACAGATGGCTCAGTTCTGTACAGGCCAGATTTCAGAGTTTATTTACAGAAGCTGCTTGCATCTGATTCTGGTCAGTAAATTGTGGGAAGGTTTTGATTAACAGACAAAACTGATGATACCAAACCTAGAAAAAAACTGATGGCATCATTTCTGGTGCAAAAACAAGTGGCGCACAAAAATTATCATGAGGTAATTTTTTTTTTGAGGTGTCTCATGGGTGTTTAATTTCCCATTACTGGACATATGGAAAAAATATTTCTTGGTCGTTTGGTTTATTTGTTCTATGCAATGAAATGAGAAACAGGTGTTTTAAATCGTAGTTGTTACAGCATTATGTCAGGCACATGCTGAACTGACCAGATTTTTCTACAGTGACAAAGGCAGCTAAAGCTGACAAATATAAACTGCTCAACAGTATCATGTCTCTTTAACAAATTGCTCAGGCCGGCTCTTGGAAGAGCAGAACTCTTTTGGCATCTGGAAATGAGGTTGGCAAAGTAACAAAGAAACCCTGTAATGGCCACTGGTTTGTCTGCGTGAAATGGCCACAGCTTTGGCAGTGACAGATGAAGAGTGGCACCAGTGCTGCAGAGACCAAATGATCAATCCAGTCAAAATCACGGAACAAAACGCACACTTTATACACAATGAATCCCAGAGTTCTTTTGGTTTTTGTGAATACCACATGGTGCTGAAGCGTCCCTCGATCTTAAACAGAGGCAGTTTGAGTTTCTCTCTCCAGGAGGGATTGCTGGTAGGTAAGTCCAAAACAGAGGTGGTCAGTTTCCAGTGCTGGCTTGGCTCCTTCAGGCAGGAGCTGGCCGTGGGAGCTAATGGTTTACAGAGGCAGAGAGGCAGAGAGCAGCTGTCGTCTCCATGGCGATGCTGTCCAAGCCTGGGCAGGGAAAGTCCTGAGGTGCCACGTTGGCACAGTGGGATCAATTATGCAGACCCCAGACCCACAACAGCAAAGGCTTGGCATGTGTCATCTGTAGCTTCCCCACAACTGCAGGTTTATAGCAGCCTTAATCTAGCATTTACTTTTCACACTGTCAGACAAGTATGAAAATGTTGATGTCTTCAAACAAACATGCTGTTGATTAAAGCAATAGATCAAGCTAGAAAATCTGTCGTTATTGACTCGCAGCACTATGCAGTTTCACTGTGCTGTTTATTCCTGTGGATCACAAATGGAGACATTTTGAAGTGTATCATTAGATTATATAGTATAGATTATATTAAATTATAATATGAAATTATTATATTATATTATTATTGGTGGCTAATTCACATGAGCTTTTGGATTGTTTGGTAACTAATAACAGTTAGGTTTCGGGGTGGGCCTTCATGTTTTTGTAAGATTCACATCAAACAATTTCATAAGAAATCCTCATAAAATAGTTGTTTTCCAAGAAATGAGTTTGGGTAAGAAGCTGTGTAAAGGTTCCTAAAAATGTTTAGAGAAACATAAGGCAGAACAACATGAGGGTGAAATGATGATAACAGAACTACTGCTTTAACTCTCTGCTAACAATTAAATCATGTCCAGAGTCTGTGAGCAGCCCTTGAATCCAAAGGAATGATGGTTTCTTTCCAAGAGCTTCTTTACCCACGGCGTCACTGATGAGTACACACTCCCTCTGTTTAACTGTGAGAGATCACTGATTACTGCAGTCAGTAATTCTGTCTCCTCTCAAAGAACCAATACTACAGAGTCAAGCACTCTTTCTGTGCTTAAATACCAGACAATCAACCAACAGCTAATAGAAGAGTTGATTAAGAGGCCTCTGGTTTCAACAGCATAATCAGAGCAGAGTGGTGTAACCTTACAGAAGAGAAAACCTAATGAGTTCAATTATCAGAATTTCACTCAGTCAGGCTTTGCTATATGTTGGGGATTAAAGACAAAATAAGTCATTCATTATCTATTAATTGTTTGAATAATGGCTAATGGAAGGATAACAAGAGGCAGTGAAACTGCAGCAGGGAAACGTAGCTTTTGGTAGTTTGCATGGTGATTGTAAGACGACCTTACCAACATATCTAACAACTACAGCATATGACCTGGCAGGAGAAAGTGGGGGAAAGATAAGTTTAAAAAACTTTTAGGTATGTGTAAATTTAAATAAAATATAAAATGAAATAAAATTTTATAAATAAGATCTGTGGCCTATCTGAACAGCTAATTATTTTTAAAGAAATGCTGTGTAATGTGGCTGGTTTAGGGTGAGGAAGGGAAGTTGGTTGTAACAGGAAGTTGTTGTAACTGAACATACGTTTAATCTGTCCCAAACTTCATGTTTGATAAACCTCCCGGCCTGAAGACATCTACATGCCTGTCTTTACTTCATTCCTGCTTTTATACTTGTTGAGAGACCAGGGATGCTTAATTGTAACTGTACATTATTATAGTTATCATGGTAACACTTTGTAATAAGACTTCATTAGTTAACAAAAGTTAATGCATTACTAATATTAACACATACTTTTGTGCTAGTAATTGTTGAAATGACCATTAGTAAAGATCAATAAATACTGTAAAAATAAATTGTTCATTATTAAGTCATGTTAACTAATGGAACCTTATTTGTTGTAGAGAGTTATGATTAGCATTTTCAAAACAGACTATAACCTATTAGTTGAGAACCACACTTAAACTGATTTAATGTAAGTTTTCTTTCAGATTGTTTCTCTACCTAAACATTTCATCCTCAGGTGACTTACTCGCTTCATCAGTGCCTGATTACTGTTTGTTACAGACGTGTGAGCGTCCAGAAGAACTGAATACTGTTGCTCATTTAAACTGCTGTTGAAGAGGTGGTCACAATCACACAAATCACTCAGGAGACAAAGAGAGAGGATGAGCAAATCACAAACGTGACAGCAGTAATGAGTGTTTATTCAGTCAGGATGGCCCAACAGGGACTCTTGGGCTGATCAGTGATCTTTCTCTTATTGAAGAGCAGAAACTAATTTTAGCCTCGCCCACTGGAAAGTATTTGATGAGTTCTTCTGTCTCTTCCCTATGGTTGTTTTTTAGTTCAATCAAAAAAACTGTCACATTAATTAGGTAAAACCTGTGTAACGAGATAGCAAATATATGCAAATAATTATTTGATTTTGTTCAAAAAATAATAATTGTATTATTATTGTTATCAATATAGCTGTTAAACCATTAGTAAACCAACGTTACATTTTTTGTCATTTGTATTAATTCTAATGACTTAATGACTTTAGTCATGCTATTTTCTAAGTACAAATGAAAGAAATAATTTGAAATAATAAAATCATGTTAAAGTTAACTGACTAGGAGATCTAACATTACATTTTTGGTAAGATCATTAATAAATTATAATGGACATGTCAGTTGTATAAAGTCTCACACAGTCTCATCATACACAGACATTATTATCAAACACAGGCAATAAATCGCTCTCAGTATCACATGCTGGTTTTCTGAGCTGCAGTTGTTTCTGCATGAATGTTTTTACTGGGCAGCTGTTAATGCTGAACTTCATTCAGTGTAAACCTGTGATTGCAGCTTAGACTCCAGAAAGCTCACAAACCTAAAACAATGAAAATGAATACAATACAAATGTTCTTATTAGGTACCCAGCCCTGGTCCTGATGTGCTACCATCCAGGACAGTCAAGTTCTGTTCCTGCTCCAGCACACCTGCCTGTATTTTTCCCATAATCCTGAACACAATGATTACAGTTCAGTGGGTTTGATTAGGACTGCTGGAAGATATTTTCTCAAAGCAAAGTTGGGTGTTATTAAATATGCTGTGTGAAATACTTTACTGATGATTTATTTGATGATGCAGATATTATTCATGTAAAGTGACAAGCATTACAAAAAGCTTCTGTATTGTTTAATGTCTAATAATACATTTGAAAATGTTACACAAACCAAAAACTCAGATTACAGTATTAAAAACCTCCTGAAGTCACAAACACAACAATTATTACAACATGGGTGCTCCAGAAACCAACATCACATTTCATGTAGTCATATACTAGCTGTGTTTTCATCCCAACATGTGCATAAAAACAGATATCACATTAAAAATGCTGCATGGAAACACCAAGATGTGCATAAATTATAAAAATGCACATAACAAACCTGGAAATACATTTGCTGAATAAATTCCTGATGCACATGGGAAAGTCATAGGAATTCACTTTCTTCACTTTTTACTCATTGTGAAATGTCTTAGCTGAAGTCTGCTGTTCAGTGTAATTATCTTTAAGACAGAACTGTCTCACATGAGTATCTTCCCAAAGAGCAAGATGACATGACCATGTTTACTGCATTGCAGGAAGTGCTGATTCATTCTGTTTGACCCTCTGGTTGGAAAGGTGCTATCAAATCAAACTAAAACTCGCTATGATCTCAGAATACAGGAGCTGAAGTGTCATGTACTCAATTTTTCATTTTCTCATTCTGTCTCTCCTGCGTCTCATATACATACCTGCGGTGATCACCCATCTGTTCACATCATTAGCCCTGAGTGTGATGTCATTACCACTGATAAACACATCCTAGAGCTCCTCTCAGCAGAAACAGTCAGGCTGGACCTGCTCTTCATCTTGTGTGATTAAAGATATTTCTATAGGGACTAAGTGAAGTGAAGTGTACAGAGGGTAGCATTCACAAACATTTTTACCTCCATAATCTAAAGTGACAATAGTTTAACAGTAAAATAAATCTGTAGTGATAAAAAAATAAAATAAATAAAATAAAAAAATAGTGCCCTAAGCAGAACTGTACTGTTGTTGCCCCTCCCCCAGATATTATAGAAGTAAAAAAAAAACTGTAGGGGTCAAAATAGAACTGTAATAAAATATAAAAGTAAATAAACAAATAAATTGTATTTAAATTTTATTATTTACAAATTACAATTGTAGCTCTACAGCAAAAAAAACTAAATGTACACATATTAAATAAAACATTATAATTATGAGTTAATTATTAATAATAAACAAGAATAAACTGAATCAAAACTCAACACTTGTATATGTCATCTGCTGGATGCACAGCTTCATCTTGGGCTTTTATTCTTTTATGTTTCTCGGCGCCAGACTGCTGATGTCTTTTCACTGTTGTCCATCAATTATGATCATTTGCAGTCAGTCGCAAACATGAGGGGAGGGTGCAGATGCAAGAATGGCGCATCATGTGTGCAGTACTGCCTACTGCGTTCACCGTAAAATATATATATATATATATTGCATTTTTATATATGTTAACATTAATACAGAAATTTAAAAACTTTTTAAATTAATTAAAATTTAATTTTTAAATTTTACAAAATTTTATTTAGAATTTTTTTTGAGCAGCTGGGATGGTGCCCCCCCAGGGAGTTGGTGCCCTACACAAACTGTGCACTCTGCGTATAGGGAGCGGCGGTACTGCCTGTATACTCTAATAATGTAATGCTCTGATTGAAACATTCACAACACCTCAACAATCATGTGATATTTGAAAAATAAAAATGTACTTTTGACACTACTTACTTTCTAAACATTGTTCTTTGTCCCAAAACGCAATTCATTTTTGGCTGATGCAATCACTTTCTCTCTTTCAACATCTCATATAGAGACTGAATTTAACCAATCAGTAATTCAAGTTTAAAAACGAACACTTTTTAATATTGATTTGAGAAGTGATTAAAATGATGAATGCTTGTTCTATATATCTTACCGTGGTAGTTTTCACTCTGCCGCTGGGCTGTGTACAAGTCCAGCCTGATTTATTTACTAACAGATCACAGCCTTCATCTTGCAGACAGGGCACCATGTCACACCACTGCTTGGTCTTCACGATACGAGCTGTGCATCAGAGAAATGAGATGTGAGATCAGTACAAACACATACTGTCATACTGCATTTAATAGTTTAAATTATCACTGATGAAGCTCCTGTACTGAGTGCATCACTTGTAGTTCATTATAGAGAACAGAGGAACCCACTGTGTGTATGTGTCAGGAGATTTCATTTTCACCTCCTCAGTTTGACACCCACACAACAAGCTGGTGTTTTGACACAAGAGATATAGAGACATCTTCTGTGCCACGCTATCTCAACATATGTTACAGAAACATGAGGAACAGTTGAACTGTTGGCAGCCACATTGAAAGATGATGTTTGAAGTTTATTATGGGCAATCACTTTTATATAAAAGTAGGTCGTTTCAAAACACTTTTGTAGGGTTGAATTTTAACTGGCATTTATTGCTGTGCCCCAAAGCCCATTTCCTTGCTTAAAGGGACCTTTTGCATTCCTGAGCCCACAGATGAGCATAGAGAACAAAGGCTATTGGCTGAAATGTTTGTGTTGCATGCAGGGGGTCTAACTTTTGTTGAGTACAGTGGGGGTTAAACATGGTCTTCTGATTGGTCATTTTGGTTGTCTTAGGTTGGTTTCAGTCACATGGTCAAGGAAAGGATAAAAAGGGAATTTAAGATATGCTCTGTCTCTTTTCCCTGGGTCTTTTCCTGGGTCTTTCCCCCTTGCACTCCTCTTCTTTGTGCTCTTCTCTGAGTGTTTTTCCTTGAGTTCTGCTCTGGGATTATGCACTTACTTTATGCTCTTCTTCTTTATCTGAGTTCTAGGCCCAACTTCCAGCCCTCTCTTTTCTAATTTTTCTCTATCTTATGTTCTTTGTCTGCAAGGTAATATTCTCCACATACACTGTTTAAAGTTGTGTACTGTATATGTCATTTACTATTATATGCATCGTCATTGTATCCATTTTATGTATAACTTTAAGCAGTAATGTTAATAAACTTATAAATTGTGTACCAACTAGTTTTGATTCATTGTTAATAATTATAACTACCTATTGCAATACAATATAGACATTATAGCAACGCTCTCCCACATTTAGCTATCATAACTGCACTTATTTCCGTCGTTGGTATAAGTAGCAAAAGGGTGGAAACTGACAGAAAATACACAGTTTTATACCATCTTGCTGTTAACACTTTTCTAGTCATTTCGGCATTCCTACAGCTTGAACCACTGTAGTGAAACCGCCCTTACACTTTCATTAGCATAGTGTGACAGTGACACTGACTCCTGGGAGAAAAACGGTCATATTTCTAGTGTCGCTGAATTCAGCAGCTTTCATTGTATATATTTTATAATGACATTGGGATCACATTGCTCATTGCTTTAGAATATGACGTTAACTTGACATATATGCAAAAAGATGTTCTAAATGACAAGACATAAAAAAGCAAACATGTTTATATCTTATATATCTGTCTAAAGCTGGAGAGGAAATATTAGTGGCCAGAAAGGAAAATTACAATTGAGATCTTTCATATTCATGTTTTATATATTTGTATTCCATGGAGAGCAATGAGATCAATTGGAGACCATATGGAGACATTTTTTAGGCTTCAAAAGCAGAAAAGTTATCTCACATGTTTCCTGCAGTTTTAGAGATCTCAGTAATGTCTCAAACAGTTTGCAGTATCGTGTAAAAATGTGTGAACAGAACATAAAGTTCTGAGAAAGAGCTCCATGGTCAGCATTGTGTGTAAAGAAGCGCTTTTGTTGAGAAAGCATTTTATTTAAAGCTGTTAATCTGTAGTTTCAGTCGTCTCCCTGTTTTTATTGTTTTTCAAATACACCTCTTGACGTCATTCGTTTCTGAGAGAAACACTTAGATGCTGGAAAAGAATCAGAGTAATCACAGCTGGATAATTAGCTGCTGATTTGGGTTTTTAGTCTTTTACAGTCTTTGGCAAATTACAGATGCCGTGAGAAAACAAAAAGGGGCGTCAGGCCTAACTGAGAGCTGCAGCACAAGATCGGTCTCTGTGACAGACCTTGAGTTTGTGAACAGCTAACAGCTATCGCTGAAATGAGGGTGCTAATCTGTAACATTACAGTGGCAGAAAAATATACTGCCTAATACTGTTTATAAACGGTGTACTGCAGTTTACAGAGTATACAGTGTCTATGGTATGCATTTTATCTCTATGCAGATAATAATAAACCTGAATAACCTACAGATTGTCCAGTAAATGAAAATCGAAATAGCAATCTCTGAATTAAACAAGCAGTGTAGTGACACTTCCATTTGAAATGTTTTCTGTTGCATACAGAGTACTTTTTCAGATACTATTTTTAATGAATTGTAGGCAGCATACTATATGTAATGTGCTCCAGTCCAAACTCTTTCAAGCGTAGCTTTGCTTCACGGCTGTCAGTGTTCCTGTAGCTCAGCTGCTAGAGCATTGCGTTAGCTAAAGGTTGTTGGGTTTGATTCAAGGGAACATGTCCTGTTAAAATGTTTTTTGGATACAGTACACTTTGGATAAAGTGTCTGTCATTGCATAAATGTAAAATAATTTAATTACAACATCCCCTGAAAAGAAAGAGCTGCAGAATTGGTGCAGAAGCACAGTATGATCAGTTTAATAAAGTAACGTGATTTCAGTAGTGTGTTAGCACCAGTTATTAATCCATCTGAACATCAGCAGCAGAATGTGTTTAAACCCACCCAGACCTCAGTGAGAGAGTTCACCATCACTGGACTGTCTGTAAGAATAATCAGCAGCACTGTTCACAACAGAGAAGAACTGTGAACTGTGAACTGTGTTGTTTACTGCACTTAACGAGAAGAGGAACGTGTTGCCAGTTCATTTGAGCCACTGCAACATTTTACTCCGTTTCATTCAGGGTCACAGCGTTCACAAGGGGCCATTCAAACTTTCAGACACTTTCCGCCGGCATGTCGCTGCTCTCCAGGTGCAACTAGAGGGATTCAAGGACAACTGAACATTATAAAATATAAACAAGCTGGATGTAATCTGCCTCTGGGATGTGGCTGGGCCCACAGTTCATCTGGAGGTGATAAGAACAGGTATAACATCATTACACCCACAGCGAGACGCTCATCTTGTTGAAATACTTTATCACACTCACGTCAACAGCTAGGAACTCTGGGTAATAAATCTCACCTAATGCTGTAGAGAAGCAAGGTCTGGCAGAAACGAGATGATATACAAGAGAATGTGAACTTAGCCAGATCTGATAGTAACACTGCTTTTATAATGCCATGAAATTAGCAACAGCCATCTGATCCTAGAATAGTCAATAGCTGTTAACAATCACTCCTGTCTTTATTTGAATCTGATCAGCTAAATCAGCTCATATGTGAAAAAATGACTGTGTGTGAATCTGACTGATGTGTGTCAGTGGCTTCATTGAGGTTTCTTCTGAAGCTGGAGGACACTTGTGGAAATACTTTATAAGCAGAATAAAACAAAAGTCTTAATTTGATCTCCTTAAATCTTTCATGATGTGGGAAATAATGTGGATATTAAAGAGGTCTCATTTGTAAGTGTTCTGTCCTTCAGTTTTTTGTAGGTCTGTTTTTTGTCTTTGTGTTTTTTTTTTCTTTTAAAGACATTAAGATGTGAGACACATCTTAAGAATCACTAAGATGATTCTCAAATGACACATAACTGAGAATTTAGGATGAAAACATTTTTCTTTTGACAGAATATTTATATGTACTGTCATATCAGTCTTCAGAGTGTAAATGCAGTGATAACATCTTTTCTGTCTACAATATGAGGCTTTTTAAATGTCAGTCAGGCTAAATTTATTCCTCTTAATTAGGAATTATCTTTATAGTGACACTTGTGAATACTTTTTAATTCATAACCTCATTTGTGCTTAATAAAGTTATTAATAACAGTAGTTTTGACCCTGTAGCAGGTCATTTTTAGTCAAAGACACAGTGCTTTCATGCTCCACTGATTTGGTCGGGTCCCACAGCCCTGCTCTGGTGACGGGAACGTGTGTGTTCTCCATGTCTCTGGCCAAATGCCCATTCACTCTCACACATTAACATTCACAGCAGCACCGCTGGGCTGTAATGACAGCTCAAAGACTCTTTTAAGCAAATTTAGTGTGTCTCAATTTTTGCACAGGCATTTTCCAGCATGGAAAGGCATCGTCAGTTCTCTTTTTGTGGGTAATTGCATTTTTCATACTTTCTCAGGCTTTTCTAAACACTTTCTGTCCTAATAAACATGATCTGAAAAGTGTCAGTGCAATAAATCAATTTGAGTTTGTTTTTCTGAGTTTGTTCTTAATTTTAAAGTGTGTCTGGTTTGAAGACACATTTGTCTTCGCAATCTTTAATCAAAATGTGTGGAAATGTTAGTTCCAACTATGACCATGTATAAAATAATGAATAACAGGATCCATCCTGCCCACTTTGACTAAAATGTTAGATTTATTATATATATATATATATATATATATATATATATATATATATATATATATATATATATTTTTTTATATATATATATATATATATATATAATCTTAATCTATAATCTTAGTCTCTATTGCTGAGTGAATTATAAAGTGAAATAAATTGTCAGTACTCATTTCTGTGTAATGCTTTGGCTCCTCATGATCCTTTAATTCATAGATTGTTCTTTAAATTGTTCTTTTAATAAGTTACACCAAAATATAGAAACCGTCTTTTAAAAGGCCTCAAAAAATCCAACCAAGAAAACTCTCTGAAAGAAGTTTCAGGTTAGAAAATGTTGCTTCTTTAACAAGTCTTCTCCAACTGGAAGTGTGAAAGCTGCTGAAATCTCAAACTGTGCTGCAGCATCTGTTGTTTAATCAACCTTTACTTTCATATCCACAGTATTTTGTTGGATAAAATGAGTTACTGTGTTAAATCTGCAGGCCTTCAATCCGTATGGAGGGGACGGTGTATTTATCCTCACTTCTGTTTGGTAAATGCCAGGCTGAGCCCTAATTGGCAGATGCATCTGGCATGCCGGTGTTTGCAGAGACTGTCTGTTTGGTTGCGCCGTGGGGCCGTGTGGACCAGTGCATGCAGCCTGCCGTCTGCAAACCTCACCGAGTGATATCACGGACTCACAGATGCGAGCTGACATTTCCCCCCTGCAGCAGTAGCAGCTACGAGCCAGCGGTGGAAATGTCAACCCCAACAAGAGCCATGCGGAAAGAAATCATTTAATAACCACTGTCTGTCCGTGCAATGCGCAATATCTGCAAGCAAACTGACTCCAGCCTCCAGTGTGAAGCCAGCCGAATACTCTCCTGAGAAGCCGATAGCTTTTAAACTGTATCTTGGATCTATTTACATGTAGTAATTCAATAGCAGCCGCTTACAGTAATGTTATTGGTGCTCTATGATACTGCATAGGCTCTGTACAACAGAAAGCGCTTAAAACAAGTCTGTTACCATTACAGGAAAGTAATGTTTAGTTTGTAAAAGTGGCCCAAAATCAGGACAGTGTACATACACACACAAATCTAAAGAAATGTATTGCACAATGACACAATATTGTAGGAAACTGTACATTATGTATGTACGTATGCATTATTCACAAATATGTGTTAAAACATAACCAAGGAGCATGGACCTTTTCTGGTGAACTTTAAGTTTATTTGTAAATCCATCCCATGACCTCTTTTTCCATGGGTAGAAAATTTCTAACTGTACGCCATGACCCCACGTCCAAGTTAGTTTCACAGTTCAGTTCACACCTTTCTAAGGTGTAAACAGCAGTCGTTCACACATCTCCTGTATTTTTGTGTGATACTGGGTCACATCCAGGCCTAAAGTACACACTTCCTGTGATTCACACTTAATGATTGTACTTTTTTGGATTTCTGTTGCATAAAGGTCCCCAGAAAGTTTTAACGTAACATTTACTCCAGTAATGACACTTATATTTAGGTTTTGTCAGCCTGGCAAAACAGTACACACTTTGTAAAGGAAAAGGAAAATCTGTTCAAAAAGTTGCATGAAATAAGTTATCATTCATGTCCATAGCAACAAAGAAGTAAGAAACTAAGCTAACTTAACTAAGAGTGTAAGTTGCATACCAAAATTATACTTAAGCTGAACAATAGTAACGCTTGCTTAGCAAGCACCACCAACTAGAGTTTAACTGTAAATCTATTCTTTAATAAATGTCTTCCATTTTAACTGATGCACTCTATTATGCCGCTGTTAGTAATACATTCATCATGGCAGTTTATCAACTGGAAGAACTTTAATACACTGCAGGAATAAAGTATCTCTCCAGGAATCTTTCTGCTGCCCCTGCTTAACTTACAGCCAAACTACTAAATTGCTTAAAGGTCTTGCAGCATGTGTTCAGACTTCTAAAGATCTCTGTTAGGTGTCATGATGTCTGGATCCCACCTGCATGTGATGTTGTGAAGATGGAGAATGGGCCGAACTGGCCACAGGCCCCCGCAGTCTTGACCCAGTTAAGATGTTCTGTGACTGATGACCTGGGCTCAGATTTACCGACAAGCTTTATTGAGACAATAAATGAGAACAGCTTGCGGCTGCAGAGGAAGAGAAAGCATTATTTATGTATTTAGAGTAATGCTTTGCTAAGCTCTGTGCTCTGATACGCCTGCATTACTGCATCAGACCGCAGTCCTTCTTTCTGGAAATGTGCTGAGCTTCCAGATCCTTAACTCTGACCCTGTTCCTCTGACTACCTTTTATCTCAACAATGAATTTGGCGTACTAAGTTTTACTGCTGGTCTTAGCTAATCTTCCAACATGACCAAGCTGCTGTTAAGTGAGTTTAGCTAGTTGGCTACAAGGACTCCCTTTTTAAACCAGACTAGTCTGACGTGCTGTTTTTGCAGCAGGGTTGGTCATAGGTCAGAGGGATTTTTCAAAGATTTTTTTGTTAAGATCTGAAAGCTAATGCTAGATGTGCTAGATGCCAACAACTTCAAATCCCAGAGTCAGTCGAGTAATACATCATGGACGTGTCAGGATCACATCCCACCATCAAATGTTAATCAGCAGAGCTGGATATGACGTCTCATAATTATCTGTAGTGTCAATGAAGCCGCACCACTTAGTGTTAAACAGCTAATGCCAGCGGAAAACTAAAAGTCTGAGAATTTTAGCTCAACATTTACGGGACTGAGTTTGAATTGATAGTAAAAGTCACTGCAGTGATGTCATTAAACTTGTTGATGATGAGCAGGCAGGGGTCTGGAGAGCTGTCCAATCACTGCTGATGATGATGTCATCAGGTCAGTGGCAAGTTCTTATTTCTGAAATGACTATTAACCTTTATTAAAAAAATATTATTGAGGGCCATATTAACATGATCTAACTATAGTTACAGTCAACTTTGGACTTAAAATGCAATAAAATGCAATATTGCAAAGTTTAGAGTCTCTTTCACAGGATTGTACATGTACCATGTACTTCCCAGGGAGTACATGTACCAAGAAAATGTATAACTTCAATGCACTGTAAGTCGCTTTGGCGTCTGCCAAATGCATAAATGTAAATGTAAATGATTGAAGTTTGTGGTTTATTTATGTTTGTTTTAACATTTTAGCAGTTTCTTTGACTTTGAGTTTTCATTTTAAATGGGATGAAGAAATGACTCTTTCACTTCAGGGTGACATATATTTTTCCAGTGATTATTGCAGCAGTAATTTTAGGTAAGAATAGATTTCTGGAATTTCTGAGTTTCAGCTATGAGTTGTTCTGTAAATGTATTTTTCTCTGAGCCCTTTTCAGTCATCAGACTCCATTCTAACTGCCATCAGCACTACTTTTGTTGCTGTGTTTGTAATATATCAATAAAATGAAATTGTTCATTTAAAGTGTTGCATTAGTATTCAATGTCATAAGAAGCCACAATCATACATTTAGAAAATAATAATTTGCATGAAACAGTGCTTGTTCTGACATAGTTCCTGCGGGTCGTTCTGGAAAGCTTGTTCGAGCAGAGCTCAGCAATAGAACCTTAACGTTAGCATTCTTAGTTACCCCGAACACGATATGCTGATGACAAATTGCACATGAAAATCAATTCAAAATCATGGTACAAATTCTATTTTTATCATGAAATGTCGCATCGTGATCTCTGTGATGCACTTAGAATTGTTCTCTAAATTGTGCACAACTGATCAATATTTCATCTGTCAATGCAGTCTCAGGAAACTCATTTACAACCACATGAGCTAATCAACTGGAGATGAAGCTTGATGTGTGAGTCTTGCTTTATCTGCGTCCTGTGGCACGCTTTCAGAGCCTGTCTAATACTCTCTCCCCATGTACCAGAGTTGTGTGTCTTTCTCTGGAGAGGTCCTCTGAAATACTCAGAGGGGATGGAGGGCATTTCCCTGCACTGTTTCTCTCTGATGCCACTTTGTGTTTAAGTGCAGAACAGAATGTTCCTGTCAGAAGCCCAACCTGTACTAAGACTGGCAGGTGTATTATACCTCCCGCTACAGCGTCCCTGGACAAATTTAAAGCAAACTCAGCCACTTACACAACAGTCGCTCGCTAGGTCAATTGCCTGTGACTTTATCTACTGGAGTTTCTACAAAGTCAAACCTAAAGCCCCTCCCACAAACACGAAACAAATGTACAGCAGTAATGCAGCTTTCCAAGCAGTCAATTATACTCACAAATGAAAGTATTACTTTCAAGTGAGAACTGATTCAAATGAATCATCTATTTTTAAAATACTTGAAATTAACCTAAGAGTTTCTTTTTAAGTAGTTTTGATATTTTATTTTTAATAACTGAACATTTGCTAAAATAAATACATGCTATTTAACAATGCTATAAGACGTTCAGTATGACTAAAGCTAATGCAGCATTGCCGAACTTGAGGAAAATGTTTCTCAAATAAGCTACAATGTTTTAAAAATGCTATTGTCAGTTTACTTGAAAACTCTTTATTGTTACTTTAACGTAACAATAACGTAAAAAAATCATTAATATGGAAATCACTGAAATATCGCCACTAAAACTGCAGTCACAAGAGGCTGTTCCCCCAAATGTCCAATCATCATACCCAGCTTGGGGCTGCCATGGCAACAGAACCATACTTTCCCTTGAGTTGACAGAAACTCAAAAGACTGCAAACCACACAAGCACAGCAGTCACTATAATGCAGTTTCAGACCTCCCATACATTACAGCATCGACCACTTAAGGTCAAAATATTAATCGTTTTCTTTCACCTTTAAGACATTTATTCACCCACTGGAGGGGCATGGATTACTTTTATAATGGATGGATGTACTTTTTGAAGATTGTAATGTAATGGCAATATTAAAATAATTCTGATTGTGTTTGTTTGAAAGAAGAAAGTCATATTCACCTAGCTTGGCTTGAGTGTGAGTAAATAATAGAATAGTTTAATGTTTTGGTAAACAATTCCTTTAAATAAACAGAGATCAGAGCTCTAACAGCCCATCCCCACTATAGATCTGTTCAGGATATTGTGCCTAAAACTGCAGCTGCATCACTTGCAGGTTCACTGCAGCATGCGTGTATTAGCTGCAGCAATTCTTCCACTTTCTCTGCAGTGCCAGTGTAAGCAGATCCAGTGCATCAAAACCATTAACATGCTAAAATCTATGAGAGATGTTCAGGGCAGCCAGAAATTCCTCTCACAAAACACAAACCAGCATCTCTGGTAACAACAACAAACTGTTTTTTACAAATTGCCAAGATCATGGGTGTGATTCCTAGAGAATACACAAATTGATCAAATTCATACTCACGGTTAGCTGCTTTTAACCGTGTGTACAGATCTCTGAATGTCATTATACGTGATTATATAGTTAGGTGTGTTTCAGTATTTGCATTTAGAATGTTCTGATCTGGTCTGCTGTCTGAACAGACCTACAGCACCACGAACAGAAACAGAGCCATGACCCAAATAGTGTTCTCAGTCCACAAATGCAACATTTTCATTTATTTATAAAGATGCTTTTAAAATTCCCCAAGTACGATTTTAAATTCCACTGCTTAAGATTTAATATCTTTTCATAGTGTGTTAAACAGCTCATGAAAATCAAAGTGGGTCTGTTACACTGTTCTGTGTAAAAGTGACTTTCATGGCTGTGACTATGCTGCACACTGTAATTATCCTGTGACCATGAAATCAAGCTCATTAATATTAATGATGGTTGTAATTGTTACAGAAGACTGGGGATGTACACTGGCTCCTGACAGCTGGAGCCTTTGGCTATACGTCACTCGGTTACCACGGCATTAGTGAGTTTGCGCTCCGGTTCTGGGACATCTTTGTGAGCTGTTTATTTTTAGGAAGAGGGCGCATCTAGGCTGAGAAGTGGCAGAGAAGTATTGAACCGAAGCTAATCACTTGCTGCTTGGTCAGCGTGTGGTTTACCAATATGTGACATTGTGGTGCGACACAAGACCCCATCACTAAAGCATGCAGGAAAGCAACAACTTCCTGTTTTATAACGACAGCCACAAGCAGAAGCACACCTCTTCTATTGAAGCTCACTCTGAAATAACACAAGGCTGAGTAAACCTCAGCTAAGCAGTGGTTCATTTATTTATAGGGAATCTTTGTGAGTGAAAGTATGCAGGCTAAGTGCTCCATATGTGGCTTGATTTTAGAGGCGGATTACAAGAGCGTTCTGATTTTAGCCTCTCTTCCTTCTTTAACCCTGTCCTCCTCAGGTTCATGTTGTGTCTGACACTGACGGAGCACACTATTAGGTTAGCACACTGAGCACTGAGTTTGTTATTATAATGGTCTCGACTTTGAGCCTCTAACTTAATGTAAGAAATGGGAGTCTGCCTCCAATATTAATCCATACCTGATTTATGCCTCCTGCTGGCTGCGAGAGATGCCATTTGTATTCATTTGCATCTCCTTTTGCAGCATAGATTTGTTTCTTTTTGCTCCCTTCATATTCTTGTCACCTTGTTGTTGGTATCACTAAACAAAGCTAAATGGTAAAAGGCCCTTTATTATAGTATCGGCCAATTCCATCAAACAATGTATGTGATTCTCCAGGACTATGAAGGAATGCTGGGATAATGATGTTTGTTACTCTGATGTCTGTATCTCACAGATAAACACTTCTACACATCTGCATGTCACCCTTGAACTATGCAGAACAGCTAGTAATTACAGGTAGAAGACGACCATCAAGTGAATGAATGATTAAATTGCCAGTGTTCAGTGGAAAACTAACCCACACAATAAAGACTAATTATTAAGTCCCAAATGCCTGAAGAAACATAGGATGTCTTGGCTTCATTATCCAGGTGGATGTTTGTGTATATTGAACAGAATTCTTAATCTGAGATAATAAAAAAAACATAGGTGACTTGGAAAATATGAATTTTGTAGCCGCAGTCACAACACAGAACTCCTAAGCACTCTTTTCTAATTCAGAATTTTTAAGTATTATAACAAAGAACTTCATAAATTAAACAAATACACACACACATGCACAATTTACAATTTCACGTGAAATTGAAACCACAAAACTATTCAAGGCAATAAAGTTTTTTTTTCACATTTCACATTTAAGCATGCATCTCATAGTGGCTGTACAAGCATTATTTCAAAGTCACACTCAGCAGTAAATAACACACGAGAAGCTGCAGATCCTGAAAATTACAGATTGCATCAAAGGAAAGTGTGCTGATAAAGGACAATCAGAGGTTGTCAGCCAGAAGAGAAACACTGCTGGTGCCTTCATAACACTATGTTCACTGAGATGTCCACTTGCAGTATCTTCTCCTCCTACTACTACATGATCTAGGGCTGAAGCAGAGTAATTCTCAACGACCATGGCCTTTGGAAAGGACTTGGTCTTGTCCTGTAATGCTTTTGCAGAGACAGAAACTGTCCAGTCCAATTAGAGTCCCACACTTCATGTGCACAAACAGCATCAGTAGAACATCAGAAGGGCCATCAGCCGAGTGTTTAGGTGTACACTGGAGGTAGAACAAGACCCCTGGGGCCCAATGCACTGTCATCATCACTCACATGTCGAAAAGAGATGAGGACAGTGCAATGTAAGTACTGGAGAGCTCTGAGATGAAGAGAAGCTTTCTATAAGTCAGTACTGAGAAAGCAAAAATTGAAGCAATGAAGACCCTCAATGAAAGCCTCTCGAGAGCAGAACTGTCAGAGCAAATGTGCAACAATTGTTAAGACATGGAGGGACAAATATGGAGGGACACAAGATAAGAAACAGATGAAGCAAATTTCTAAGTGGATCTGATGGTGACCAAAATCCATAGCATGCCTGTAGACCAAATCAGACCAAGATTCAGTTTCAAATGAAACTGCGATGATATCAAGGATTTGTTTGTGGTTATGTAGTGTTAGCTCTCTTTAATTTCCTTCATCTGCTTGTTTTAGCGATTACTGGAGAAAATTTAAAGAGACAAAATGTTAACAATTATGTTGTTTATGTAAAAATATATATGCACACATATTCAAAGGGAGGGAAAGATTTTCAGCAAGTAGCAAATTAGGAGCCATCTTTATTGTTTCTCATAGGTGAAGCACAAAAGAGTATTTGATGCTGTTGCTCGCTGTTGCATGACTTCAGAATACCTGGAATGTTGCTCACTGGACACATGATCTGCTTTTACAATTCTTTTTATCTTTTTGAAGCTTGGAATTTAAACTTAACGTCCAACTTTATTCTGTGGAAAAGTTGCCTATAGACATTCTGTCAAAGATTTGCAGAAGCAGGACAATAACACTGAACCAAAATGGCATGTGGATGAGTAATTGAGGAGTAATTTTCACTCTTGGGTGAACCATTCCTTTAAATATCCAGGCTGATATTGTGAAGGACTGTAATAAAGTGCACAGGCTGTACTTTTACAGTGCTGTGTCAATTCTGGAGCTTGACAGCTACTGACAGCTACATCCTCTCATTACATTTCAAAGAGCAGCTGGAACATTCTGGAGCACAATTACTTTTTCATTTTTATAATCCGTAGAATACAAGCCACATGACTTTGGTAAGAAACTTGATTTTTCCTGCGGGAAGTTTAATTTATTGTAAATAATAAATAATAGCATAAACACAGATAGAAAAAGTATTTTTGTTTAGCTGTTTAAGATACAATGTTGAAATCAAGAGCTCTGATACCATTATTGCTTTAGATTTGTGACACATGCTCCTGTTTTGAAAACACTCCATTTTTCATCTTCATAATTCAACAATCCGTGTCAGAGAGATTTCACTATTAATGATATTCGTTCTCACCCTGATGATGGGTTAAAACTGGAGAAGTTTATTTTCCTCTTCTCTGAGTTTTGCACTTAAAAGAATAATTCACCCAAAAATTATCTTCATGTCATAACAAAGTTATTCAAAGTTAGTCTTCATGTACTCACCATCATGTCATAACAAACCTGTATGCTTGCTTTTTTTGCCATTGAACACAAAGGGAGAACAATAAGACATTATATTTTTGGCACTATTTTGGCAATTCTTTCCATATAAAGACATTTATAGCGATCATGTCTGTCAAGCTTCGAAAAAGCAACATAAAAACCATCCATACAAACTAGACATAATAATATGATAACTTAAGATACAGAATGAAGTCATTTTTCACTAATAACACCCTGTAGTTCATGTTCAGAATTCACAAATGGTGTGCCAATTTAAAATATAGTTATACAGTGTTTTTCAGAACACAATGTATCATTCCAAAAAACTTTACACACCTTGAAATCCCTCTAGCAAGCCAGAGACAGTGGCAATGGAAAACTCCTCAAGACATTGACTAGCCGGACAGCAAGAGACTTCACAGACAATATACTACAGCCCCTACCATCCAGCCAGCACGGGCAACTTCAGCGAGTACTATCAGCTTCCACTACCTGCAGTTTTTAGAACAGACTTAGTTAATTACTCTCAAATAATGCTTACACCAGCCACACACAGAAGAATCTGCATTCATCATTCCAGTCATTTAAAATCATTTCACTTATATAATGGACACATTACTTGTTTGTATTACTTATATCTGGCATACAAGTATCCATAGGATACTTGTATTTTCATTGATTTTGGTGAACTGCTCTTTTCTAGCCATGCAGTTTCCACACAGATCTTTTAGCTCTTTCATCACACACAGCTTCCTGAGGACTTCTTCATGGTCTTCTGACCTCCTGTTTGATTCCATCATTACAGTATAGGTAGAACCTGTAACTGATAAAAATACCATGTTGATGTTCACTAACACTGCCAGCAGAAAACAGCAGCTGATGATTCATTACACATGAAATGGTAATTTAATGGTACATCAATAATAATTGATGTGATCAACGGCCTGGAGCTCTCAGTACACCTGCTGGCACTTCATCATGAGAGTGGCCTGGTTTGCTGTAACGTGAAGACGAGGGCTTTGGATGTTCCAACTAGGGGAGGGTAACAGCATTTATTAAGAAGAGAATTATTTGGCCAGTGTCTCCATCTGCCTTACCTTTCTCTGTCACACTCATTAACCAGAAACTGAGCACAGCCCCACAGGTCCAGAATACTGTACTCATTTTTCTGCTAGTATAAATGTGCAAAATGCTTCTGAATGTGCTTCTGAAGCATGCATACCTCAGTGTATGTTTATGAATAGCAACTCTAATTCAACAATATGCTTAGTTCAGTTATAAAATCCATTTTCTACAGTTACAGGTGATGCTAATAAAATCTATAGCGTGTTTAAAGCGGTGATTCCCAAAGCGTGGCAAGAAAAACAAAAGTTTTTCTCAATAACACCATTTTGATTATTCAATGAAAATGTGACACAAAATTTTATTTTTGGAGGGTCTAATTATTAGTATTATTATAATTATTATTATTATTTGTTTATGAAAAAGATGTTCAAAATATAAGAATACAATTTCAGTGAATTTTAATTTTCCACATTAAATACAAGTGACAGCATGTACTGTATAATGTCAGAATGTCCCTCCATAATAATAATAGTAATAATCATCATCATCTTTCTAGTGTAGCGCTCAAACTCTGCTCCATGAAAGTAAATTTGGACATGTGGAGCAGCTGGATCAGGTGTTTGATTAGGGTTAGAGCTAAACTCTCCAGGATTGGTCAGGATTGAACAGATGAATTCCCCAGATGTGAACAGAGCTGCATAGCTAGTTACATCACACTCCCTTTTGGTATATGCCCACATAGTCTGAAAGTTACAAGGTTTTTTGACTTTACATCGTCATGAAATGTGAATAATACAGACATAACGTTGCTGGGAAAGGTTTGTAAAAGAACGTAAAAGTTTTGGGGTGTACCTATAAACATTTAAATGTTTACTGTCTGGTCTCACATCCACTGTAGTGCTGTATTGATACTGTGACAGCACACAATACACAAACCACAGAGCTTTACTTCCTAAAACTGAAACACTGCTTTAAGATCAAGTCACATTTTCTCACAGCGCTCATGTTTACATTGCATTAAAAGGGCTTCACAATGTAGAACCTCAAAATTTCTACTTTACATTCAGCTTCTCATTTCCGCCTTGGCACCCGTTAACCTCTTGCACTCAGAACCTTCACTCAACACATCCTAATTGCTGAAAAAGCATGAATTCATGCTAATCAAAATGACTTTTAAGGAGAGGAAAGTGAATGGTAATAGGCTGCAGGAGTCTTTTCAAATTAATGCTGTCACGCAAATCTTGCAATTTCTATGCTAATGTTTGTGCCATGCATCTGTTTGCAGACCAGCGCCGTTTCTGTTAGTTACAACAGAGAAAACCACATAACCACAGCACACCATTTCTGAGACAGCCACCCATAACCACATTACTTACTGATAAGCCATCCTTCAGGAAATAACGCTACATTTAGCATATTCACTCTCTTCCAGAAGTGCTCACAGAGTTTGGAGCCTTAGTTTGACGATGTCTGACAGTTCATTGTTGCTTTTTAAAGCACTGTTCTAATGGGATTAGTTACAGATAATGTTTGTGTTAGTTGTAAACCTGTCTGTCATTTCATATACTGATCTGGACAGGTTACAGGTGTCTAAAGCCTGAATGTGGCCATTATTAAAGTCACATGTTCTGGATACATGATGATGAAATCCATCTATATAAACGCATTCTAATGATAATATATCCTGTGCTATTAATTAAGAGAAGAGTCTGATGTTCTGAGCATCTTATTATGTCAGGCTGGTTACCATCAGCTGTTCACACCCAGAAAGTTAAAATCCACAAAGAAAAATAATGTTAGTTGCTGTATTTGGCACTACAGTGTCACTGCAAAAAAAAAATGTGACATACAGGAAACAGTATGTACATTTTTCTTGTTGCAAATAAAACCTCTGATCTGTTAGATTTAGGTAGGATTTAAACAAAATCCAAAGTATGTCTGTAGGAAATGTATTTACCTTACTCCTCGAGCAAAACTGTGCTAGAACCACATACAAAATGGGCACATTTTTGCTAAACAGAAAAGTTTTTCTGTGCAATCTGGTTCTCTACAATTCTGTCTTCTTTCCCACTGTTCTCTATTTTTGTCCTGGCTTACACGCATGCTGGTTTATTCTCAGGAGAAGAGCTGTTGAATGAGAAGTCACTGTTTGAATGAGAAGTCAGTTCTCTGCAATGACCCCAAACTGTGTAATGTTCTGTTTCCTAATGTCTCCCTCACCTGCAGACTAGACCAGAGTCAACACAACCCTCAGCTCAAGAGTGTCTGAGGGTCAAGTGTCTTTAGACAAGAGGTGGAATTATACAACAAATAAAATGCAACACGTATGAAATTAGTTATTTACAGCACATTGAAGATATTTTATCAGTGTGTTTCCAGAGAATGAACCCACAACCTTGTCAGAACCACATTATCCACAAGGTAAAGGAACTAATAACTCAAGTTTGTTTAAATGCTTTTATAGAATATGTAAAACTAAACCTCATGAAATATTAGATTTAATTTTGTATTAAAACCCATTAAATTGACAATATTGTCTCTGTGAACATAGATCTCGTCTGCTGGACAGTTACAAGTTACTAGTTACAGTTAACATCTTATACTGTTGTGGGTTTTGTAAAGCTATTGTTAGTTTGTATTATTCATTAATGCATCTCCTGGACCAAGCAAACACACAAATGTTCACTTGGTTTCTCCACAGCTCTAAGAAATGCTGTTATCTGTTATTATGATCTTCTGCATGTCAGGCAGGGACATGTGCTACACAAATCCGTATGAGAATTCCTGATCAACCAAACAGTAAAGTACAGTACAGTAAGTTTCTTTCATATTATGCTTTTCATATGCATTGAAATATCTCACTTTGTTTACTTTCTCTGGCTGGCACTGAATGACAGTACTTTATTCACATAAAAAAATCAATATTGCAGCTTTATATTTGTGACAGAATTTTAAATTCAGTGTTGATCTTTAGCGCAGCTGAAAGAAAGTTGTTTAAATTATTATAACAGCATTTTATAACAGTTTTCTGACCAATAAAGTGAATGTCTCCCGCGTTTGTAACAAATCTTAGTGCTCAAGGGAGAGATACTGATTACTGACCTGAGGACATCCACATTTATGCAGTATAAGAGTCAACAATGGTAAGAGAGTTTTACAGTGTCCATGTAATCTGAAATGTGTTTTTTTTGGGGGGGGTAGGGGGGCAATGGGATATAAAAAAGGAATACAAGCTAGCAGACAGAAGTGCAGTTACTGAGCTCTTTATTATTAACACCTGCACAACTGCTGTTTCACACGGGTCAAGATCTGCAGTTACTGTTCACAGCTACCATCAGAACGGGGAAAATCTGATCTTAGTGAGTTCAACTCTGGCATGATTGTTTGTGCCAGACATGCTGGTTCGAGTATTCCTGTAACTGCTGATGGTCTCAGAATTATGCAAAAAAAGAAAAAAAATCATTGAGGCAGTTTTGTGGATGGCAAGGCCCTGCTGATAAGAGGTCAGACTGGTTTAGGTTGACAGAAAGGCTACAGTAAGATATCTACTGAGTACAATCACATCTTAGAATGCAGAAGACGACGTCAGTTTCCACTTTGTCAGCAGAAATAAAAATCTGAGGCTGAAGCGGGCAGAGGCTCATCAAAACTGAAGAGCTGAATCTGGAGAAACACAACCTGTTTTAATGAATCTCAGTTTCTAGTGAGGTACACAATGGTAAGATCAAATTGTGTTTAAATCCTTGTGTCAACAGTAATGTAATGGTGTGTGCAATCTTTTCTTAGAATGCTTCATCACCTGAATGCAAGAATACAGTCATCGCCTAAACACCACCTCATCATTTCCTATGCCAGAGCTGAGCATGTGCTTTCATCCATTCTCTAATGACTACTGCCAGCGTCATAATGCAAAAATAAAAGTTGACATGACATGAGGTCATTGTTCTTCAGTAACCTTCACACAGTCTGAATCCAGTGGGATGCAGCAGAAAGATGCATGAATGTGCAGCTAAAAATCTGCAGTAATTGAAGGATGCAAAGTGAGTGATATCAACATAATCTCAAATTAATGTTTCCAACATTTTGTGGATTGCATTACGTAAAGAAGTGAGGTGTTTCAAGAGCTAAGAGAGTGATGCTAATACTCAGTGAGCATTTATATCCTAAATCACTCATACTTTTCCATATTGTAGCTCTCAATTCTGCAGTGCTCACAGAAGTATTTCTAGTTAAAACAACCACCTAGCACATTTACATTTACACATTTGGCAGACGCTTTTCCCTGGGAATCAAACCCACAACCTCTTACACTGCTAATGCAATGCTCTACCACTGATCTACAGGACAACATATAACTGCTGCTAGTTAACAGGCACTAAACAAAATTACTAAACAAACATGTACAATAGTAAAAAAAAAATTGCGTTTGTTGTGGCGTGCAACCAATAACAGCACTATTTGTTTTTGATATTTCTTTCTTGACACATACAATTCAGACTGCCAGCTTACAACTCCTCATTACAGCTAAAACATTTATTTGTCATTATGATTTCTGTAGAATGTAACCCTGAAGCGCTATCACAGTATTTCAGAATAGTGTTTTCTATACACATATAGACTGTTAGAAAAATGTTCTGAGAAAGAGCTGGTGGTTGATTTCCAGCCTCAGCAGTAAAGCATTTGTGTCAGTGGATTATCCTGCGGGTGGAGTGACCTCCACAAGTTGAAGGACACACAGCACATTCCACTGAATATGACAATTGTGTCGAGACCTTGAGGACTCCCACAGATTAAACTGATTGAAATCTCAATCGTCTTATTTCTACCCGCTCCCACCCCCTTTCTTTCCTTCTCAAGTGGACTGTGTCCTGCTTTTGTGCACTTATTTCTGGAACAATATAGCTTTAGTTTCAGCAGGAGGAAATTTGAAAATGGACTTTATACTTTATATATTTTATAGCATCCATGTTGTTATAATAGAGTTTTATATATAAGTTTTACGTAAAATTTTAGGTTTTAGGCTTTAGTTGTGTGTGAATTGTTGTCAACTTCTGTGACCAATCGGAATTCAGAATGCAACCAACTGCATGAAATAATACAAGTAACAATTCTGTATGCAAATAATTCAATGAAATTTCTCAAATGTATTTAAAAAAGTATATAGTTCACAAAATCCAAAATAAATAGCACACACAAGACTAAAAGAGAAAATTGTGGAGACTGTTTGAGCAATATAAATACAGTTCTGCCTTGCAAATACTGTAATAACAAATATAATGTATGATTACCACATAACACAGTTACAGGTTATTGCATGTGGGTCATTGTATTACTTGGCACTTGTAATTACCAATTGGTAAAAATGTAATTACAATTACTGTACATGAATTTGACACGTCATCTCCTGTCACGGCATATCAGGACACAAGCCAACTCATCAGCTGTGCCTGTATTCACTGCACTTCAGTGCAGACTATTTGTAATAACTTACAGATGCCTCTGTTATTAGATAGATTTACATGTAGTGTTTTGTATTATATTATTTTATATGCCTTACCGTCCACACAGGCTGGTCTGGCTCTCGTGGTTCCAGCGATCTGTCCTTTCTTACAAGCACAGCGAGCCGTTTGTCTGGCAATTGTCCGGCGTGGCTGACTGCTGTCTCTGTCTAGAGTTACAATCTCACACGTGCCTGCTGCCAGCTGACCTGCACAACACAAACACAATACACAAGTGTCTAGAGAGATGCAACACAACACAGCAATAACTACCAAATGCAGTGCTTGGAAGTTATTTGTTCATAACTCAGGAGAATTAACAGGGCTCTCATGTGTAATGTCTAATTCTGATATATTCCCCCAGAGTCCTCAGGGCAAACCAAAATAGACAGAAATTACACAACCAATAAGAAGACTGAGTTCTTAAAGGTATGTGGATACGGTTAATTTATTTTACAGGCATAGTGATATTTCTGCTTAAAACATAAATGTGTTACTGGAAAATAAGGCACATTCTAATGAAGGATTTTTTTGTGGTGTGATTGTGTATCTTGAGCATGGCTTGAGATGTTGCTGAGATTCTAGACTCTTCAGAAGAGACACGTGAAAGACTCCAGTTTTCTTACATAAGACATGAAAGCTACTAAAATATGTTCAGCTTCCATACACTCATAAACAGTATCGAGGGGTTATACAGTAGTTTCTGTTGAAGGAAAGCCACTTAATTAGCTTAATACAATTACATTTTATTAGGTTATAAAAAGCAATAAGATACTTGAGTCTGTGGTATATTGTGAATATAATTCATTTTTATACCTAACAATGGTCTTCAGTCATCGTTAAATTCACAATCTAAACTTTGAATCCTGCATAGTTTATTACAATTTAAGTAAATGAACGTAAATAAGGAACACAACTAAAAGCATCCTAGATTTTCAATTAGGGCTGCCTGTGACCCTCGGCCCTCCTCTGTGGCCCTCAGATTAACCCGTCTACATGTGTGACCTGAGGCCAGTCCACAGGGAGTCTGCTTCTCTGGGCTTGAGGAATCTGATTGGCAGTGAGTCAGAGCTGACCCACAGTAAGCATGTGGAGGTAAAACAGGGTTAATTATCCTGCGCAGGTCACATTCAGCTAATGGGGATTCTTTAGATAAACAGCCAAACTGCTGTAGTAAATGTGTGTATGATGGCAGAGGTTAAACAACACTGGGCTTAACTAGATTTATAAATGTATACAACCTTTAGCCCAATTAATGAAGTGTGTGTGAGCTGGATGATGTAAAAATCTTTTGTGAGTGCGTTTGCTTTTGTTAAGCTTTTCCAGTTATTTTTTAGGGAAAGTTTAACTTCCTGTTGTTTCATAATTTGGCTGCTGTTCTGTTTACAAAACCCCCAAATTCTGATGCAACGTCCTTAAATATTATTAACTTGTTTCATATTTTCATGTTTCTTTTGCAGTTTACTTAAAAAATAAAGACTTTTAAACATACACCCTAATTCAGATAAATACTGTAAATTACAGTAAAAACTGAGAACTGAGAAGTGAACAAATTTCAGTGTTAGTGACAGAAACAGACAGTTGCGGTCATGTACGTTTTCTTTTCTTGTATTTACTTATTTACAATACACTAACTGTTTTACAATTAGACAGAAACTCACACATCTTTTTAATTGTTTTAGCATTCTGTCCTTTTTCTCACTATTTCTAGATATTTCTTTATTCTTTAAATGAGGAGCAGCAGTTATATGTCTTTACTCAGGTCACCATAGAAATTGATGCAAGTAAATGCAGGGTACAGTTATGGGCCTCCAAAATCTGATATTAAACAGACATTTGTGTCCACACCAAAAAGTGAAAATGTGCATAATCTGAGCATGTCAGCAAGACAGACAAATGCTTTCTTTTCTATTTCCTCTTTCTCTTTCTAAAACTTAGTTTTCATTTATATTCCTCCCCTTCTCTACGCCTCTGGATGATGTTGGATAATGACAGGTCATATGTGTGTTGCAGCGAGGAAATCCATCTTTCTCTTTAGCACTTGTTTCTGCAGAGGCTGCATTTGTCTGCCAGATCAGAAAATCCCCAGAAGAAAGCAAAAAAATATTCCTGTTCTTTTGGCTTATATAATGTTACATTGCTATAAGCATAGTAAGATGCTGGGAGATCAGGGGATCCACATTTTCTCTCTTTTTTTGCCAGCATTTTCTTTAGCAGCACGCAGGGGCTGAATAGTTATTCTGTGTTTTATTCTACTGTAGTACAGTGTGTTTTGATATTCTGTGCTGCATATTAAATTATAATATGAAATAAAATATGATAATTCCTATAGAACTAACATTATTATTATATACATTAATACATTAATATTAACATATATACATGTTTGTTGTTTTGTTATCATGGCACTTCCTGTTGTACCTTTGTGCTAGTCCCCACCTTTCCCTGTCACCACACCCTTATTCTCTCCACCTGGCTCTGGTTAGCTTTCATTTGTTCTCTTTATATCCTGATAGCAGTCAGGATTGAGTCAGGTTTGAATATATTTCTGTATCTTATTATATATATCTTATATCTTATTTATGTGTGTGTGTGTGTATATATATATATATATATATATATATATATATATATATATATACCCCTCAGTATTAATTGTCTGGTTTTTTATATGGATTTCTTGTTTTCGATTCTTGTGTTTAGTTTACTGTGTTTGTGTGTTCAGTGGTGTATTGTGTTCTTGTGGTGAGTGGATTATTGTTCCACATTCATATGTGCACTTTTGCATGGATCAGTAAACTTCACCTGTGCTTAGATTCCACCTCTTGTGTGTCTCCACTGATTGTTAAACGTCACCCTACAAATCCTTCTGAGGATTCTCAACATTCAAATTGTGTTTATTTATAAGAGGGTTTCTGATTATTTATTGTCCCTGATCATGCCTGATCTTATGTTTTGTAAGGCACACATCAGCACAGATTGTGTTGAACTGTCACAATGCACTAATGATTACTGAAGAATGCTTTGTCATCTCAATAAGATGTGACAGCAGCTGTGCAGCAGTGCTGTTTCTGATGCTTGTGAAGGAGACACTGATAGGTGGATCAGCTAAATGGCTTGCTTATTTCTGAAATATCAAAAGAAGTGTTCAAAAATCATGAAAAACATTTACTCCTCATAAGTGGAGCTTAGTGGAAAATATAAAAGCATTTATATGACCCCTTTAAAAGAATCATAATTGGCTCTAAGCATGAGTTTCTGTTGAATATTTTTAAATAAAGACACAGCAGTGGTGATTTTATACACACCCAGCCGTACTCCTTTCTCATCGTTTGTCTTACTTCTGGTTGTCCAGCAGCACAGACTGTTGTTTGGTTTCTCTGTTCATGCAGATGGAGGATTGTTTGATGCAAGTGTATGAGATGTAAATGTATGTGATGTAAATCCACACACTGCAGTGCACCTACAGTGAAGATGAATGAATCGGTTTGGGTTTATATCAGGACAACATAATAAATGCTGTAATTGTTCAAACATGACATTTTTCCTTCACTTTTCTAAGCATATTAAATCACCTTCTTATGCCTCAAGGTCACTGGATAAATGTTCAGCTGAAGTGAAATCAGAATTGATCTGGTGTTTTGTGAAGTCTTTTGTAGGTTACTGATGGTGCAGGTGTCGGTGTATGTGCATGTACACAGTTCCTTTAGTCTTTGTGCTACTTAAACATCTAAGCTTCTCGTTAATGGCAGAAATTGGCTAAATCTACAATCTATTTATAATGTGAGTGCTTAAGTGTTTTAAAAAAGTGAAATGCTAAATTGCTTGAAGTCATTTATGCCTCTGGCTCTGTAATTGCTCAGTCATTTAGAAAAAAAACGTTAATCATCCATTTACTGAAAAAGGGGGTAGAGAGAAATGGCTGAAACTTTAGGACGTGACATTTTAAACGGCAGAAGAAAATATCTGTAAATTCTTGGGTTTTAATTGTCACTGAAGTTCAAAGACTGTCCATAGCAGAAGCGCACTAGAGTTCACGCAAGTGCTGCTTCAAGAAAACCTTTAAAAATAAAGACTCTTCTGAAGAAAATGTGAGTGGTATCTGGCTTACTCAAGCAAAACCCATCACCAAAATGCTACAATGCTGGGTTTAGTTATTAGTTTACTGCTATGTGGTTGCTAAGGTGTTGCTAAGGTGAGTGGTAATATTTATCATGTGGTAACATCTAAGTTAGATGATTTTTGACACGACATCTCCTCTTCCACCCCTGTTCAACTCACTACAGCAGTGTTTCTTAATAACTACAGAGACTGACGGTCTGCCACAGTCACGTTTGTTCCATCACAGTTTCAGAATGAACCAATAATATTTTACACTTCTCATGACGACATAAAAATGTCTAATATTGTGTATTTAAACTCCATATTTCTTTTACCTTTTGTGCCCTTTCATGACCTATTCATATACATGCAAACAATGATTAAATTACTGGAGCACAAGATTCTTCAAAGATTCAGGCACTTTTATGTTCACGGTACAAACAGTGTAAGATGAGGTATGAGGTATGAGTTTAATATTTGAGGTTTGGGGTTCTGATTCTTAACCCTAAATGTGAGCAATAATAATGTAGTGGAGCTTAACATACGAACACCACTGAGAGACTAAAGCTGTAGAAATCACAGGTCTCAGCTCAGTCCTTCACAGCTGATAAGTAACTCCTGACTTCCATTGAATATGGATTTCTTCAGGATCCACTGGCCCAGAGTTCAGCTCTATGATCTTCTCAACTCAACATATAAACAGACCAGCATTCAGCACTTACATGGATGCAGCCATGTTCCTGTCCTGAGTAAAGAAATGTAGTTTAAAACAAAGAACAACATGTATTTGTGGCTGTTTAACTTGTTGGTCAATAGTTTGTCTTTTAAGTCATTTGTACTGATGTCCCCCTTAAATCCTGACAATAAATTAAGACGCTTACTCTCAAAACCCAAACTGATATTGTCCAGATATGTTGTATTGTTTTTCTTTGTACACATCTCATAATTTTCTCTTTTATAAATCTCTACAATGATTTTATATTTTATGTTTATGGATTTTTTTGGATGCAGAGAAAGTCAGTACACATCCGTAAAATAATGTACAGGATAATGTGTTTAAATGTTTGAATACTGAATGTCAATTTTATTTTCTCTATCCAAGTGTAACATGATGAAATCCTGCTCTCTGCTTATCCACACGCCATTCTGAACAGTTTCAACAGTTTGAACACTAATGTAAGAATCACTGATATCTATGTATGAAGAAATAAAGAAACACATCATTTCTGTTTTATAGTCATAAACACTTACAAATACAACCCTCCTGACTTCCAGTGTTTAGTAATAGCAAACCTTTGACACCTTCCTGTGATCTAAAATCAATGTAAAGACTGCTGATTGCTGAGGCCGTGATTTCAAACGGCCTTCATAAGCACAGCACATGAATCTTGGATGCTCTTGGTTTAGTTCTGGCTGGCAGGTAGTTTTAAATGTCTTCAACAAGCTTAATCAGGAGGGGTGAATCCCAGCACAGCATCTGAGCACATCACCTCATTTGAGTGACAACCGACCAGCGCCAACCCGCTCACCGCTCTAATTTCACAGTAAGAGCTCCTGCTGCAGTAAATGTTGCATCTGCTGTACAAAACATACAGCATTTCTGTAGCCAACTCTGCTCAACTGCACATATTCAGTACTCAAGGATGGGAAAAACAAGACTAAAGCCCCTTTTATGCAGTCTTAATTGGTAAATTACTAATATAATGCTGTGAATAGGATTACTGGTATGTGCACAGAATGTGAGTAAATCATAATTGTGAAGTATTACATTATATCTATTTATCTTCTGACTGTAAATCAGTAAATAAGTATATTTCTGCATATTCAGACTGCTGAAGAAACATCACACCCTGGACATGGAACTAAGTCTCATTGAGAACTCAGGGCTCATTGGGGTTTGCATGAGTTTGTGAGGGATCAAGGGGCCACAATCTGACTGAGGGTATGGGGTCCATGAGGCCATTCATTTTGCTTCATCAGCATGCAGCGAAGAGGATGATCCGCCTTCAGAGCGTGAATGCAGCCTTGAGATGGTCTGTCTTTAATCTCAGCTGCGGGAGTCTGATGGAGGATAAAGACATCTCACATCCTCTCATCCGCCACTTCCTCCAGGAGTTCGCTGGACTTCCCTCTTTCTCACTCTTCATTCTCACTGCTGTGACTCTTTCGCTGTTTTTAGAGCCCTCATGTTCTGCTGCATTTGACTAGTGATTCAGAAGTTCAGACTTATATAAAATATGTGGACTTCGATTGTAGTGGCTTATATCTATTTAGCTGTATCTGTCTCAGCGTCAATAATAAGTATTTCTACAAATAAATTATATTCATGATTTAAATATATAATGAGCATTGTAAGTTTTCTTAAGTGAATAATTATAATAATAAAACATGATTATAATTATGATATATAATATTAATAAAATGATGTGTTTGTGTCTTACAACAAAAGAAACATTCTATCTTATAGGTATTTGTATTCACATTTGCATTCAAAAAATAAATAAAAGACACAGAAAAGATCAATCACTTCTGTGGTGTTTATGAGACCTTAGAGTGATCTATACAGATTTTTTAACCGGAATGCACTTAACTTCATATTTAATAGTTACACAGTGGAACTGACAGGCAAATTCACCTTTTGATGTATGAATTGTGAAACTGTAGTTACAGTTGCGATCCTCCGGGAGTTAACATAAGGTTGTGTCTTACTCCAGGACATAATAGTGATAGTTCATAGATGAACTGGTTTAAAATTTGTAGCCGGTAGGCGACAACACCTCTAGTTACTAAATAGTTCCTCTTTAAATATACAGTAACCAGCCACTTCATTAGCCACTTCAGCCAATCACATGGCAGATACTTAATGTGTTAAGACCTGAAGACATGTTCAAGAGGGCCTGCTGAATGGAGAAGAAAATGTTCTAACAGACTTTATTTATTGGTGCCAGACGGGCTGGTCTGAGTACTTCAGAAACTGCTGGTCTACTTGAAATTGTACGCACAACAATTTCTAGGGTTTACAGTGAATGGTCTGAAAAAATCTGTAAGCAGGAGTTCTTTGGGCAAGAAGGCCTTGTTGATGGCATTAGACAGACTGATTCAAGCTTTTTGAAAGGCAACAGTAACTCAAATAACAACTTGTTAACAACTGAGGTATGCAGCAGAAGACAGCACCACGTGTCTTCCTGCCAGAATAGACAAGTAAAGCTGCAGTGGGCATGGGCTCAGCAAACTTGCTTCAAAATATGGTAAGGATATTTTCTTGGCACTATTTGGACCTCATAGTGCCTCATAGAGCCAAATGAGCATCATTTAAATGCCACAGCCTGCGTCAGTATTGTTGCTAAAAATGACTTTAGGACTACAGCATAAAGCGTCTTCTAACGGCTACTTCCAGCAAGATAACACACTGTGTCACAGATCATCAGATCATCTCATACTGGTTTCCTGAACATGACAAGAAGTTCACAGAGTTACTCAAATGTCCTCCACAGTCATCAGATCGCAGTACAATAGAGGACCTTTGGGATGTGGTGAAACAGGAGATTTGCCTCATGAATATGCAGCTGACAAAAGTGCAGTGACTGCTTGATGCTGTCATGTCTAAAAAAAGAAGTAAAAACATCATGTTTTACCAAAAGTCCAAAGTAAAAGATAAACTCATTTGGGTCTCAATATTTGTTCCATATTTGTCCCAAAACCAAGAGTTTCTTTACTGTGCCTCAATCATATCCTCAACTGAAATCAATTAAATAACTGGATAATGACTTTCATGAATCTATCAGTGCTGTCAGTGATGGTTCTACCATCTTATAAATTTACAAAGGAAGTTTACTTTTTGTAAAATTAATTCAAAATTTAAAACCAGAAAATAAAAGTGTGTTTTCTGAAAGTGTATCTAATATAAATGCCATCGGTAACACTTTACAATAAGGTTTCAATTGTTGAAGCTGCAAAGTTTGCAGTGTTGTTATATTAGTTAATGCTCAATGAACTACCGTGTATAAACCATGATGAATTGTATTTGTGTTAACTAGCATTAACAAAGATTAATGAATTTTGAAAGATTGAGGAACTTCATCTGCACATCTGCACACAACAAAACTGCAAAAGTGCAGCCATTAAAAATCACACATATTTACCAAATACAAAGAGTAAACAAAATATTACAAGCGTAAATAAATGGTGATAAAATACATTACTCAATGTTACTTCATTTTTGGTGGTTTCTTCTTTGTATTACAAGGAGAAATTAAAGTTACATTTACACATTCACAACAACACAGTGGGGAGTGAATGCTATATTTTCTTATAAATGTCTTTATAAAGTGCTTTATATAGTCACTGTATTTACTGATCTGACCGCAGTTAGCTTCTCAAAGCGTCTGTAATCAGTCATGTGACAACGATACGACTGATACAAAGTCATGCAATCACTTCAGCAATACTCTCTTCCCACCCGTGTTGAAGAATAATCCCATGATCTGTTTGTTCAGGACGGGACCACTACTTTAACAGTTAGTCTGGCTGCCTAATGCCAGGCCCCAGTGGCATCAGCATCAGGAAAGCTGGTTTTCAGAAACTTCTGAACCACAACAGCTGTGAAGCAAACACAGTTACACTCTCACATGCTGGAAGACACCGGTTCATCTTCTGCCTTATTAACCATGACCACACTGTAAACTAAACAGAAGCTAGGACAGAATCTCTGTTTTAGAGGACAGCTCTTTTGTAGCACCTGTATTCTTGAACACTAGCATGTATATCAGGTTAGAATGTGAATGTATTTCATAATTATGGACACACACATGATCATGCAGCCAGTTGCTCATGAATATTTAATCCCATCATGAATATGCATGAAGTTAGTGAAGTGGCTCTGCTGATGTTTAGATTCATGGGACATAATTAAAAAGCAGAATACAAGCTGCCGCTACCATGAAAAGATGCCACACAATGCTCCAGACCTCAGGTGGGGGGGTTGGGGACTGTCTATTTTCACCCAAGTTCCTCAAAAGCATTTTCTAAATGATGGATTATGGTGATTAATAGTGTCAGGTAATTTATTTATGTCTGAGGTGAGATATTTAACAAGACAGGCACACTTAGATAATGATCCAATGACGGCAGACAGTGTAGCAGGTGGCATCTGTACAGACTCCTGCTAATCTTTATATGTAATACTAACAAGTTTTACAGCCTGAACATCCTGAATCAACATGTCCTCCAGCACACGTGACAGTGTAGGAGGACCCATAGGAACGGTCACTAAATTAGCTCAAATTTTTCACACAAACGTTCACCTTAATTGTGGCCTTGAAACTGTGTCATGATTTGGGACACCTGTAGCTCATTTGAGCATTGTGTTAGCAGCACAACAATCATGTGTCAATCTTACTGATTAAACCTTGTGAGAAAATGTATTTGTGAATTATAAACTGATAAATAAAAGGTGGATAAGAGACTATGTAAAAATTCCCAACTATGTGTATAAATAAGTCAGCATTTTAAAAACCATAGTACCAAAAAAAACCACTAGTAATTCCAGGGATTGTTGTGGTACTTTCTGCAGTACAAAAACACAGCATCTCCCTCTGTTAAATATAACACTTATTTTTTAGCTTCCTCTCACTTGCTGAGTCTTTGTGACGTTTGACAGCTTGGGAGTTGTTGTTTTTGTCCTCTTTTTTCTCACCAGGGTGGTAAATAAACGCTCAGACTGACTGCTGTGTGCTAGTCTGTGCAGATACTGTAGGTGAGAAAGACTAAATATAAGCCTCTTTCACAAAGTAATCCTGGTAAATGACCAGTAAACTACCAGAATGCCGTTCACACAAGCAACAGCATTCCATCTTTTGCTCGACTGGATAACCTCTGCATATACTCTGTGATGTCTTTACCTGTGAGTGAGCTCTAAACGTCTGTTCCACTGCTGGTGTTGTTTTAAAACATGACAGGGTTTGTATCTGAACATACACGGTCTGTATTTTTGTTGATGTTTTTGTTTTTGTGGCTAACATTTGCATTCATGCAGTTGTTTTTGATGCAATAACATCATATTAGATGAGCAGCTCATCATCTGCGTCAGAATGTTCTCACGACAGCGCACGTTCTGTGAGTTTACAAGTGATTCTGTGTTCACAATACACTGCAGTGGTACCATGCAGCTCTTGCCTCATTTAACTCAAAATCACTTTAGTTGCTGAAACTAGTTCACGTAGATGTTACCACCTGAAGCACATTTTTAGGATATTATTTTCTTTTAGGACATTATTTTCACAATGATGTTTTATTTATTGAAGTGTGTTTTGCATCACAGGAGGAATACATTGCTATTTTAAAGTGCCAATTTTGTGGCCAAGAAAACATTTTAAAATCAGCTCCTGACACACTGAAGTGCCGGCAGTTAAAGTGTGAAATTCTGGTGTTCATAGTAAATGTGAAACAGCTCAGCAGAGTCTATGTGTCATATAATGATACGTGAGATCCTGAGCAGCTTTTTAACATTAAATGAGTCATTCTGCATGCAGTGAAAGTGCTGGATCAATATTTGTGCCATATGACATGAATGCACAATGTTATTATGAGAACAACAGCGGAAACGTGTATCCGTATTTCTACAGCAATCAATGAAAAACTCAAATGGTCAATCCTTCTCATCTCTCTCTCTCTCTGTCTCTTCTGTCGTTCACTTGAAGCTCATTCAGCTCTTTTCTGTGCCTTTCACATTTCCCGGTCATGCTATTATTTAATTATTAAATTATTACTGCTATAGAGCAGAGTCCGAGTTTAACCGGTTTGAGACAAAAATGCCACTGAAAATGACAAAATCAAAAATTAAATGATAAAATTCAATGTCAGACATTTCATATATTCATTATGTTCTATTCTAGGCCTGACTGGCTATATGATTCTGTTCGACGTAAAGAGATCATACATTATGTCTGGTAACACTTTACAATGAGATTTCATTTGTTAGCATTAGTTACTACTTCAGTTAATTTGAACTAATACTGACATCAGGTGCTTTTAGATATCATTTAAATATATTTAGATATATTTAGTAATTTTATGCACCTTAAACTCTTGTGAGAACAAAACAGTCACTGCACTTTCTGCTCAACCCTGTTATGCTGTTATGTGTTTTTTTAAGTTTATCTTTCTGGTTTCTGATATACCTAGTTTATATACCTGGTTATACCTAGTTATACCTGATATATCTGATATACTGAGTTATATACCTGGTTTCTGATATACCTACCTTCTTTTTGGCTATGTGTTTCAGTTATTTATGAGGTTGGACACTGTTTTTTCCTGTTTTGCAGTCCTCTTTTTAAAAGCTTTCCTGAAATTCTCTGGCACAAATGGCACTGTTTCTACAGGACCCACAAACACATTCAGATTTGCTTCTTACCCTCACATGCACTCCTCAGTACCACATTCACACTGGTCCTCTGCAGCCAGAGCGTCTCTGCTTCATAATTAACAGTCTCTTCATTGTAACATGCTCCCACAGGCCTGTCTGTTTGACTAGCATTGCTGCTTAGTAAACAAGAAGACAGTTCATTATTTCCAGAATCTACACATAACTGGCGCCTGGGCCCCTGTTGCTAGTAATGACATGGTGTGGTCAGTAATTAAAGACTGTTTTCACATGAAACCACCCAGCATGCCCTTGGAGAGAAAAAGACATGGAGAAAATCATAACTTCTCCTATTCGTTTTTCTTGCTGCCTAGTCCTAAATCTGTCTCTCTCTCTCTCTCTCTCTCTCTATCTCACTCTCACTGTATATCTCTTTCTGTTGCCCTTTTCACACAGGGCAGCACGACCTGTTGTCTCCTTCAATGACCTTTTCATGGGTTACTGTCTCCATAGCAACTTTGCAAAAAGAAATCACATCAGTACCTGTCTTCAAGGAAAAGAAACAGAAAGATTATGCAAATTGTATATTTCGTTAACTACACATTTATATTTAAGGGACTTTTGCACAAATTTTGCCTTTTTTACTATAAGGTCACAATTTATAAATTTGTAAACTTTTAATCATGCCTTCATCATGTATTTGTGTTGCTTTTTGATTACCCTTTGTGTAAAGCAGGGGTGCCCAGTCCTGCTCCTGTTGGGTCAGTGTCCTGCAGTGTCCTGTCCTTTCTGCTCCAGCACACCTGCCTGATGTTTCTAATCTGTCTAGTAAGATCTTGATGAGCTGCTTCAGGGGAGTTTGGTTAGAGTTGGGCTAAACTCTGAAGGACACTGATCCTCCAGGAGCAAGACTGGGACTCCTGGTGTAGAGCTTTTATTGTTCACCCTTTTCCCAGACCCTTAAATTCATACAATCATCACAAAGATGTGACATTTACTAGGCATTAGACTAGACATTTCTAAAAGTATGATACAAAACAAAAACCAAAACTTCATGCTTATTGTGTGAAAATATGAAATATGTAATTAGTCTTAGCAAGACAGCAAGACAAGTCTGCCATTTTATTAAAAAAAAAGTCTTTATCATTTCTTTTTCACAACAGTGCAGTATGAAGCAGACTTCACTCATGTGAGATGTGTCTGAAACAGCTTGATTTTATTTGTAATTGTGGTTTGGGATTTTCCTGTGATGCGTGACAATTCACTGTTAGACACTGTTAACAGACAAATAAATTAAACTAATGAGAGAGTGAAATATGGGCTTCAGGGGAGTGACCGAAAGACCGCTATGACCTAAATCTTTTTGTTGTAGATAACAAACATCAGAGCTGCTCTCTGTCTTGTGTTAAGTTCATGTGTGGATATCAGTCTGTTATCAGGGCAAGTGACGCTTCACAATGTACTCAAACTGCATATACTCAACAGTGTAAATCCTTACATTACTGTCATACAGCTCATGAGCAGTTCACGCTGCAGCACACACTGATGGCTTTCTGTTCACCAGTGCTCAATACAAGACTCTGCTTTCCCATCATCACATCTCCTCAAACACATATCCAGATCACGTTCTCCTGTAGCTTAGTGGTAGAGCATTGCGTTAGCAGCGCAAGAGGTCGTGGGTTCGGTTCCCAGGGAGTACATGTACTAAGAAAACGCTTTGGATAAAAGCGTCTGCCAAATGCATAAATGTAAATGTCCTCAAACACGTGTCCAGAAGAAAATAATAGTCAACGTATTAACTATTTTTTTCCCTTCCTAATCTGCAAAAATCTACCTTGGTAAATAAGTGTTTCACGATAATGAATTGTGGCTAAAAAAATAAATAGTGGTTCTACAATTACTTTTAATTCTACAATGTCTTTTTGCACTGTCCATGATTCATTTAGATTTTCCTTTTGTGAAAAAGAAAATAAAAATATATTTATTTATTTATTTACTGTGGTGAAATATGACCTGGAAATCTCAAGATTCCCCAAAGATAAATATGAATATGCCATACTGTATGTTGCTTCATCATCAGACGAGACAGATGCAGTAAACAGGAAGCAGCTGTTTTGTGTATTCTCTGTTTGAAATGACTGTCAGGTCTGATGGGCTGTGGAAGCGGCTCATGTACAATCACACGACGTCTGTCATGTTTTTTATACAGCTGGGGTAGATTGACATAATGTTGCATCATAAGCAACCGGTAGAAGCTCTTTTCTGCAGGAAGTCAAACAGCACGTCTGCATCCTGCTGCAGTGTGACTTACACCTTCATACTGTATACATGAAATTTGAGAACTTCCTGCTGAACAGCGACATATATCCTGATATATTCAGAGTATAGTTTTATACTATAGCTTTCATAGTTATGTTGGTAACACTCCCTCCACCTATATTTCACCCTCTTTTCTTGTTTGGCACTGTTTGACATCAGTTTATGTTTTTTAGACTTTTGTTTCTGGTCTTTAAATGTTATTTAAACACAGTAACACACATGCAGTGATATTGTTATGGTCACCTATCATCACACTAAGAGCTTGTTCATGTTTATTATCGGCAGCCTGACACACCTTTTCTAACGTAATATTTGAATCTGTCTGTGTTGTAGTTTATACAGATGAAGTTGGAGTGAAATGGGTTTGTGTACAGTGTGTATGAATTTCTCTCACTTTCTCTATCCATCTATGAATGTGAGATGTGAAAATTAATGCAGGTACAGTAAACGCTGGGATGCAGGTGTGTGTGTGTTTAAAGACAGTTTCTGGCAGGACTTTTCTTGGATGTTTCTCCTCATCAGTGCTCACAAGAGCTGCACAAGAGCTGCAGTGCTCTTATATTTCTTTACGTTTCATTGCATGTGATATTATCCTCAGACTTCTGCATCTGCAGAACGTGTCATTTATTGTCTGTTCAGCAAGCAAAGTCTGCAAGCTTGGCAATTTTGTGTTGAATAAATATTATTATTAGAAAATCTGTGCTGTAATGTCTGTAATGAAAGTTAATTGTATACGTAAGTCTGTGTCTGGGCCTTTAATATCATTAAAATCTGGATTGTGACTGAACAGACAAAAAGACTGAAAACAAATAAATGTACTGTTATTTTAGAAAATTTGAGGAAATAATTGTGAAGTATGCAACTGCAGGTCAATGCAATGCAAAGACTAATACTTTAAGTTTCCCAGTAACATTACATAACAGCAGATGGCCCTAAAACTCTGGAAACTTTTCATCCTCTCTTAAGTGTATGTCTAGGAAAATAAGCAAGCAAAGCTCTAGCAGGCTGTGATTGGAGGTGCATTCAGTACACACATCATATGAAATTTTCTTTGTGCATGACATTTGTCAAAATGTGCACTACACAAAACAGCACATTACATAATACAAAGAAGAATACAAAATTATAGTAATAGCATCAATAGCAAATACCATGTTAAGAGAGTGTACTCTCATTTCTCAGCTTACTGTTTCATATCTGTGAAATATAATACAATAAAAAATACAGAACTGTAGTGTGCAATATGCTTGAATCCCATTTCTAATAACATTGTGAACAATTGTGATTATTTAAATTAAGACTTCTGACCCTTCAACAATATTATCAGAGCTGTTGTAAATCCTGGCTTGGTTATATTAAGAATTCATGGCTTTGTTCACAATTGACCATCATAAACGGTACCATTAAATTATACGTAACTGATTATAAAGGGAGTAATAAAGTGTTTCTTCTTTTGAGAGAGATTAACTGGCCTGAGGCCAGTGGACCGTCTGTCCTCCACATCCAGCAGTTCCTGTGAGGAGGAACAACACTGCTGTCAGAACACTGAGCAGCTGCCAGCAGGGGTTTGTTTTATAGAGGCGTCGCCCACTTCCTTTCTGAATGACATTTTGGTGGGGCTAGTTTTATGTTTATCATCTGTTGATGAGCTTGACATATACTGAAGGATGAATGTGCAATAAAACGAGAGACAGTATTTCTTGTGATATACTGCCTGTGTCATTACAGTACACCAGCTCCACTTCAGGTAAAGAACAGAAACGACTGTATGTCATTTGTAGGTTGACTCCTCAACGAGTATAAACATTGTCATGCTTCAGAAGCTTCATAAGATCGCTTTTGTGTTGTTTCCTAAACTTTATCTCGTCCTGAATGCTGCATAAGTTACCCAGAACAGCCATATAAACAGCTAGCATCACTTTACCATCTGCATGTAACTGGAGATGTTAAACACATTTACAGCTAAATAAGAATCAACACAGTCCTCAAGTGAACAAATGACGAGCATCGTGATTATCTCTTGCACAGTGAAACTGCCGGCAGAATCTCATTTGTGTTGCTTTTATTTGTTGGAAGGAAACAGATTACAGTCTCGTGTGAGTCTTTGATCATGCAGTGGAGGTTTACTGCGTCCTCTACAACTACCATTTGTAGGGCATCAGTATCTGAAACCATCATTACTGGCAACGAAATGAAGGGTGAATGAAAGTGTTCTGCAGAGAAAGCCTTTCTTTTTATTCATGGCTTACAAAAAATGATTTTGCCGTGCCGTTGCTTCAAGACGAAATTGATAGTTGCATGCAATTTATTCAAGTGTTGGAGGCTAAAGGAATGTGACATCCGGCGTTATAAGATATTCATTAAATGGCGATGCCTTTAATTCCATTTTCAATTGAAAATAAGAATTCCAATCATGGTGCAAGGAAAGACAAAGTGGATGTTGTGTTGCTGCGAGTCGGGCAATAATAATCACTCCATGATTGCTTTCTACACAAACTGCCCACCACAGCAACGGCTAAGACTATCAGAGTTATGATGAATTATGTCTCTATTATTCTACTGAAGAAAGAAAAAGTATTGTGCCATTTATGTGGCAAATTTTGGAGGAAGAATCATAAAGATCATGAAAATCCTCAAATGCTGTTTTTTGGTCATTCCCCATCAGTTGTTATATTTAATTGCAGTACAATCTTTTATTATTAACTAATTCATTAAACACCAAAAACACAATGTTTAGCTGTGTCACACAGTTTGTGTGCAGATCTATTACTGCTTTTAATTCCCTCTTCCACAAAAAATGTCCCTACTTTCCTTAATTGCATTATCTTAATTTTTAGTTGTGTTGATTGTTTTCATCATGCCCAAACATTCAATGCTGTTAACAAAGATGTCTAAGAAAAATGATCAAGCAAACGTTTTAATTTAGTTTATCAATAACTACAAAACCAACATTTGGTGTAAACAAATACAAATTAATAACAATGTAATTTACTTGCAACCAATTTAATTTTTTAATTATTTTATTAAAAAAACTTTCATTTTTATGTTTAATATGTTAAAATTTAATATGTTTGAAATGTGAGTTAATAGAATTAAAAAAATACAACAAAAGTGTTTAAATGAATGTATTTAGAGATAAATGACATGGCAACAGGGCTGATAAAAATTCCAGGCTTCATCTAAAATAAATGCAAAATAACAGCTCATAAAATGTAGTGTACCTCCTTTAATTTTCTTTTGGTTAAGCACTTCCTTCCAATGACCATTTATTGATTTATATTTTTAAACAGTTTATGGTTTACTTTGTTCCATATTCATAAAAAGTCACATTTATTCAAAAGCTAACAAGTATTTGATTTGTCCTCTGTTCTAAGAGCAAGACTGAACTGAAAAGCTTACCACACTTACATCCATTAATAAGAAAAGCCTGATCAGATACAGCCTGCATAAACATGTTTTAAGCCAGCAGTAGGGGCATGAACTGTTCGATTCATCTCTCTCTGGGCTTTAGCACGCACACTGCATGCTGCAGAACTTATACAAAGAACAGAAAAGAGCTGCTTTAAATTGAAATACAGGATACTGGCTGATATCTGCTAATTCAGCAGGAGTGGACCCTGTCCTCCGGCACAGGAAAAATGCTGATGTGAGTGAACTGTTCTTCTGTTCTCTAACAGTCGATTAGAAGATCTACAGCCATAGTCTCTAAATCAGGTACAAGAAGCTGTGAAGTGACTTCAGGTTTCAACAGGGACTTCCGCTGCCTTCCACTTCTGTTAGGACATTTAACATACTGTAGATGTCCAGAAATCAAAACTAAAATGTGAGCAAGTGGACACATGATGTGCAGTTTATGTTTAGTTTATTGTGTCTTCCTACACTATAATGTTTAACATACATCCTGTGTTGCTACGGGAGGAAATATAAGGAAATGTAGGTCACTTAACTCTGTTACCTGTTAAACCAAAAACAATGAGCACAACACATCATTTACACACACTGAACTGTACTGTCAGCATTTACAATTAAACCCTCGTTCATTTGAATGATGAATAGCAGTTGGCATCTGCCATAATTCCTTCATTTCCTGATTGTGTTCGTAAATAAAATCATTTCAACTGAAAGACTTAAAGGTGGCATTACTTTACAAGCTTATGCTAATGCAGATGACTAAGAGAGGGAAGACATACAACACCAGCTGCCGACTGTTTTTTAGAGGTTTTACTACAGTAAGGCATTGGTCTTTAAACCTGTCTGGTTGTCCCCTCAGGTTTTTTTTGTTTAAAGCTGCAATTCATAACGTATTTGGTTAAAATGAATATGCCACCTCTGTTTAAAACCTAAAACTGCAGGGGACTTCAGGAGTAAGGTAAGGGGTACGTTAAGGAGATTGTGTTGAACACTGATCTGTCATGTTCTTGTTTAATAACTGAATTTTGTTCATTTTTAAACAGAAGTTACAGATTGCAGCCTTAATTGAACAACAACATTTCAGTACCAAACACTGTTCTCAAAAACTGCAGTCACACAGTCCCAGCCGAGCTACAGGTTTGAAGATGACAAAAATGCACAAAGAATTTGAAATGCACAAAGCATTTGGCTTATTCCTTGAACCATTGAACTTATTGAAGCTTGAACCATTAACCTTCAGGCCCCTTTATATGTGGTACATTCATGTAATGTCACACTCACAACTGGGCTGTTGTGGGCCACAGGTTATCATAGTAATGCTGCTATTCAGTAAAACAACACTGCGAGTGGTAGTTATACTGCTCTATAAACAATTTTATATCGGGTAGCTGATATTTGAAATGCAATATGGTCACTTATGTTAGTTTTTGTATGTTGGTTTGTTTACCAGAGAATTGGAAGACGTGCAATCTTATAAAGAAACAGTATTCCAGTGATGTTATAAAACATACTTTCATTCGTTTAATGACATCTATTGAATGCCAATCAAATTAGTAGACTGGAACTGCTGTATTTAAAAGTTTGCTGCCACCAAATGTATTATTCAGAAAATAAATAAAATGGCCAAGTGCTTTGAGAGCCACTTCAAGACTTTATTTCAGTGGCCTGCTGTATAAATGAGTCCCTGAGCTGGTCGGCATTATTCCTGCAGTCAGTGGAGTTTATTCAATGCATGCGAGTATAAATGACTTCACCTCCTAGTCTGAGTCGTGACCTTGAGCAGCTGCAGGAAATGTGCTCTCACCTCCGTGCATCATTTACCTCAGCAGAGGTTTCAATAAATACATCCCTTTCCTTTCATTCTTCTTAACGCAAAACAAATCTTGTATTGTGTAAGGAAATAAATAAACAATAACACTAAAACACAAAATGCTGAGCTGAAAAATGCACAGGGCCCTGTCCCACTTAATGACTGATATCATTATCTTTTGTTAATGATCCGTCAGTTGAATGGCTGTGCATCAGACATGAAAGTGCGTCTCAGTTTCTGCTTTGAGGAGGAATATGTTATCAACTGTAATTTCAGCATGTTCTTCACACAAAGCAACAGTATGGCTTTACAAGACCTGTCATGTAGCACATGACCTGTATGACTGACTTTAATGGGGCTGCTTTTGTCCAGTTTTGTCACTATGGCTACTACAGCATGCAGTACATGTTTGAAACAACATGAGGGTGTTTAATGAATGCCAGATTTTTTTTTTTTTGGGGTGAACTATGATGATACAGGATGCAGGATATTCATGTCCTTGATTTATAGAAGAGCAGCAATGTTATAAACCATTAGATGTTCTCTATTTTTGCAGCTAACTCTATTTTTTAGTTTTTATAGAAACTGCACTTCTGCTTACCTTAAATGTTTTTTTCAGAGATGTGTATATTTACACCATGAGTACAGGGGAGGGGTTGAAAACACGCTTCAGTCTCTACAGCTAAACAGAGGAACCACCTGACCTTCTCTCTCCTCTCTAAACAAACCGCTCTTGTCTTCCCTTCAGGCACACACAGAAGCCAGGATAGATGTCTCCTGAAAAGGACATCCTGTATCTACTGTGTCAGTGTGAAAAGGTGAAGCAGCAGTTTCTGGCTGACTTGTCTGTGTGGCTCTTATTTCTCACAGCACTCATATTGACATGATTCCCCTTCAGCTGCATGATCTGCAAACTTGTGTGTTTACTGTATTTATTTTAAACTGTTCTGCTAAATCTACACGACATATATTGCCATCAGAATGTTAAGTCAATCATAAATGTATAAATAAATACTGTGTTGTTATTAAAACCTTTTAATAAGTCTATATAAGTTAAATTGCACTATAAAGATTAATTAACACATTTATAATGCCTCACACCTCATTGTATTTTTTGTAAATAATTTGAATGATAATTGATATACTTTTTAAATACAATATTTTATTTACATCTTTAAAAATTCATATTTTTTTAAAAGAAAGTATATTTACTGTTACAAGCTATTTCTAAATGATCTGATTCTCTAAAAATGATTTCTACTGCTGTAACCAGCATATTATTATGCATCTGAATGCAGTATATATACTCATCTTACATCTAATGTATAAACATTATAATGCAGCTGTGGTTAATTATTTATGAAAGTATATAAAGCATTACATTATGTATTATAATGCACTATACAATCTCTTCAGAATGCATTATACATACACACTCCAGTGTTTATTGTGAGATAGAAGCTCAGATAAACTAATGGGAAGAAACGATCATTTTCTGACCATTTTCTTTACCTTAAGATAGACTGTAGTGCCATCTATTGAGAAACCCAACCATAAATCAGTGAAATCACAGAGCAGCACCGTCTCATCGGATACTACAACACATTCAGCTGTTTCACAGATGCGTTCATGAATTCAGCTGCTCAATCCGAGAAAAGCTTGTAAACTGATAAATAGTGATATGATCACATTGGCTCCGAAACAAATGCCACGTAACAACATTAATAACATTAGTACAGTTCTGACTATCTCTTGTTTAATGATGCCGTTCATTCTGCACACTGAAGTTCAGACACCTGGATATGATTGCGCATTATAGAAAAATCTCATTAGAGATGAAATCTGTAATATTCCTGTAATATCACACACCAGACAGGACACGGAAGCGAGCCTACAGGTGTGGTGCATTAGTATAGGTTTATTAAACATACAGACAGGACTAAAGAAAGTGATTTACCGTCTCTCAGGAAGCGGGAGTGAATGAGTATGAGGAGGAAGCAGCAGACCGCCGCTCCCGCTAGAGCGCACGCAGCTCTCAGCATCAGCATCCTGACCGGCTTCAGCATCCGCGCCGCATCTCCATCCGCCGTCTCTCAGATCCCCAGCAGAAGATCTCCGTCCTTTTAATAAAACAATACACCTGATCGTTCAGAGTCACCGGCCATCGCAAGACATGTCCAGTCTGTCTGCGCGGATCTGCCTCGCTGTTTCTCCAGCAGATCTGTTTTGCGCACTTGGAGAACTGCGCTGATCTGTGAAAGCTGAGGCACTTTTCTTCAGGCACGCGTCACGACTTCTTCGTATCTGTCTGAAGAAACAGCCGCTGTTCCCGCACCAGCTGTGAGGAGCGGCGCAGCGCATGTGACGCTCTCTTAACTCGCGCTTTCTCTCCGCGCTGACGCACGCGTCGCCTCCTCGCGCTCGTCTGAGCAGAAGCGTCTGAGGAGCGCATGTTCCTCCGCTCTGACGTCACACTTCAAGTCTTGAGCTCCTCCACAAGTGTTTGTGGTCGAGCTGTCAGAAACGATTTTAAACGACGTTAAAGCGGAGAGTCGTCACAGTATTTTCATCACAAAACGGACAAAGATTGAAGAATGAACAGATTAATAATTGTAAAATTAAGCGACTGCACTACTGTTTTACTTCAGTGTTTCTGTTGTCTCATTGAACAGTTCAGGAAGGACATTTAAATGTTCTCCTGCTCTGTTTGAGAACATGTACTGTGATGAAAGACACCATGTAAATGCAATGGTACTGTACTACGATCATTCAGTATAGCATTGCCATCTACCATCACTTTACCACAGTACCACCACAATGGTAAGACTGCTCGTAACATTTGTGAAATTCACAGTATGTGGATTAAAACACATTGGGGAGTTGGTAGTGTTGCATTATGGGTCATTCTCTAAACAGTGATGCACCAAATTTGCAGTGCTGTCAATATTGCTGTCTGTATAGCTAATTCAGGGACAATTATTAGAGCTCACCCACGTTTACAATGGGGGCGTCCATTTTTAATTTGTTTGCAGTGTTGTAACGCTCTATAGCATCTTCTTCCCACTGTGATCCATCAATCAGTTGGAGAGCAATTAAAGGAGAACTGTCCAGGAAGTGACTGCAGGACGCAGGTGGAGCAGATGCGTCACCTTAAAGATGATGATGACATACACACACTGCCAATGAACAGTCCTTGAGCGTGTTTCTCAAAGAGCACCTGTCATTTATATTGACACAGTCCTGCAGTTTCAGCACAAGTGTGCCTTTGGGAACTAAAGCGAGCCACACTGGAGCGAGGGCCAAAGCTTCTGAGATGACCAGAAGTTTGTGAGCTGCATTTTAAAGGTTACGTTACAGCTGGATAAGGTTATATGGCTGTTGCATAATTAATTATCACATCGCTAGTCACAGGAACAGAATATAAATGCACTGTAATTCAAAAAGGTTTTAAAAATTCAAATGAAAGCTTAGTTCTCTCTACAGGCTTTTTCCTGGTTAGATCCACATCCTCCACCCAGCACTATTGGAAGAATTATTAGTCCACTTTTCTAATCAGATCTTTACAATAAATCACATACTATTACATTAAGAAAATCACTGATAAATGGAAACACGCTGTTGTAGCTCTAACTTTGGAGAATGCAAGTGTTTTTTAAGTTTGAAGGCTTGTCAACCTTTCTGTGATTATCAACTCTGAATAATCTTTGGCTTTATAGAATGAATGAGTTTAGGTTTAACAAAGTTCAGCCAGTGTCAAACCAGGACTGAATAAAAGAGCTCTGGTGCTCCTCCAGACACACGGCTCTGATTTGATTTCTGTCTTTTTCTATTATTTCAAGTTTTTATTTTTGCTTTACTTCTAATTTTGTTGAAAAAAATCTCAGATTTGCTATATTCTTATTTAAAATTAAAATTGCATTAAAAGTGTTTTATTTTATGGTCATCAAATGCTGGAGAATCTGGCTTCTTTAACTATCAGAATGGTTCATTGCTGCCCTACAGTATAGCAAAGAAAGCGTGACTAGTTTTATTCTGCAGTCCCAGCCTCCATAACACATGATCTGACTGAAACGTGAGGCTCAGCACTTTCCAACTGTATCAGTGTGTGCCTATGACACTGTAGGGGAACTTAAACTCTGTGCATTACAGCCCAGCCACCATAAAAAACACAACAGTGTATAAAATACCTAAATTCCCAAATCGAATGAAGGAACAGCACTGACCTAAATGAAAACAGCCTGCCAGCTTGCCAGTTGCTGTTCAAACATGTTCAGTCAAATATTGTAATAGCGTGATACTGTGCAACTATATAACATGTATGTTTCATGGATTTGTTGTTTATTTTAATTTTGTCTTATTGATTTATTTTTCTGTAATTTGTCTCTAAACATACACTGTGCAGATCTTGACATGTGTTTGATCAGTGGTGTGGTGTAGTTCTTAAAGTTTATGATAATCAAAATGTTACTGTTATGATTCCTGCAGGATGTATGACCACTGCGTCTGTCATTAATGTACAGTTACATAATAACATAATTGCTTAAGAAAAAAACATCAATAAAAGAATCTGCTTAACACCGGCTATTAAAAGAGTTAAAATGGAGAGCGCTCATATGCTTTTGAAGCAAGAATGAGAAGTTCATTGTGGATGTTACTGATGCACAGATTGACTGAAGTGTTTTTTTTTTTTGCTACAGCTTGTTATTCCTGCAGTATTCTGGGTGGTCGTGCATTTACAGCCAAAACAGTCCATGTTTGCTTCTGAAATTAATGCTCAGGTTCCTCCTTCATTGTAAGTCTGTGGGAATTTTGTCCTGTTTAATCACCTGCCAGGCAACAAAGATTATTTCTCTTTAGATAAAATGTTCCCAATTACCCAGCAAAGTTAACTACCTGTTAAAGGACTAAAAACAGGTAAACAAATTTAACACAAGGAAAAAAATTGTTTTGTGTGCGGTGTCGCTATGATGCCGCAGTGTTTTGGGTAGCTGCACAAGTGTTTTGACATATTTGTTGGGTTCCGGTCTTTAACATACTTTGGGAATATGTGGGAATATTTCTTTACTTTCATTGTCCACAAGCTGTAAAATAAAGTCTAATTGCTACTGCTAAACTAATAGCACACCTGAACAATCTGTACATCAGCGTTATCACTGAAGAGTCTCAGAGCACAAATACATGATCAGTGTGTAATGCTTACAGAAGTCACCTGTGTACATATGACCAGTGATTCAGCTAATGCTTGCCTTAACATTATTTTATTTAAATCATCAGTTAAAACCTTACAATCTGCTAAACCCTCTGGGAGGCACACGAGTCCCTCAAGAACAAACCCTCTGAGGTGTTGTTTTTAACTCACACCTCTTTGGTCACATCAGTTATTTCCATTTCACTGACAAGACAAAAATCTCACCTGTTCTCACCTCATTTGTCATCAGTTTTCATACTGTTATACATGAACGAATCAGTGTTTGCATTACATGCTCATGCGCACTGACTGATGAATATTCATTAGCCTCTTAAATGCTCAGCCTGTCGACAGCTCATTAACTGCTCAAATAACTTCTGTGTAAAGACTGAATTGCTTGGCTTAAAAATAGAGAAAGGAGAGTGACGTTCTTCAGTCAGCTCTGATGAAAGACAAACTCTTCAAATCTGCATCAGCCACAGAGATGATAAACTGTACAACACAGTACATCACTGTAACATCACTGTAACATCATTGTTAAACGTTGATATTGGTAAGCATATGCAGAGTATCAGAGAAAATAGTTATTGTGGAATCATTTTATTTTATAATAACAATTGTTCATTAAAACAATGGGAATGTGCCTTTTTCCACTTTAGTTTACAACCAATTTAGTCATAAATTTAGTCACATCGTCATAATCAAAACATCCACCAATGCAATTTTGAGCTCTTGCACAGGAATACAGTTTTGCTATATTGTTGTAAATTGTAGTTGCATTATTTCAAATTGCTTTGTGCTTTGAGAAATAAAAAGTTATTTAGAAAAGAACTGTTTATCACCGTTTTCTAAATTAGTGAATACAGCAAAGAATGCTATAAAATGACAAAAAGCTGTTTAGGAAAACCCTGCTTCTCCACCCAGACTGTCACAGTCATCAGAGGAAAGAAGAATATGATTTTGTGATTACAGAACTTTTCAAAACAAACGACAGGACAAAAACTCCTGTTTCATATTTTAACAAATCATGCTAATTTACAAATTAAATTTAGATTTATGTTTTCCATCAAAAATGTATACAAATCTAAAAGTAAATAACCAACATCAACACAGAAGTGCATCACAAATCAGCAACACAAAGTGTCTTGTATTACCCTATAAGACTATTTTCTAGTAATGAACAACTGATCATGTATTATTGTAATTATTACACAACTACTTACCAAGAAAAAATAACTAAATGGACCTGGAATGGAATGTTCTAATATACCATTTTAATAACACAATATTATATAAGAATCAGACATTAGCAACAGTACCAGAGACAACATGAGACTAACACAGCTGTTTCCGCAGTGATTATATAAAACCTTCATAACAGTGATGCAATTATCACAATCCAGCATTTTAGACAGCCATGTAATAATCATATTTATCATGCAGTGTTAGGGATTCTGTACAGTATGTTAGGAAACATGTTTTTTTCGCTACAGAAAATTAAAAGTTTCTTTTTGTAATGCAAGAACAAATACTTTTAGATTTGCAGCTCTGCTCCAAGTTTTAGAGGTTCTTAACTTTTCTTTAGATACAGAATGTCCTTAATTGACCCAAAGTGAAGAAACATTCATTAGCATTGCAGTGAGCTCAGTGTGTCTAATTAAAGAAATGAGTTCTGCTTGATCTCTTCTGACTCACAGAGTCCCCGAATATTTAGTGATTTTAATGTTCCAACCCACAGTGACTTGATTTCAATTACAATTAATTGCTAATGCCACACCTGTGATTTTGTCATATGTTTAGAGTGAATTTTCAGTTTCAAAGTTTAATTACCCTTTACCCAAAATAGTCTTTTTAGTATGTCACACAGACAGAAAAACATAAAACAGAACTGGTGTATAATTATATAGTGGTGTCTGTCTAAAAAGACCACATTAAAAAGCTGAGGTTTAAAATCTAAACTTTCACAATAAGCTTTACTGCAAATGTGGAGATTTTTATGTGCCTGCATGTATCTAGCAAGAAAAAATCTTCGCACAGCTAATGTTTTTTTGGCCTGCATTGCCTCTGTGTCTGATATACCTCGCTTTACCTCAGGTTCTCACATTCAAAGGCCGTTGCAGGCCCCTCAGACCTGAGCTTCTATCCATGTCAACAACCCTGGACAAAACACTGAGGCAGGCAAATTAAAGGAAATCTATATGCCCACCATGCTGTTAACACTGCACATAATGAAGAGATAGTACAATACGAGACATTTATTCAGGACAAAGATCTAAAATATCACTGTGCAAACTAAATCAGAATGCTGAAAACAACTAAAGGTTTTGATATACATGACAGGATATTCTCTACTCCTCTACAGACATGAGAGAACACAAAAGGTATAAACACATACAATAAATAGAAAAAAGTCCAATATACTTTAAAACATGCTAAATAAATTGAGGTGTGAGAAATTTTGAGGCCTAAAGAAAAATGCCATTTTTGTCAAATGTTTGATTTTGGGGAAAAATATGCTGATGTCCATCAGATGGTAGGTGGTAAGAGTGTTTGGAAACAATTACTTAGCAATTAAATTTGGTGACGTTACTGGCACATAAATAACACCCTTCACCTTTAAAGAGCACACTTAAAGTTGTCACACTCAAAGAGCACAGGATGTGCAAAACTTGTCTCCTAAAAGACAAGTATTCCAGTTCTTAGGAACTGTGTAAACTTTCTGTGAAGCTGTGTGCTAAAGGCCATAAAAATGCACAAATGTTTGTAGGGCAATAATAGAGTCTCACAGAGAAACAGAGAATGCTGTCTGCTCTGTTGTGGAGAGGTGCACACCAGGCTGTTTATATGCAGTGGATAACATGCTGTTGATTTTGTAATTTCACTATGACATTAGTCAGGCCACACACTGTCACCAGCTCCATCCCCTGAGCCGGCTGATTGACAGGCCCACTGAATTCATACCCGCATTGCTCAGTTTCAATTACTCAATAAACATGTGGCCCTCAGTTTAAGTTGTCAGGCCCTCGCTGGAGTGCCTCTGATAAGACATCCTCTCACAGACGTGAGGCCCGATGGGCCCACTGAACGAAATCCATTCACACACAAACACATTCCAGAGGGAATTCTACATATAGCTGCACATATCCTGGTCTGTTTGCAGAGTGTAATTTGTGGGAAAGGAAAATAATGAGACCAAACTGTTGCTACTCGTGGCCAGAGCTTCAGGACATTTGCTGTAGTTATATTTGAAGTGTGCAGCAGTACACCAGCAAAAACTCTTCTGATTTGTGCTTTAGAGAATTTGAAACCCTCAGGCTCGGTTTCTTTGAGTAGATTACAATTGGATTTACAACTCAAATCTACAGTCTCTAGCTTACACAATCAAGAATGGGACACTGTCCAGCTTTGCCCTTCACATGTAGGAATTTTCTTGCAGCAGAATGCAGTCAAAATGCATTTGTCATATTTACTTCTTGACCCCTGTGATGTGTTTTCTGATCATCCTTTTGTAGTGGCCAAAGACATCATGGGTGTTGCTGTTGTCTAGGAAACACTGGACAGTCGGAGTGTGCATGTGTCCTTTCCTGCAGTCTATCCACACTCTCCTAATGCTGTGAAGTGCATTTGATGGCTAGCCAATGGGATGCCAGCATGATAGAAAATAATGACCCTTTGGTTACAACCTCAGGGCAATAGTGCAGGTGAGTCAGAAGCTCAGGGAAATACTCACGTTTCTGTAGAATGAATCACTGATTTATATATTCAACCACGTAAGCTGTTTCTAAGCTCTAAGAATGTACATCTTTACATTGTTGCCCATCCTGTTTCATGTATTTACATACATGAATGTATAATGAATGAGATCTATTCATTGTGACAGCGTGATAGCTGTATGCACAGATCATGTGACATGAAACAGCAATGTATCGTTTGGTCTACACAACTACTGGTTAGATAATAAGTTACTGGCTACAACAGCTGGAATGTAGCGCTGTGGTAAAATGTTTCACTAGTGTCACCACTTGAAGTTAGTTACACTTCAGCAGATTTCCTGGGCAATTAATACTATAAAACAATAAAGCTGTTGGCTGAGGTAAAAGACAACACAGTCCATCTATAACCTCTTGAGCGTTCACCTGCCAGATCAGCAGGAGCTCTTTAAGGCTAGAGCGTATTGAAGAATAAAGACTGGTGCAGGAGTCTGAAAGAGAATCGATGAGAGGTAACTCTTGCAGTATCATTTCTGCAGCTGCATTAGAGAGCTGGGTTGATGAAACAGATCGGGGGGTGGCGAATGACTTTGATGAAATGTCCGTGACAGTTCGAAGGATGAGCTTGAAGGATTCGATAAGTCTTGCCTCTCTTCTCCTGGTTGGACTCAAAAGAGCATGTAATCAATCATGCCGATCTAATTTTGGAGCCACACACAGGGGGTTAGCTGAGACCCATCCTTTAAAGAAGGGGACAGAGTTGATGGGACACATTAAGGCCAGACGGACCAGATGTGTTTACTTTGTGACACCCGCTCCCTCTTTCGGCTCTGATCCTGCTGCATGCTGGGAAATCCTGCTCGGGCCATTATCAACACAAGGCCAGGTGCATCCGGGGAGGTTGAAGCCAAGCCTTTATCATGGTCAGGTAGGTGGTATCCAAAGCTAGAGGATCAGAGCATCCCCAGTGAAGGGACCTAGGCAGAGGCATCCGTAGGGAGGCTGCAGCCTGCCACATCAAAGGTTTGTAGAGCCAGAGGGGTGAGGCTGAAAATATGAACTCTTGTTAAGGAGAAACTCTAATGGCCCACATCCATCCCAGCCTGGCGTACAGTAGAAGCAGTCATCTATATATATGTAGCATGAATATAATAATATTCAGGTCGTCAGTGTGAAAAGGTATTCTTTAGTGTCCAGTGGCAGAAAGCTTATTATGAGGAAACTGAAGGAAAACTGGATGTTGGTCTAAGAAGAACTGCTTCCAGATGAGAGCTTTCACACTGCGTCCAGATGCGGTGTGTACAGTCCACTCCAGGTGAGGTGAGGTGGGTGCAGCAGTGCTGCGAATGTTCGGCAGCGAGTCTATTTTGCTGTACGGCTAACTCTCAATTAAAGTGAGAGTGCATAAATACACAAGGATTGATGCGAAACAGTATCTATTTTAACAAAAAAGCACACTGATGACATCTTTAAACAGCCATCATGTGGGCAATTTTAAAACAAAACAAATTTTACCCCCAAACTACAGGTTTAAATAGCTCATTTTATTTTTGTTTAAAACTTAACTTATAGATTAATTTGTTTAGCTTAACTAAAAGGTTAATTTAACATAGAATACTAAAAAACATGGTTAATATATAAATATATTCTCAGAGTACATCTAATTAGACAGGTAATACGAGGTTGTAGGTAATACTACAAAACGTTTTTTATGATCCACATGATGTCACAGACATAATTAAGACTTGAAAGCTGAGGAAAAGGCATGAGAGGCAGTTTCAGTGACAAGATGGTAACACATCAAACTCTCCTGCGCTGGTTTAGAGGGGGAATAAAGTCTTTGTGTTTCCTTTACCGTAACTTTCCCAGTAACAAATACAGCGCGATGAGCTTTCTTCTATCTACAACTCGACTACATGGAAAACAAGCAGAACAAAAGCGATGTTTATGAAACAAATTAAAGTTATATAAACTACACTGATAATAGAATAAACTTCTTGACAAGTCTTTTCTACTAAATGTATTTTGAAATCAAAATAGTAATGTGATCTTTCCCATTATACAGTTTTCTTTACACAATTTGCGGATTAGCTACACACTGCAAATGCAGTCAGTTTGAAAGCACAATAGATACACCTGCCCTCTGATCTGCACACATGCCGGATATGCACCGCATACGTACTGGATACAAGCCTAATGCAGATGCGCAGAGTTGTTCTCCTCAGCCACTCCCACAAAAAAGCCTGTCTCTCATTTTAATAATAGTAGGTAACAAACATTGTGGGTTCTAACACTGTTTTTCTGAACACTTCAAGAATAGTGGTATTCATAAACAGCAGCATTTTCAGTTTTAAGTACGTTTGAGAAGTCGAGTTGTTCATATTTGTCTGAAAAATTGGTGTGAGTGAAAATGTTTTGTTGCAGTTTGCACTGTTGCTAGAACATTAAGAGCTCTGTAATGTAAAGACTGTTCATGTGGGGTGTGGGTCAAGATAATTCACTCTCTTCTAAACACTGGAATCTATGCCTATGGGCGTACATGCACAAACCAGTTTTTCAGGACAAGCAATGGCATAAAATACAAAATGAAGTTGCACAAAAACATTTTATCGCCCGAAAGATCAAATGTGCATATTCTTTCCTCTGACTCAACCCAACTTGTCTTGTTTCCATCAATATGCAAAGCACACAAGTCTCTTCTCAAGGCAAACCATAAAACAGAGGCACAAGTGACACCGCCAGAGTAGGAAACGCTCTCAGTGGAGACAGAAGTCTGCCGCTGCGTCTGTAAATGAAAGGGAAGATAATAATTGGACCTCAGCGGCCATTTTTCTTTTCAACTGCACTCAGTATTCCAGTCTTTTGACAGCAGGTGATTTCAGGGACGGCAATTGTCGAACCCGTTTAAGCTACTGAACTAAGCACATTAGATCCGGGCTTGTTTGCTCCATTGAAATGCAGCTGTTTGTGATGGCTGATAAATCATAATGAGGAAAGGTTTGGTATGTATGGTGAGGAGTGGTTTTGTATGTGGTGCTAAAAACAGTCTTCTGTCCAGCTGCCACTTTCTGAACAGAGAAGTCAGCCTACTCACAGATTACCTAGGGTAAGTCTGTATTCTCTTCACATTACATTGGATTACATTTAATGTTTATATAACGTTATGAGGGATGACCCTGGGTTATAAATGATAGATTAAAACACTGACTCATATTGATTGCACTCGTTATGCAGTTTGCTGTCTTTGTTCTGCCTGAGCTGGGAAGCTCGGACAGGCAGGTAATCCGTGAACACAAATTGCCTTGAAAAAAACCCAGGCTACTGTATCCTTCAAAAATGAATGGAAGTTTTGGAAAGGGTGAAGAGTTTACTGTGCGTTTAATAGAATTAGAAAAGCATGCAAACATTCTACCTTTATATATCTGAGATTAATGGGGGGCAGGGGGTTGGGGGGCTCTTTGTATTTGCTGCTAAATTTCTCCTACATGCCAAAGAAGCAGTTTTGTTACATTAATCAGGCTGCAAGAGTCCGCTTGGCATGCCTCGAAGTTTAACTCAATTATATCAGGCTAACAGTGAGCAGGACGCAGTAGAGAGGCTGTGCTGCATGCACGTGTGACTGCATACAGAAATGTGACAAACGCAAAAGTTCCAAGTGCAAATCCACAGCAGATTGAATCTACAGGCATTCTGTACTGTCAACACAGACTTGTGTTTATGTAAACGAGAGTACATACACCTTAAAACACAACACACAGCGTCACAGATGGACAAATACAGAGTTTTGCTCAGTTTTCAAAGCTGTTTGAGCCTTCAGCTGATATTTTAGATCTCCTCCCAGCAGAGAAATCTAAGACAGATCTGCTAAATAAACCACTTTTGAAAACTTCAGGACTAGAGTTGTAAAGGAGTTTTCGATTCAAACAGAAGCTGATTATTCTACCAGATCAAACTTCCATGATGCTGCTGTTGCTACTAAAGCATAAATGACTACAAAGAATAAAGTGTGACATCATATTAGTGATTTCACAGTCACTGTGCTCTCTAAGATAAAGCTTATAAAATGAGTCCTTTGATGCTTTATGTCAGGAAAAGCCCAACAGTTATTTATAACATCGCCTTATAACACACCTGACACCTCATCACACATTACTGCATTACTGCATCTGAGGACTGACTGCAATATAATGCGTTTGCATCTATTGAACTGAACAGTGAGGAAAATATGATTATGAAATAACTTCAGACCAGACAGATACTGTGCTAACTTTAATGACAATGTAGTCATTAGGTTCTCATTAGTTTCATTAAAGATTAGATGTGTCTTCATGTTTAATTACAGCACAACACAATGATTTGAGAGCTGTAGCAAAGGAAAACATTTTAATCAAACCATGTATGTCCTTTGAACTTTTCTTAGAGAAAGCTGTTTAAGTTTTCCTAAATCTAAAATCATGAAGTGATTTCTAGTATATTAACGGCCTGAACTTATTTTATATGAACCATTGTGAATTTTTGAGTGAAATGCTGACTATTTCTCAAAGCACTTACAATTCCCATTTGCACATTCAAAATCATTGTCATATCTGGAAAACAGGCTACAGTGACTGAAATATAATTGCCATGTTTGAGGTGCATGTGAGCAGCAGAGCAGAAAATGGTTGCAAAATTTTGGCCCACTGCACACCCCTATCCTCAGCTCCCTTTAAAAACAGAAAGGTATATAGAACAGGGAAAAGCTTTCTCTCAGCTTTTTGCTTTTAAAAATAACAGCAGTTTTGGTTAAAAGGGCTGAGCAGAGAGCCAGTGATGTATAACCAAGACCTTGCATTTAATTAAGCCGGCCTCTTCCACTTTTCTGCAAGCATGCATAATCATTTTATACACCGTGATATCATCTGCCTAATGCGCTATTTTACCATACACTTAAACCTGGGCGATAAATCTCCCTCAGCTTTCTTTTAATAGATGCAGGCTGAATAATGCGTGCATTAGATTACTGGCCCAGCGTTGTGTGTGAGAGGAAATACTTTACGATGATTAGGGCCACCTCTCCCAGCGGACACCATCTTCATGCCCCCACTGAGCTTCTGACCAATTGTTTGTTTCATTTCCACTGCATAAAAAAATGCATTCAATTCACATGAATATCTGCATGTGTAACACACGCTGCCACTGCAGAAGAGAGCATCTTCATGTGTTCCAGTACTTATTAAACTGTTGGAATGAAGTCTGTTTTAATGTTCACTGCATGACACCCATACCTTTGTTTGCTTTGTTTTAGCATATGCGCTGTTGTAGATTTCTGTCTTTGTTTGCAAATGTGCAGCAGGCACGCTTTATCTTATTATGCTAATAACCAAAACAAATAATTCAGTGGCACTTATCAACACTTGAAATTCTATTTTCTTTCCACACTCATTATTTTTCTAAATTCTGCCGATACGATTTAACGTATCACGCTGGGTCACGTTCACAGTGTTCCGACATCCTGCTCATAAGATATTCTGCAACAGTGCAGATGGATTTGTTAATTACCACTTCGACATCTGTTTTCTGTGTGGGAGGGATTAGCAAAAATACCAGTCATGTTCTGATCTCCACCTGACTTTGACAGCTTTGACAAAAGATGTCAAAACAGGTTCATTAATATAAAAGGCAGGTCAAACTGAACAAATGTATTATGTGTGAAACAAGGGGAAAGCAATACTATGCATGAATGGAACACCGGAAACTACATATAACTACATTTTTACCATTTTTAACCAAAGTCCATTTACAGCGTTGAGTGTTACTATCATCTTCCCTGCAGCACACACACACACATCCATCTTTTTCTCTTGCACCTGCTCCAAGCAGGGCTCGAACCGGTGTCAGTCCAGCATGAGAGTCAGGCACTCTAACAAAGAGGCTAAAGGTCATGATCCCTAGCGTCTGTCGCTAGAGCACTTACTAACTACATTACCCCTATACCAAACTGTATGTGTATAAAATCGGAGAACAACTGTGTTCTGTATGAATTTATTACAGAATGATTCTGTATAAGGCAGGTCTATATGACACAGGATGATTCTGTATTGTAACTGTATTTTAACTCTAATGACCAACCATGTTTTCAGTGAAACGTGTTTCTTATTTTTCTATTACAGACTTATTTTTCAGAGCAAAATAATATTTAAACATTGCTCAAGGTAAATTCATGTACTTTTTGAGGGCAACTGTGAATGCCGTATCTAAACGATAGACACAACTATTGATTATTTATTGCTAAATATATAGTGAAATAAATACAAACCATTGTGTAGAAGAAATGGGTTGATTAAGTCATTAGTTATGGGCACTCACTGCTGAGTGCTTTCGCATGATTTGTTCTGTGATTCTTCTTTAAACAAAGGAATTCCGTTTTCAGCTTCTGCCAAAGCACGTCATCACTTAACAATATCAGAGCTTATTGTAAGTTTATCAACGTTTTTTATCTCTTTATAGAGAAAAAAGGGAGATTTTACAGACATAACCTTACTGTTGTGTTGTATTATTATACAGCAGAGGTTTTAGATTTCCTTTACAATCTAAAAGGGCTGATAAGATTTTCTGCAGTGTTACGTTACTGAATGCTGCAGAGGATGTTAATAAGCAGTCATAGGTAACACATGGCCTCCAGTCCTGTGCTGGAGCTGTATGAAGTCCACTAATGCTGGACTAGTGACACTGACAGATGAACTAATTAAATGTATGTAATCTTTGTGCACAGTTCTCATCTGAAAGCTGCCAGTGAGGCACACAGCGAAGCATACAGTGAGGCATACTGTTGAGATATTACAGCATTTCAGTACTAACAGGCACCATGATGTAGCCATATGCAAACTCATCTGAAGAGAACAGTGAGATATGCACCATACCATACAGATGTGTGTGCCAAACTTCTGAAATCACTTCTATAACTGACAGCAACAAGATTAGTTTAATACAGCGTAACCCCCCCCATGTAGTTACGATAAAGTGTAAGCCAAGAATCAGTGTGGCTTTATATCTACATATATACTGCTGCATGCTAAAGCAAGAATGACTGTTACCATTACTCATACACAGAGTTTCACAAGTTTGTGTGCCCATATAATCGTAGCGTACATGGTAAACGGTTTTGGTTTGCTGTCTGCTATGTGAGTTCAGGGCTGATATTATACCTCTCTGCTCCTTTAAATACAGGTGAAATATATGAAAAAGAAGAAGGGATGCCAGCAACAACTGATGCCGGGAAGAACTGATGCTGGGAAGAACTGATGCTGGGAAGGTGTAAAAGGCAGCTGGGGGCATTTCTCCCAACTTTACGTTTAATAAATTCACAGAACAAACCCTTTACCCACATTTCACATTTGAACACATACTGTAACTTGTCTACACCTCCATGCTGTGGACATGGATTATATAAAAATTTAATTGTGAGCTGTGTCATTACCTTTATAAACAATCACACATTTCCACTGGTGCAGAACATCCTAGCAACCACCTAACACTGCTTGGCAACCACCCACAACACTCCTGCATTGTGACAGTAATCACATTTTTTGTACAATGTAAAGTTTAGTCACTGCTAGTCATATGAATAAATGTAAAAGTTTCAGTCTAAACTTCTCGAACTTTCTACAGCTGCATAGAGGAAAGAGCTGTGAATGAGTGTGATTAAAGAGCTTTTCTCTACCAGCATCATGTAACATGTTTTAACAGGCTCAAAGTGTTATAATGAAATGACTATTAAAACCCCCAAGTGACTCTCATATAATTCACATGCATGTCAGTAATACATTGAAATATTTTACAGTTAAACAAGCCATGTTTCCCTCTGAATGAATGTAGCAGCTAAAATTACAAAGACCTCTGCAATTCATTTCCGCCTCTATCCTAACAATGAGCTTGTAAAATGTCACATTTGTGCACTCACTACTCTGTCATCTCCGTATCTCCTGACATCTGTCTCTCAGTCCAGAGCATCATCTTGTGTTGGTGATCACAGTCTGATTTGCTTTGGCTGATGAGCTCAGTGTAGCAGGTTTGACATCCATCACATTATCTATCCAGCATTAAGCATCAGCAGCTGCATCACCATCACACAGTCCATCAGTTCTGAGACCACCAGACGACCTCAGAATACACTGAAGTAAGATCAGAAATCAAGAGAAGTGTGTTTCTTCAGTCCTGCACAATATTGATTTGTTCTAACAGCATCTAATTCTGTCTATTTGAAAATGCATCATTTTGCTCAATATTTTCACCCTGTGTGTCTTTGTATTTCTATTAAATATGGTGTTGTTAGCTTACCAACATCAAACTTTACTGGAAACACAAGGTGAGTGTCAGGAGCTGTTCCAGATAACTGTCCTTAAGCATTACCTTTGCAGCATAAACCATTGAGTAGCAGCAGTAATGCCAAAACAGTAATGCAGCAGCTCAGGCTTGTAAAAATCACTCCAGTTCACATGTTGATTAGCATGCTGTTTTAAATGGTAGCTTCCTATGTAGACAGTTAAAGACAAATCATAATCCAATGCTAGCCAATGCTTTTAGCCAATGCTTTTACCCAAAGCAACAAAGAGAGAGAGAGTATTTAACATTTTGCCCTAAATCACATTTATGTAACGCATTTAACATATTTTCTTATGTTAAATTATAACTGGTTCATTCTGTTTTGTATGATAAGGGGTCTGAGCTGTTGCACACTACACACACACATGCACAAACAAATTAGTAGATGAATAAAAAATTGTGTTTCACTTATATTTAAAGATATTGAATATGGCAATGTCTATCCCAACACACAAAGGTGGAAAAAACAAAACTGTAGCTACAAAAACAAATGTAATGACCTCGGGTCTGCATGTGCATTGACCAGCTATTAAAAATATTGTATTTCTCAGCATTTATTGATTTGTGATTAATCTGAAAAGTTAATATGTATTCACAATACATTTTGTGTGTGTGTGTAGTGAGAAATAAAAAATACAGCAGAACTGTGACACAGTTACATGAATCAGTGTGTCTGCTAGATGGGCTGTTAAACATACTGTTCGTTTCAGCTTTATTAGAATATAAGTTAATGTAATATAACTCAAAACTGCTAACATTAAATGAACAAAATGCAGCTCACACAGAACTCTGGAATATTTCATTCTGATTGGTCAATCATGGTACAATATTGTTTAATTTGGTACAAAATTTAAAACACAAACACAACAATATAACACACACTTTTATGAATTATTGCTTTTAAGAATAGCTATAACATTGACATTTCTTCACATTAACAATCATAACATACTATGTGATGTGATGTTTACATCACATCCTGTTCACATGTAGCTGTATCTGATGATGCATGAAGCCAGGCAAGCTTTTGAGTCGTGTTTCTGAGATGTCCTGCTGAAGGTGTCACATTGACACAAGCATCACGGTTTGGCACACTGTTAATGTTTTGGCAAAAGACAAATCTGCTTGATTGAATGCAGTAGACTTCCATGCAGTTACCTCTTCTCTAACATGCATTTGCCCAGCTGCCCGTTCTTTTCTTCAGACTATGACTACAGGTATAAATGCACCGATCTCTGTGCCTCTGCCACTACAAACACAAAACACTGAACTGGTGCCCTAATGTTAGAAAAGTACTGATGGCTGGACAGCACATTTTCATCCATCTGTTTCTGTCTCATTGTGTGCTTGTCTCTTTTTCCAACTTCTCCACAGTTTCCTCCCCAGACATTTTCTGTCACAGCCCGTGAGCGGCCTCACGTTGATGGACCCTCCAGGAATTCAAAACGGCGGGGTGGCATTTTCTTCTGAGCAATTGGTTTTCTCAATAATAAAGCAGTGGAGTCATTTTAACAGCCTCTGTAAGTATCTCAGTAGTCTTTCGTGTCTTTCCTAGCCCCTCCAGCAGAGTGTGTGTGTGTGTTTGAGGTTACGACTGATCATTAAAATTCACACCCTAACGTTACATCAACCACGAATGAAGCCAGACTGTTGCCGGCGTCAATCTGCTTAAGTGAAGAACACCCGTGTGTAAAATGTCAATAGTTATGTATTATGCATGTTACTTGGCGCCTATTAAAAATAATACCAAATTTAAATGAATTTATGGTGGGACACGCAGTCATTTAAACAGCAATTAGTGATCAATTTATGACAGCCTGAAGGAGACGTCTGCTGATTGGGTGCACATTAATAAACATCTATCTTTTTACATATCCTCAGATTTCTCATGAGCCAGAATATTAACAGCTGAACAGAACCCTAGTCTACTCCTTCCTTTACATTTAGGCTCAGATTACCACAGACTTCACATTAGGGAACAAAACAATGCACTTTTGGAGTCTCCCCAATACCCTACAATTCTGATTTAACAGAGAGCACAGACGCTTCAGAATTTCAGACACTGTGTCTGCTTAACTTGTACAATTGACCCAGAAGAAATGTGGGCACTGAAAGGGCAGTTCACCCAAAAAACAACTTTCTTAACTTCTTGATGCAAAAGATTATTATAATCATTGTAAATATCCTAACCACTCATTTAAATATAATGAAAGTGAATAAGCACTGGTGCTGTACAGCTCCAAAAACCACATCATACTGTGAGAATCATGAGTTAATGATATTCTTCTGATGCCATGTGATGCATTTCAATCTGTTCCTCTCACAAATCAAGAGAACACAGAAAAGCGGAATAATAGATAAAAACATTCCAGTGCTGTTCTAGATGGAATACCCGCGTTGTAGGAAAGAAACTTTTCCCAGTCAGGTTAGAGAAACAGACCTGTTAACAAATACAGCGAGAAACAGCGAAAGAATGCCGCCTGGTAATACCCTCTTCAAAGTGCACGCTATCACTTGCTCACAGGTTCATCTTCACTATCCCTTCCTGGTGGAATAATCTCCAAAACTCTGTTCACTCTGCTACATCTCTCACTACATTCAAAAAACAGCTAAAAACCCCTCACAAGTATAACAAAAAATAATAATCATAAAAAAACTACTAATCTTTGTTTTTCTCCTCTCTCACAACAGGTATTGTCTCTCAAGCGCTGAGATATTGTACTCTCTGTAAAAACTGTAGCTATGTACAGCTGATGTTATTGCCTCCCTATGATTTATCGCTTCGTTGTTTTGCTCACCTTGTAAGTCGCTTTGGATAAAAACATCTGCTAAATGCCTAAATGTAAAATATTCATCCATGGATGCCTCCATTTCTGTGAAAGGTTCATGAGGTGTTTGCTGGGACAGACAGGAAAGTCTACAAAGCCATGTCCTTACCATCTGATGCAGACAGTGGTTAAATCACACATTCTCTGAAATACGCCTTTGTCTAGCTTTAAAATAGCCAAAGACATTACAATAATTGCATCCTCATTGTTTTATTTGGTTAAAAAGAGAAATAATTTTTTCAAGTTTTTTGTTTGTATTTCTTTGTTAGATTTGTTAGGTATAAGACAATGAAATTTAGTTGTGTGTAAGCAATGGTACAATTTGCCGCAGAATTCTAGAATTAATGTGTTGTCACAGGTGTGTGTTAATTTACAATGCTATTTTAATTTACAGTGCTATTTTACAATAGCTTTAATGTGGGTCATCCAATCAAAACCATCTGCTTATAATATTGTTTTTACTGTAGGCAGTATTTTTTTAAGTGTTACACAACCTGTTTTTGCACTGATGCAAGATTACGAATTTCTTGTATCTTTTGGTTTGTGTCCATCAAGATTCAAGTAAAAAGACAAAATAATTAAATGTGATGAAAAACCTTTTATTTGTAATTCAACTGATTATCTAAAGTAACGGTTTTGTAACAGGGCTTCTATGATTTTACCTCACTAAAGCCCATGATCTTCAGTTTCTTCCTCCTCGTCTGTTTTGATAAGGCTGAGAAAGCGTCAGTGTACGTGAATGTGTGTATTTGTGATTGTTTGAGGAAAGTGTCAGACAGCACGGGCTGTTTTAGAGGATGACGTATGAACGCACTGCGGTGCATTGTGGGTGTGTTTAGTAGGCGGGACTCCGGCAGTGCAGGTCAGGTCTGTAGCAGGTGTGATTCATCAGGGCACGTAACTGAACACTGGGAGGTGTGATGAGGAGGTGGTCGTAGAGCACTCATCCCTTTCTCTTTTGATTTCCTTGTCCTTGGTTTTTTACTGTTTCACACTTTTTTGCTTTGTCTCATGTTGTATCAGATTTTTTGATGCCTCTCTACCTTCCTAAATGAAATGTAGCCAATACATTTCAGCACACATACACGCACAAACTCCCACACACACAGCACCATATGCTCTCTGCACCGTATGACTTTAATGATGGCCAGAGTATTTGAGCATTCACAGATATACACTCGCAAATATAAGTCACTGCATCCTACTCTGTATAATTCATTATCACAGTGTGTATGAAACATTTAAATGGGATTTACACCTCAGACTGTCCTACTTTTCTGTCTGAATGATGCACTATTTGTGTGATGAGTATTTTGTATTTATATTTTGTTAATAAGTTTATATTTAATAGCATTAATTGTAGCATTAAAAGTAGTTACATTAATAGTACATTTCTGCATAAAAATAATTTTATAACATAAAATTGTTGTTGTTACTAGTGGTTGGTTAATGTGGTTGCTAGGGTGTTGCTGGGTGGTTGTTAACTTTTCCCAGCATCAGGTCTCTGTGGTAATCAGGGTAGGGCTGCTCTTAAAATGTGACATGAAATTCACACTGTAACTATGTTTTGGTTATAATTTATAATAATAACGACATTTTGTTTTTAAGGCAGGAATTAGCAATAGGTTGCAACCGCTCTGTAAAGTGCAGTCATATAGTTTCTTCATTTTTTAGTTTCTAAACATAACGCCTTTAGCAATAAGTTGAATGCTTCTATATTCATTTACACACTGATTGAAAGGTAAATTTAACCAACTGCTGTGAAACTAACAAACAGACGCGTGTGAAGCATCATCCAGAGGAGGGAGCCAGCACACAGAACAAAGCCCTGCCCACATCATTCATTAACAGTCATTATTAATATCAATGCCATCATATAGCTGGATATTACATCCATATATATACATTATATATATATATATCTCTATCTATCACTAACCTGAGCTACCCACAATCCCTTTTAGAAACATACACGTTACACACGATGATTACATTTGAAGGGGTTACGTTAAAGTGTTTTTTCAGTAAGCCGCTAATATAAAGAGACAGCGACTGCATGACTTACTAGCAAATGCAGACCTAATTTCAGTTGTGTTTGTAAAATACTATAAATAAACAATAAACTAGTATAACGTCATGTTTAATGTGAGTATACTGCCCATGCTTGTATGTTTTCAATCTTGTCTACACAAGTAATACCAGCCTGAGCTGTGAGTGTCAGCCTGGGTCCTGACAGCATCTCAGACACAGATGTCATGTGGTGGGCAGCCCGTCTAGATGAAGATTAATATCACAGACAACAAGCTGGTCATGGCAGAGCTGTAGACGCTGACTTGCTCAGTAAGACACAGAGAGAGACATCCAAAAAGTATATATGTATGCCATAACCACACCAAACACCTCCAGCACTGACTGTAGCCAAGCAGAGAATGAATCATGCAGGATACTGACAAAACAAATGCTGAAGGATATTTGCCCACAATTGCTTCAAAATGTCCCCCAATCAGAGCAGCAGGCTGGGCAGCACAGGTTAAACACCCTCTGTAATATACCACTACCCAACCATGCCTAGAAACAAACACAATAACACACTGACAACAAAGCCACATTTATAGATACACATTCACTGATTCATGTGTGTAAGTGTCTAATTGTGTGTGTTTGTACTGCGCTCATGTGGACCTGAGTACAGAATTGTGTGTGTGTTTTATGAGTTTTATTGAGACAAATGAAGTGGTTTCTGATCAAATGTCTTTTTAATCATTTTTAATCAGTGTAGACGGGGTCTGTTGAGATAAATACCACACACAAGATAGCATTCATATGAATGAACACACACCGTTGAGCATCAGGTTACAATTGATCTACATTTATACACATATTATGGTCATGCCTTTGACATAACTTCACATTATCAGGACCAGAGCTGATCTATCAGCTATATATCTCATATAATCATGAATCATATGTATGTGGTAAGGAAAGAGTTGTTCGGGTTTAGGTTAAATGAGTAATATCATGTCCTTAATACTAACATTAGTATTAGTCTACTAAGGAGAAAACCAGTCTTCTCAGACCTTTTTAATATAACAATCATCACATATCAGTCCGGATGAGGAACACCTTCCCTTGCCCTTGAGTCTCTAGTGAAACATGCACATTTCATACCCGGAGCTGATGTCTGCTGGAGGAGACTGAGACTTTGTGTCTGTGTTAAGTTACTAACGGGGACGTTATTGTTCAGGTCACATCAGTGAAGTGTTGCACGTTATGCTGAACTCACCGCAGTACACGAGCAGAAGCGCCGTCAGCAGCAGCACAGCCCACAAAGTTGTCGACATCCTCGGCCAGCTCATCGCATCCTTACGCTTAACCGGAGCCACGGCGACGTGTGTGGTGAAACGAGCGGAAATGTTACGAGTCTCCACCAGCGACTCCTGCAAGAGACATTATAAAAACGAGACGCGCATTTCCACAGCACGTCCAAATGAGGTCTGCAAGTGAAGCGGTAGATCCAAACGAGGCGTGACTTCAGATTTCACCCCAAACGTTCAGAGAAACCAAAACTAAAGCAACATAAAGTCGGTCGCGGTTAACAGCGGGTCTGGCGCAGCGCCGTGCAGCCACAGCCGGACGTGCTCGACGGGTCCGCGGGGACGGTGTGATGCTCACACGGAGACATCACGATGTGCGGAGCTCTGGAGATCCGACACACGAGGATGAACGACATTAACTTCATAACTTACTGACGTCTGTCTAAATGAAACGACTTGTGGCGCATGTGTACATGAAACACTAAGAAAACATGTAGTCTGTGTGCTGCAGTACACTGAGTAGTGAGCAAGTTTCAGCACTGGACAGCTCCAGCTCAGAGACTGTGTTATTCACAGCGCTTTCCTCCAAATGTCAAATCAATCCCGGCTGTGTTTTTAAATGAATAACTGCTGCATGACTGTCCTAACTTACGAAAACCAGACATGAAACAAAATGTAATATTTATCAAACAATAAAAAAATAAGAAAAATCTGTCTGGTGCTACATTTAAACCAGTAGTGCTGTAGTCATCAGACTGATGTGCATACTGCAGAATACTCTACATGTTATGTATGATTGTTTATTTGCTTTATAACTTTAATTTGCTAATATAAAAAATAATATAACTGAACAAAAGCAATGCTACTAATTCTAGATAGCAATAAGCTATATAGCAAGTTCATGTCTACTTTCTGGTATAACAAAAGGATAAAGCATTAATGATGTCTGTGTACATGGTTTTGACTAAATAATTGCACATGCAGTACATCTGTCTTGACTGTACAGTATACGATAACTTCCTGACATGAGACAAGTTTAAAGATGTATTGCATGTTTTCCATTAGACAATGTCTACATGACTCTGCAGAAATGTTTTGCTTCTGGTGACGTTTCTCTGTTTCTTCACAAGTGTGAGTTTTCACCATGTCTCTTCCAGTAGTCTTTACTGCTCTGTCTCTCTGTGGTTGTGCAGTGCAGGAAGGGCTTGTGATCGACTGAGCGTTGACCTTTCACATCACTCTTCTTTTGATCTGTCCAGACTCTACTTCCCCTGTATCACAATGGAGATTTGTCTTTGAACTCCAGCCATGGCACTATTTTGCTCTCCATCTTTTCTCTTTTATTTACTGTCATTTTCCAAAGCTCAAAGACACAAAGTCATTACCAGAGCTGAGAATGCAGAGTCTTCTGAAACAAAACATCTGTACACTGAATCATGAAGTATGGATACATCATCCATAGTTCATGAGTATTTGTTGAAAATATATTTATCAATGAGCAATGAGAGGAATGTTTTCAAGCTATGCAGTACTAAGTATTCATTAGGTATTAATGAATTTTTGTGCTCAATAAAGACAGAGGTCCTTTTGTGGGATCAGGGTTTAATTTCTCCATATAAACATCCTAACACCTTAAATAAAGAACTCCAGTTACCCTGGTCTGATCATGTCAGGTCCTCGAGTAATCAACAGTCAAACTTGTTTTATTCATTGACAATGAGAAAACATCCGCTCTTTTCTCTTCATTCTGCCTTTTTCATATGATTTCATCTCTGTCATTTCCATCTCTGCTCATTTCTCTTCAGACACAATGTAACATGTTGCTAAGGTTGCGGTGTGAGTGGGGGAAATATGGCATCTCTTCCTGTGGTATGAAATAACATTGTTATTTGTAGATCTAATGGAAGGCTGTTATCAACATGAGAGCATGCTTTCTCAGGTAATCAAGAATCATTTCAGCCCATGTCTAAGAGTGATGGGCCATGCTAGTGTGCATTCTGTGTACTCAGAATATACTGTTAAAGACAGATGACTATAACTATGTTCATAGTGCATCACATTATCTCACTACATGTGCCACACAATGCAACATCTGCAAGTGACACGTGAAACATTCTTACACTGGACTAACAAGCAAGTTGGACTTGCTTACTGATCCTTAGTTTTGTGAAATCTTCTAGTTTTGTGAAGTTCAGTTTCTTACTGAATCTAGTCTTCAGCCTTCACATGACTCAGTACAAAGATTATTGACTTGTGTACTTCAGACAGTAATTTCAGCAACAGCTCCATCCGAAAAGCTCAAATTATTGCTAAGAAGCATCCTGCCAAAAGCAAAACAAAATGAGATTTGCCATAACCAGTGAGGTTTTGGATGTTGCAAGCAAACCGACATGTCATCATGCAACCATACATCACTTTGTTGTATGGTACAGCACCATACATCACAGTCAAAAATCAACACAATTCTATTTCACAAGCTGTTAGGTGTACATCACTGGTAGCTTTAAAGACGTTTGCATTTATTGTACAGGGACAGTAATTGAACAGGCTTCTCAGAAATCATGATAAAAATCATTTCTGTGTTAATTCTGCATTATTCACTTCATATGAAAAGCAGACTATAATCACATAATGAAGTCTGTGTCAACAATGACATGGCAGAGTGGCTTCCCTCACAAGACTGTTTTTCTTTAGGAATTAAGAAGGGGGAAAAACTTTTAATGGGATCTTGACAATAACAATTATCTGCAGGCAAATTCGCTTTCTTCTGAATGTGGTCCCATTAATTGCATTTACGTACTTTCAAATGAAGTATGTCGAATGCTTTTAGTCAACGATTCCCAAACCAATTTGCATGGTAATGAATATATTTCATTGGGATCTGAAATAGTCCCTGGATGAATTACTGCTCTGGCTGGGAGACTACGAGCACAACATTCATGGGTATGCAGTGATTACAACCTCCTTCATGTACAAGTGGATATATGTGTGTTAAACATCAATTGCATTGTATTACCATCAACCTCACAGTATACCAGCACAACATGACATAGCAGCCCAACATAACAGCATAACATAACATAACAGCACTGCATAGCATAGCATAACAACATAACATAACAGCTATAACAATCACATTAAATGTTTCATGACTCTCATGATCTTCCTACATTTCGTGTAATTCAAAAGATAACATTTCAGTGGTACATTATGAGACAATTTTAGTTTATTGAACCAGGCCTCTGTGGTGTAGGTGGCTGTTTGCATTTATAGCTCTGCATTAGTGTCTCTGCACAGCCAGAACACTAGTTAGCAGTAGAGACTACAAGAGCAACAGTGACAACAGGAGAAGCAGCAGCAAAGACTTGAGGAACAGATAGATACTGTTGTGAAGTTAATAAAAAATGAAGAACAGATATCATAAATTACTGCAAAGAAGATCACAGTGTTCTTAGAGAAGATGGTGTGTATCAGTCGAGGGAACAGAAAAAGGAAGTTGCTGTGTTATAAATCTGAGGGAGGGTCTGACTACACAGTGTCACTGAGTTGTATGTGCAGATGCGTTTCACGGCACTATGATGTTGTCGAGGATTTGCTATGCTGTAGCTCAGCTGTTCTGAAGTAAGATGTTACATTTATGTTTTCATTTTGTATGCAATTTTTACCAAACATTATACCATCTAGCTGCATGATTTGTGGTATCATTTATTAATTTTAAATGCCTGCAGGCCTGCACTGATATTTACATCTTTAGTTATTTGATTTTAGGTGATAACAGTTGAAATATCTGCTTCTAATTAAACTCTTCAGAGCATTGTCAGAGAGGCAGAGTGAACTGTAGTCCTCAGATCTGGGATCAGCAGAACTCTCAGACTGACAGCTGTTCACCTGATGAAGAGATCCAGGGTTACAGTGTGCTCAGCCAAGCCAGACAATTCATTGCACAGGGGTTAAAAATAAGGTGCTGCTGATAATTTAATTTATAGAACATGAAACAAGTCAGTCAATTTAACCACATACCTAATTTTACTCACAGCACAAACACTTCCTGTCTGATGAGCCCTGTTTAGTATTGATTCTGCCACCCACCAAAACTGCTGAATTGATGTTCCTGTTCTTATTAAGACCTGAATGTGATACATCATAACCATCTGTCACCTTCTGTTTAGAAATGAGCTGGTCAACAGGGCTGTTTTTAGACTGCCACAGCAGAGCCGTGTCACACCCCTCACTCGAGACCTCACTCCATCAGACAGCACCATCTACTCCATGACCTTAATTCCACCAGTGATCTATGACCGTGGACAGGTTGGCTGAGGTAAAGGGTCTTATCAGCCATTATTACATGCTCACCTCTCTTAAATGATTGTAGAAAACTGGAACTTCCGCTTTGTTAACGTTTTCAGATCAGCACATTGTTGATATTTATCAAGCGGTCAGTTTTAAACATGTAGAGGTTTAAGCTCAAACCTGGAGAAGCATTATGGACATCATGAAAATGCAGGGCGCAGTTTGTGTTCTCAGTTTTGTGCGTCAGCTGTGAAGTGGAAGGTAAACGTGAAAACAGTCAGAGAGTTCGTTCCCCATCTGTTGTGAGTCATAGTGTTGAGTTGCCCAGCATTTTCATGTTTGCTGTGAAACAACAAATTGCTTGTTGCTGAAAACTGGTAGCATTAAATAGATATTTGTGACCAGTAAACACAACTGTTGCACTGTCCCCCCGGCAGTCATAATGCAGTTGAGTAGTTTATTAGCTGCCTTTACACAAAGGCCACACAGAGACACAGGCATAAAACACACGTTACTGGTCATGATAATTAGTTTAAGGCAGAAATAAAGCATAAGAGCATAACACATTCTAGACATAGCGCTTTGGAATATAACTAATGCTACGCAATTTAGTTTATTAAATATGAATACATATTAATATATGATTTACTTTTCCATTCAAGATTTATATGATTGGTTTAAACTGATATTTTGTGTCAAATCTGAACTATTCAATACCTGACAGCATTTCAAAAATCTTGAGATGCTGAGAAACAGTGAAAAACAGAACTTGTGTACATCATGCACAAATACATTCTCTGTCTAAATGCTCACATAACCTCTGCTTACCTAAAACCTAACTATTGTACTACTATACAAGGTTTCATCATTATACATTTACCATATTTCAACTGCATTTTACAATTGTGTCTGTTTGCTGCTCTGCCTGTGAGTGCCAGAGCACTGAAGCTTGTAGAGTCCTGTCAGCACTACAGAGTAAAATCTCTCATTCCTGTGCAGCTTCTTCATTCTCAGCCCTCAATAACACCCTCCCTGCCTCTGTCTTCCATCACTGTCATTCAGAGTGCAGTGTGGATATAAAACAGAAGAGAGCAACTGTGAGAGGTAGAGCAAAGGAAAAGAAAGAAAAACTGAAAGAAAGAAAAAAGACAGATAGATAGAGATGGCTGGCTGGATGGATGAAAGATTAAGCAGAATGACATGCATTGCCAGAAACAGGATGTTACATATTCAGAGGTGATTTCTCTGATACGTGTTGTCAGTAACAGGATGTTACATATTCAGAGGTGATTTCTTTGATACGTGTTGTCAGTAACAGGATGTTACATATTCAGAGACGATTTCTTTGATACGTGTTGTCAGTAACAGGATGTTACATATTCAGAGGTGATTTCTTTGATACGTGTTGTTAGTAACAGGATGTTACATATTCAGAGATGATTTCTTTGATACGTGTTGTCAGTAACAGGATGTTACATATTCAGAGGTGATTTCTTTGATACGTGTTGTTAGTAACAGGATGTTACATATTCAGAGGTGATTTCTTTGATACGTGTTGTCAGTAACAGGACATTACGTTCAGAGGTGATTTCTTTGAGACGTGTTGTCAGTAACAGGATGTTACATATTCAGAGGTGATTTTTTTGAGACGTGTTGTCAGTAACAGGATGTTACATATTCAGAGGTGATTTCTTTGATACGTGTTGTCAGTAACAGGATGTTACATATTCAGAGGTGATTTCTTTGATACGTGTTGTCAGTAACAGGATGTTACATATTCAGAGACGATTTCTTTGATACGTGTTGTCAGTAACAGGACGTTACGTTCAGATGTGATTTCTTTGAGACGTGTTGGCAGTAACAGGATGTTACATATTCAGAGGTGATTTCTTTGATACATGTTGTCAGTAACAGGATGTTACATATTCAGAGGTAATTTCTTTGATACGTGTTGTCAGTAACAGGATGTTACGTTCAGAGGTGATTTCTTTGATACCTGTTGTCAGTAACAGGATGTTACATATTCAGAGGCGATTTCTTTGATACGTGTTGTCAGTAACAGGATGTTACATATTCAGAGGCGATTTCTTTGATACGTGTTGTTAGTAACAGGATGTTACATATTCAGAGGCGATTTCTTTAATACATGTTGTCAGTAACAGGATGTTACGTTCAGAGGTGATTTCTTTGAGACGTGTTGTCAGTAACAGGATGTTACATATTCAGAGGTGATTTCTTTAATACATGTTGTCAGTAACAGGATGTTACGTTCAGAGGTGATTTCTTTGAGACGTGTTGTCAGTAACAGGATGTTACATATTCAGAGGTGATTTCTTTGATACGTGTTGTCAGTAACAGGATGTTACATATTCAGAGGTGATTTCTTGGATACGTGTTGTCAGTAACAGGATGTTACATATTCAGAGGTGATTTCTTTGATACGTGTTGTCAGTAACAGGATGTTACATATTCAGAGGTGATTTCTTTGATACGTGTTGTCAGTAACAGGATGTTACATATTCAGAGGTGATTTCTTTGATACGTGTTGTCAGTAACAGGATGTTACATATTCAGAGGTGATTTCTTTGATACGTGTTGTCAGTAACAGGATGTTACATATTCAGAGGTGATTTCTTGGATACGTGTTGTCAGTAACAGGATGTTACATATTCAGAGGTGATTTCTTTGATACGTGTTGTCAGTAACAGGATGTTACATATTCAGAGGTGATTTCTTTGATACGTGTTGTCAGTAACAGGATGTTACATATTCAGAGGTGATTTCTTTGATACGTGTTGTCAGTAACAGGATGTTACGTTCAGAGGCGATTTCTTTGATACGTGTTGTCAGTAACAGGATGTTACATATTCAGAGGTGATTTCTTTGAGACGTGTTGTCAGTAACAGGATGTTACATATTCAGAGGTGATTTCTTTGAGACGTGTTGTCAGTAACAGGATGTTACATATTCAGAGGTGATTTCTTTGATACCTGTTGTCAGTAACAGGATGTTACATATTCAGAGGCGATTTCTTTGATACGTGTTGTCAGTAACAGGATGTTACATTCAGAGGCGATTTCTTTGATACGTGTTGTCAGTAACAGGATGTTACATATTCAGAGGCGATTTCTTTGATACGTGTTGTCAGTAACAGGATGTTACATATTCAGAGGCGATTTCTCTGATACGTGTTGTCAGTAACAGGATGTTACATATTCAGAGGTGATTTCTTTGATACGTGTTGTCAGTAACAGGATGTTACATATTCAGAGGCGATTTCTCTGATACGTGTTGTCAGTAACAGGATGTTACATATTCAGAAGTGATTTCTTTGATACGTGTTGTCAGTAACAGGACGTTACGTTCAGAGGTGATTTCTTTGAGACGTGTTGTCAGTAACAGGATGTTACATATTCAGAGGTGATTTCTTTGATACGTGTTGTCAGTAACAGGATGTTACGTTCAGAGATGATTTCTTTGAGACGTGTTGGCAGTAACAGGATGTTACATATTCAGAGGTGATTTCTTTGATACGTGTTGTCAGTAACAGGATGTTACATATTCAGAGGTGATTTATTTGATACGTGTTGTCAGTAACAGGATGTTACATATTCAGAGGTGATTTCTTTGATACGTGTTGTCAGTAACAGGATGTTACGTTCAGAGATGATTTCTTTGAGACGTGTTGTCAGTAACAGGATGTTACATATTCAGAGGTGATTTCTTTGATACGTGTTGTCAGTAACAGGACGTTACGTTCAGAGGTGATTTCTTTGAGACGTGTTGTCAGTAACAGGATGTTACATATTCAGAGGTGATTTCTTTGATACGTGTTGTCAGTAACAGGATGTTACATATTCAGAGGCGATTTCTTTGATACGTGTTGTCAGTAACAGGATGTTACATATTCAGAGGTGATTTCTTTGATACGTGTTGTCAGTAACAGGATGTTACATATTCAGAGGTGATTTCTTTGATACGTGTTGTCAGTAACAGGATGTTACATATTCAGAGGTGATTTCTTTGATACGTGTTGTCAGTAACAGGATGTTACATATTCAGAGGTGATTTCTTTGATACGTGTTGTCAGTAACAGGATGTTACATATTCAGAGGCGATTTCTTTGATACGTGTTGTCAGTAACAGGATGTTACATATTCAGAGGTGATTTCTTTGATACGTGTTGTCAGTAACAGGATGTTACATATTCAGAGGCGATTTCTTTGATACGTGTTGTCAGTAACAGGATGTTACATATTCAGAGGTGATTTCTTTGATACGTGTTGTCAGTAACAGGATGTTACATATTCAGAGGTGATTTCTTTGATACGTGTTGTCAGTAACAGGATGTTACATATTCAGAGGTGATTTCTTTGATACGTGTTGTCAGTAACAGGATGTTACATATTCAGAGGCGATTTCTTTGATACGTGTTGTCAGTAACAGGATGTTACATATTCAGAGGTGATTTCTTTGATACGTGTTGTCAGTAACAGGATGTTACATATTCAGAGGTGATTTCTTTGATACGTGTTGTCAGTAACAGGATGTTACATATTCAGAGGTGATTTCTTTGATACGTGTTGTCAGTAACAGGATGTTACATATTCAGAGGTGATTTCTTTGATACGTGTTGTCAGTAACAGGATGTTACATATTCAGAGGCGATTTCTTTGATACGTGTTGTCAGTAACAGGATGTTACATATTCAGAGGCGATTTCTTTGATACGTGTTGTCAGTAACAGGATGTTACATATTCAGAGGCGATTTCTTTGATACGTGTTGTCAGTAACAGGATGTTACATATTCAGAGGTGATTTCTTTGATACGTGTTGTCAGTAACAGGATGTTACATTTAGAGGTGATTTCTTTGATACGTGTTGTCAGTAACAGGATGTTACATATTCAGAGGTGATTTCTTTGATACGTGTTGTCAGTAACAGGATGTTACATATTCAGAGGTGATTTCTTTGATACATGTTGTCAGTAAACAGCAGTTAGCTTCTGACAGCACTTGCTAGTCTAGAATCATTTCTCATTCAAATGTCAGCATACATTAGCAAATTTAAAATGCATCCACATTCTTCAGAAGTTGTCTCTTAGGAATAAATCGCTCTACATTAATTCATTGATTGTTTATGCCAAGAACATAATGGCATTGCTTTTATCATTGGTTTCTACAGTATGACAGTTTGTCTCATATTGATTTATTTGACAGATAAGGACGGTCTGTCTTTTATGTTCAGTACTTTTGAATTTGAATGATTATGACTTCTAATATTTTTACCTACTGACAGGACAAATCTCTAAAATTAATATCAATAAATTTTAAATCAATAACATGAATCCACAATATATTATTTAACAACTCCAGCATATGAGAAAATAAAAAGCCCCCTTGATTTGCTGCTGAATTCTGTATTATGTGAAAAAGGTATACATGTTTTAGTAATCAATAATGCTTTTAGTCATGGGCCAGTAAACAACCACACAGAACACCCTAGCAACCACGCAGTATCACCCTAGCAACTGTATAGTTTAATCACAGAAGTATGTATTTAGGTCTGTGTCCGCTCAGAGAATTATTTGTCAACACAAATGAACCAGAATAAAAGTCTCTGGAGGGAATTCACTAAGAATAAATAGTGCTGGTAAAAGCAACATTAATCTGCAGACACTCTCTGCAGTAGTTTAGCGCCTGATTCACTAAAGAAATTAAGCAATCAGGTAATGGCGCAAACACACCCATAAAATTAGTGCTGATTGCAATTTGCACAGAGTTTTGTGAATAAAGCACAATCTGTAATGAGCCTAATTTACATAGAAATTAAAGTGAAACAAGGATACTGTTATTTGTATCTGGTTTGCTAGTTTGCACATTAGTGACTAAAAGTGACAGCTTCTTGCTCTGAAATACCACTCGCAAAAGTGTTTATTTCACCCTTTAATTCACCCTTCTGTGTTCACAGCAACTGCTCTCACAAGTTAAGAGGTTCGGCAGGATGATGTCAGTCAGAGACTCTCTGTGGGTCTTCAAAGTGCTTCAGGGTGTTCGGTCCATTCCTGTGTCTCTTCAAAGCTTTCTTGTCTAGCAGTATTCATGCACGTACTCTGTGTCTGTGCCACATCAAGTCAGGAAGGTAGACAGAAGTGATGGAGCCAAGCAAACCCGCCAGAGACATCTGTGAAAACGTTTACTGCCATCAGCTAATCTCACCGTTTATTTGTAAGTCATCTAGAATGTGATATTCTGAAAGAGAGAGAAATGTTAAGTGTGTTTTCTTCACATCCAGGCTTGAGCAACTGTATTGTGTAGACATTTCAGATCAAAATTCCTTCTCTCTCTCCCTTTATCTCTCTCTCTCTCTCTACCCCCCTTTAAACACTGTAATCTGTAACTGATTGGTGATAATTTGACTCGCTGTGCAGTTGATTTTTGTTTGTTGTCTTCTTACTGTGTTTCTAGTTTTGGTTATTTTAGGAATAACTAATTATAAGTGACACTTATTATTTAGAAGGATTTTATCATATTTTTATCATATTCATAAAAACTCAGGTCCTTCTTATAGCAACACATAGCAGTCATACCAGTTGGGGTAGTCGTGGCGTAATGGTTAAACAGTCTGCCTTGTAAACCAAAGGTTGCAGGCTTGACAGCTGGCAGGAAATGACTGAGATGCTCTTGTGCAAGGAACTTTCCAATTTGCTCCCCGGGCACTGCAATAATAGTTGCCCACTGCTGCATGTGGGTGCGCATGCATGCATGCATATGTGTTCACTATTCACTGCATGAGTTAAATGCAGTGGTGGACAGGGTAAGGCTGCATCTAACATCAGTTTTACATGCAGTGTTACATTCAGTTTTACATTCAGACAGATTGCTTGTCACAAGGTTTATAGAGTTCTACTGTAGTTAGGATGTTTCCTTAAAATGCAACTGCCTATGTAGACAATACACAGCACAGCAGTTCACTATTAGTTTTGGAACTAATATTATGATGTGCTGTCTTTTTCTCTGCTTTGAGGAAGGGTGTGCCATGTCTGGTGACTGTGTTTGATAAATGGGGCCATTATTGTTGTCTCTGTAGTGAACTGTAATCCATGTCTTAAGTGCAGTCTGTCTGGACATCTCTGCTTCACAGTGTGTGTCTGCATTTGTTTAAAGCAGACCAGCCTGTTTACATGATTCTGATCTCTCTTTAGACCACCGTCTTATAGCAGAATGATTTGGGTTATTGCAAAGGTCAGGCGAATATAGACTTGATCCATTTTGACATGCTCACGTCTGTAAGTCTTGAGAAATACTGCCAAGAAGCTACAGGCTCTCTGTATCCATAATGCTTCGCTCTTTATGCAGCTGCCCGCAATGTCTCTGAGGGCTTATTCAAATTCTCTTCACCAAATGTATTATTTATAGATGCATGGATGATAATTTAATGGTATATCTTAATAGATTTGTTACTCAATGATTAATTATTTGACCATAATTAATAGTAATTTGGTGGTAATTTTTGGAACAGTTATGGTAATGTAAGACTTTCACAAGCTGAACACACAGATGTTGAACGTAATAAAGATTTTCTTAATCACTGTCGATATTAAGCATTTGTAGTTTGTTTTATTGATTTAGGTCAATATTTCACTCCATCCAGGAGTAATTTTGTTCTCTACCTTCTGAAGTCTCTCATTACTGTTTAACAAAGGGAGAAGCAACTGCTATACTGCAATAAAGGATCTATCAGTTTCAAAGATCTCAGGCATAACACAATTGTAGTGGGTCTAGCAAATACCTAAAGCAGAGTTTTCCAATCATGTTCCTGAAACGACCCGCAAAGATTAGCTTCATCCTTCTCCAACAAACAATTTGTTTTGTTTTTTTTTGTGTTTTTGCAAAACCATGAGAATGCAATAAATGCAATAAACGAATAAAAATGCAATAGTTGCAAATGAATGCAAAGAAATGCAAAAAACTGACAAAAGCTTTGAAATATACTTTATGTAGTTATAAATATATTTAAAAAGTGTTTAGCAATATGTAGTGTGCGTGAAAATTAAGAATGATCATTTAATTTGTAAAAAAACACAAGAAACCAATAAACAAAACAAGCGTGTATGGAAAAACCAAAGAACTAAACAGAAAGAAAACAGAACTACAAGCTAAAAGTTTGTGAAACAAGTACAATGGACAAAAATATCACAGCACTCAGTTTACGCTCTTCAAGTCAAGTGTTGGCAAGACTAGAGAAAAATAGAAAGAGTGTGATTTCATTCTGCCTAATAAATGAAATTAGGGTAACTTTAATAAATGAGGATGAGGCAATAAGAAAACCCGCTGAGAAATTAGCCTTTCATCTACTGAGCGCAATGAAGATTCTTGGCCAAGCATAACCCACAGCCACAATTTCACTGCAGAAATGGATGGAAATTCAGCAGGAAAGTAAAATGCCTCAATCTGAATGTGTGAAGCCCGTCCTCTTTCAAATCACTCCTACCACTGCACTGTGTCAGAAATGGTTCTATACAATATCCCTCTTACACACAAAAGTAGCGTGAATGAGGCTACAGCTCAGCGTTGAGTTAGTGTGATATTCCCCAGAAGAGATCTTCATTCCAGACACATTCATTCTGTCTAATAGCCTAGTTTTTTAGTTATCTGCCTTTACTCAAGTCTAGATGTATAAAAAAGGCAAATAACTGCAGTTGAAGTGCTGTATCTGTTGTACATGGACAGCAGTCATGTCCGCTCAACTCTAGTTAGTATGCATGATCAGCATAAAGTCTGGTTCACTGTGCAGTTTATCAAGAACTGCCCACTGATAATGGAGAAAAACAATTTTACTCAACACACAGTGATTTATACACAGAGTTTTATATTAGTGATAGTGATGAATTTGTATTGTATGTTTTGTTTGAATTTGTATTGTATGTATTTCACACAATGAATTTGTAAAACGTGTGTGTTGTAATCAGAATTTCCGTCTGTCCTAAAGTAATAAGAATTATTTTACAGATGTAAAAGATTTGACGCCATGAAGACTGTTTTGTTCCGCTCATGAAAACTAATTTTAAAATAATTAGCTAATAACAGCAAAATATTTCCCATCAAATTCCATAATGTTAGCGTCTAATGTTGATGCATTTCCTGTTTCTCGTTAATTCATCTCTCTGACGTTCAAGAAAGTACATGATATACCTCAGTGTAAGTTTCTCTCAGTGAATGCATGTAGAAAATAACACACGTGAGAGTGCCGTCTGACAAATCCTTCACTGCATCAGGTTTTGTTCTTCAAACTCCAGCAGTGGGAGAGATGAAGCTGAGCAGGGACGCAGCGCTCCTCTGAGACATCCTGTCTCCTGAACAGCCACCAGCTCTCAGACACTCTGCAGGCGGTATGGAGCTCTGGACAGCATTTATGTCTTGATGCTATCAGCTTTCAGCCTCTCTATACACACCCTACAAACTGATTGTTAATACCCACATCCAGCTACTGTATTTACACGCAACATTGTTCACACATGCTATAAAATATTAAACCACACAAATGTTTCATGCTGTTGACATTATTTATAAATGAGCAGAAATCAAGACCCAATGCAATATTTATGATTCCATTTCTGTTTTGAATCCATGTCCAAAAATAAATAAAAAGAGAATGTTGGTGAACATCTTTAAAACAGTCGAGACCTAAAGGTGTAAATATATATGAGAAATTCATCTCATAGCAGTTGTGTTGAATATGTAATGAAACTGAGGGTGAGGTGTGATGATTTTAGCTGTCAGTACTAACCCTCTCTAGTAATCTCCATACCACAGCAGAACACACACATTGTATTGAGAAACTGAAGTTATTATGAGCTGTGCTTGTTTTTCTCACATCAGTGCTGTTTCTGATTAATTGATCATAAAGCATGTATACACGTTTGAGCATTTGAAAGCAATTACTACTGTCGGTTTGATACACAGGTAACAATTTTAGTGTGTAGAAATTGTAGAAACTGAAATAATTCTTATTTTTTAGGTTAACTTGGTACTAAGGTTTTAATTCCTTGAACTTAAGATTGTTGTTAGAGGAACATCTCTGACACTGTTTTCTCTGCTGGAAGGAAGGCTTACTACAGTAAACACAAGGTTTCTACTGAATTCTTGGTTGTTTTTCATTGTTTTATGGTTTAATATTTAATAAAGCAGCTGTAGTAAGCGGGAATCAAGCCCGTCTTTCAAAGACAGCAAAATAGATTTATTTTCTATTGATATTGGATGTTTGGTATCAGTTTCTATTCAAACTAATGTGCAGTACAATGAGATTTTTATCATTCAGTACAATCAGTACAGTTTATCATTTGCGTGTTCTTAGGGAATAAAACCCATGGCCGTGGTGTTGCTGGCACCAGACACTACCAGCTGGGCTCCAGAAACACTTGATACAGTTTTCACCCATAAAGACAGTGTTTAGCTTGTTCATTTTAACAAGTGAAAACCAAAAATGCGCCGCACACACAAACACACCGTCACAGATGAGGGGACGTGAATTCATATCCCTGTGGATTCCTATCGCAATTGGTTTACAGCATTGGTTCCAGCCCACTGCTGTCTGTATCCATTAAGATAATAAAATGCCCCGCAGTGAGCGAACAGGGAGGAGGTGAGCTGTCAAGATAGGGGAAGCCGTAATGTGTTCGCAACATTTGCACAACTGGAGCTGGGGTGCATTGAATGTGGGGTATGAAGGCGAGAGAGTGAGAGAGTGAAATTGACTGTACTATATTTAATTCTACTGGTGCTTTCTCCACTGACGCCTGGTGAAGCAATCTCAACAGGAGAGAACTGGTTGCGGTTAGGTCATCAGATGGCAGACAGTTAGTTCCACACATACACAGAACAGCTGGAGAAGTTCGTGGGATTAAGGAGTGTGAAGGGTTCCATTTCTTGGGTTATTTTCAAGTAGACAGTATCACATGATTATTCAGTAAATAACCCATTTGTGTTAAACTTTCAGCAAAACTGACATTATATACTATTATAGATATAAATGGTCTCATAGTGATTAATGATTTTAGTTATACCACCCACCTCTGCTGTGGTATAAAGGTGATTAAGAAACTAAATGCTACATGAAGTTCTTTCCATCCAGACGCACAAAACACACACACCTCTGCTCACACTGGTACAGCAAGCATTAGCTGCATGCTTTGAGAATGAAGCCATCATGGTGTATAATGAACTCCTCCTGAACGCCGCTCAGGGTAAGCTGATTATACTGGTTTTACTCACCTTGTGCCGGTTATCCCTCTACCACGAGAAAGAGAGATACACAGAGTAAAAGATCCAATTACAATCCGGGCTGAAAGTTTTAGCTGTGCAGGTGGGACAGAAAGGCCACAGGAACACAGTGGAACGCACACCGCTGACTTTACGAGGTGAGGGGGCAGCAGCAGTCAAAGGCGAGGCTGAGCGCTGCTTCTTCAGAGGATGAAAAGCGCCATAGCGGCTAGCTGTACATTTTTAATCTTGTTAGCACCTGTATGAGATGACCTTTATTGTGACAGATGCTTTTAAGCTTGAGTCTTTTTGTGCTTTTCACTGTGCTATGAGCAGGGCAGCTTAAAAAGATCCAGGGCACAAGGTTCAGATGCTGAATTTAACACCCAAAGATTGTGTCTCCTTGTGGAGAGGTGAAGGATTATTTTCAGGTGAGCTGTTTTTTCTGTATGTTTGACAGATCTGCTGAACTTATCAAACAATTCACAGTACTAACACTGTCTTTATTTTCGCCAAACAATTCACAAAGATCTAAAACAAAGCTGATAACCTGAATGAAACTGAGCTATAAAAGAGCAACTTCTCCTCAATAACATTTTCCTCTGGGCTGTGATTTGTTTATCATGAGCTAAATGTGATTTAAATGAAGTTTAGAGACACACAGATGATAAATCCTCACAGTTATCCAGCATTTGACAGATAGCATCTACTTCAAACATCTGCTTGGCCTATAAACTTCACCTAATGACTGGTTACAGCCGTGACGCTACAGTCCACACACACATAATCCCACGTGTGCTGTGGAGACTCTTTTTATGGGATCTCAGGAGAATTCTTGGCTACCTCTCTCAGCACTGATGTATCCCTAGAGTGGAGCTATAATATCTCACATCAGCTTCATATTGAATTTCTGGCTTTGCTTACATGTACTCTCACAGCAGATTAAATGATGAACATTAATATTGAAAACTCGTGAAATGGTTGTTTTTACTGGACTACTTTCTACTTATCACATACACCTATCCTCTGACAGAATCCTGCAAAATTAATTTAAATCTGCAAGTAAAGGCTGATATTTAAATACATATCAATCAAACCAATGAAAGATTGTAGTAGGTTTTATTCTTGTATGTTGCTTTATGCTCTCGTGCACAGATGATTTCTCACAGAGAGAGCTTTGGTCCTCATAACATCTGCTCATCTCTGTGAGTACAGCTCAGCTCCACTCTTCTATCGACAGACATTTATATTTACTGGTGACGTTTTCTTTAGGTTCATCTGTTCAGTCACTTGATTCCACAACCACAACTGAAAAAAATAACAGGCTGAGAAAGAGTTTTCTGTCTGATGAGTCTCGATTTCTGATGTGACATTTAGATGGTAGAATCAAAATTTGGCATAAACAAGTGAATTGTTGCTGACTTTATCATTCCTGTATGAGCACAGAACACACATCTTCTAATGGCTTCTTTCACCAGTATAATAGTAAAGTTCACTGAGTTACTCAAATGGCCTCCACATTCATCAGATCTCAGTTCAACAGAAAACCTTTGGGACGTGATGGAACAGGAGATTTTCATTATGAATATGATTGCCCTCATTATATTAAATATTTGGCAAAATTTTCTGCAGAATGCAACAACTGACAGAATCAAACAGAATTGCACATTACAGAAGGTTTTGTATATGCATATGTTTTTAGAACCACCTATTCTTAATCTGGGGGAGCAGAAGAAGAGAAACGTGTGGGTTACTCATAGAAACTTACAGCAACTGTTTAAATGGGTTTATTTGTTCGGTGGAATTGTTTATCTGTTTATCTGTTTACTGGAATTGTTTATCTGGTTGTTTGTGTTGGTGTGATGTTTTCAGTTAAATCGCCTCCCTTTCCATCAGCCGCTCCACAGATAATTAAAAGCCAGAAGTGTCTTTATTTCCTGAGCATTAACAGTTGTTAACCAGCAGCTTTACAAGCAGCTAAAAGACTCGCTGTGTGCAGATAAAATCCATGACCAGGAGTGCACACAGATGATCATAAAGCAGCAGAGCTCAGTCTATTAGTGCTTAATCCACACATATAAATGCTTATAAATGTCCATAAATACCAGCACGCTGCTGCCCTGAAACAACTCCTCAGATAAACATGAGAAAAAAATTGACATTTTTTCCCAGTTTATTATTTTACTAGTTATTATTCTATTACTAAATGTTTGTTTGTTACATTACTACTTCGTATACAATCATTTAATTTATTGTTCATTAATATTTTATCATTTGAATATTTACAATTTACTGGCACAACTCCTCCTCTGAGACCCCAGCAACTCTAACACACCTGTCTGGAATTTCAGGTGAACTTTAAGAATGTGATGAGCTGGTCCATGTGTGCTGAAGGATTCATTCTTTACTCTGTAGGAAGGAGCAGGATTAATGTAGAGATTTTTCCTGGACTCGCATCAGATGGCAGAACTGAGTTCCTGACACCAAATGCTTTTTGTATTTCTGATATTGAATTTACCCATGAGACCTTTATGGACTATAAATGGACTATAGGTGTCTAGATTTAGACTGAAAGTAGTGTGTATTCTTTATTGCTGTTCACCTCTGCTGTGTGCTGAATGTGCAGCACTCATGCACTCTGAATCACAATGTCCTCAAAAAACACAACTTCAATTTAATTCCTGTAGACGGAGGCACAGAGAGTTAGTAGAGGAAAACTGTAACACAGTGATTCAGTTTGAGGTCATGTGTGGTGATTGTATTTGATGTGTTTTTGCTGATGGTACAGTGCTTCCTACAATCAAGTTGTAATCAAAGCAGAGAAAGAAATATAGAAGAAATGATTTATTAACAGCATTACAGTCAAAAGCTAAATACACAAAGTCAGTTAACATAAGTCATCACATAAGGTTCTGCTTTTGTACATCAGTGGATAAATGTATAGATTTGTCTGGTAGTAACATTTTCAATATTACAGTATGAGTGATTTGAGTTCTGGTCTGAATTTTTTTACACACAAATATACAGTATATTAGTTTAGTTATATGTGTTACTCAGTTAAGCTGCTGTTTTCATTCATGTTGTTGCTCTTATCTGCAACACTTGATAGACACAAGGTGGCAGTTCTTTCTCTGGTAATGTGAAGACTGAAAATCTCAAGCAACAATAGAACAATCTGGCCTTCATTCAGCCAAGTGTGTGAGACATTAAAGAGCTCTGATGTAAACAGTGTGTGCTGGTATTATGGAGTTTGTTGTTGGGTTTGTATGATTTATGATTGCAGTTTACTGGAGATGTTGATTAATAGGCTGATTGGAATGGAGGGGTGCCAAATGCTCTTCTCTGACGGTAATGAATCTTGTGTAGTTTCTAAGAAAAACAGCACGCTCTGCTCTGAACACTTACTGAAATTATGTATTCTCATTTGCTTCCATAGAGCCTCTAGATTGGTAGCTATTAAGTGCATTCAAGAAAAAGAAAGATTACTGCTGCCTTTGAAGGAATGAGAGCCATTAGGTGGATGTCACTGTTTGGTAAATCCAATTCAGTACCGTTGATTCCCCTTGAACTGCAGTCACTGAGAGAGAGTGCTCACACGCTGACTGAACTCTGCTGAAGCACTGATGGACAAGCAGGCTGAAGATCAGTGTGGAGGGTGTGGAAAGAGCATGTCAGTCTAAACTAGAAGAAACTGAAATCAGAAACATGAGAAAAACAGCTCCATAGAGGTGAGCTGTCATCAGCTCGTGACAGTGGTTTCAGTTGAACCCTATGGCAGGTGTGTCCAATTTTACTCCGGGAGAGCCGTTGTCCTGCAGTTTTACTCCAAACCAAATTAAAATGTATGAGTCAACATTTTGTATGTGCAATTTGCAATGTCATGTTTGTTGTATAGGAGTAGATGCTACATAAGATGGCACATAAGCATCGCTGTTACTGTTGTTTATGGGGTTATGGGTTTACTTTTGTTAAGGAGAAGTGTGATCACAGTTACACAATTCATGTGGTCCACAATAAAATACAGGGAAAAAAATCCGTAGACTAGACGACCCATTAATCACTCAGAACACAAACAAATGTTGAGGTCAACATTAACACAAAATTCATATAATCAAGGTTTTAACTGCAAGACTGAACTGTGGTCTCAGGACAAGGTTATTTTCAGCCTGATCTCATTATTATGCATACTGTATATCATACATTATTATACATTTATATCCATACTGCATGCATACTTATAGATATGCCGTTTGCACTTTCAGATGGAAGTCTACATTCCCTGATGTGGTATCTTGAATAAGATGACTAAACATTGTGTGAAGTCCAGTATCTCACATCACTGTCAGACTGTCTAAATGTGCCAAGCATGACATCACTGATATAAAACCTCTTGCTGAGGCAGTCAATTTTGAATTTATAAATGAGGGTGGGATTTGAATGTTAATGTCACCACTGTTACACTCAGTTTAATATGCGTTCTGTTTCTGTCTCTTGTGTTTCTTGATGTGTCGAAGGCTATATATGCTTCCACTCGTGTCATGGTCTGTTGTCATTCATGCTAGTCCTCACACAGAACCAGGGTTACACCAGTAGCCAGCGTTCTGCTTCACTGCTCCAAACCTCAAGAGACGGTATGCCCAAGACACAAGAACTCTATCTATGCAATCCTAGACTCTGTCCAGAAGCAGAGCAGTGTGGACTAGAAGAAATGAGGCCACCTTCTTCCACCTTCTCCCTTGCAGGGAGACATCCATGTAGCTGCTGCACATATTTTAGAGACAGGAATGGCAACAGCAACAGGACAAACTGATGTGCCGTGGAGAAGTTTGCCACAGTCTGCTCACATGTGCTCACTCTCACACACACACACTCACACTCACTAACACTAACACTCACTAACACTCACTAACACTAACACTAACACTCACTAACACTCACACTCACTAACACTAACACTAACACTCACACTCACTAACACTAACACTAACACACACTAACACTAACACTCACTAACACTCACTAACACTCACTAACACTAACACTCACTAACACTCACACTCACTAACACTCACACTCACACTCACTAACACTAACACTAACACTCACTAACACTCACTAACACTCACACTCACTAACACTCACTAACACTAACACTCACTAACACTAACACTCACTAACACTCACACTCACTAACACTCACACTCACTAACACTCACTAACACTCACACTCACACTCACTAACACTAACACTAACACTAACACTAACACTCACTAACACTCACTAACACTCACACTCACTAACACTCACTAACACTCACACTCACTAACACTAACACTCACTAACACTAACACTCACTAACACTAACACTCACTAACACTCACTAACACTCACTAACACTCACTAACACTAACACTCACTAACACTAACACTCACTAACACTAACACTCACTAACACTCACTAACACTAACACTCACTAACACTCACTAACACTCACTAACACTAACACTCACTAACACTAACACTCACTAACACTAACACTCACTAACACTAACACTCACTAACACTAACACAATGCAAGATGAGAGATCTGTGCTGACAGGCTTTTGGGTTAAAAAAATTGACCAGAGAGTAATCTGGTTATCTTTGGGCCCCCAGCTAAACATTATGAATTTATAGACAGCAAGTTACTGAATCAACTGATGTATGGCCAATAGGAAAGCTGTCTTCACAGAAAAAATGTCTTTTTACTATCCCAGTGTTAGTGTATAATGTTGCTGTCTGAGCATAAAAAAGATCTGCACAGTTACAACGCTAAAAGCTCACTGTAAACGAAGATATTCTTTAACAAGAATCACAACAAACAGCATGAAGTTGCCACCTCACTCGTGGAAATACATAGCTGAATAAAATACCTTTTATGGAGCGCTTTGGTGATATGAAAGGATGAGATCTACATGCCCACAGAGGTGAAGCATGCGCTGGACTCAACAACACTTTGTTGACTCACATACTTTCAGTATGTGAAAGAGGAGACGTTTGAGTTTCATCAAGAGTATTTTGAACAGAAGCTTCTGAGGTTGTTCTGGTTCTACTGCACCTTTCTTCAAACAGTCTGTGAGGGTTCTGATCTACTGCGGGTCGAGTACGGGTAGCTGGCAGCTGGTGAGGGCTGTTACAGTCATACTGCAGGCAGCTGCACCAGCCACACCTGTCATCCAGCTTATGTGTGGAGTCCAGTTCTTACATCTCAAAGCCTGTAGGGAAGAATCAAGCCCACGTCCTCTGAGACTGTGGAGTGGACATGAAGAGGAAAGAATAAAGAGCAAGTAACAGGAGAGCCATTTTCCATAAGTATATTTAGTATTGTTTTGTTGACAAAACACAGGTATGTATAACGTGTGTGTCTATACAGAAACACAGACGGGAAAACATTCACTGTAGTAAGAAGTTTAACATGTAACTCCTGTGTCTCTCATAAGGTCTTGTGCATTGGATTCATTTCTGCCTGTGTAATAAACAACAACATTTATTTCAAATAAACAACAAAAAGTTACAAATCATAAATGCGTGTTGTGGTTACTGTATGAAAGAACGTCTTTCCTGCAGTTGATATTAGAAGATGTGTATGCATCAGTTGTGTAAGTGTTGAACCCTTCAGTTAATGTGGAGTGATGCTACAGAAGAGCTCTCTATTCATTATCAGCACAATTAACAGTCATTTAGTGAAAGTGTAAGAGGCTCATGGAGGATCATAATGAAAAGCACTGGTGCTATACAACATATTCAACAGCCCTGCAGTCACCTCACAGCCGTTCAGAGAGAAGAACATACAGTCATATGAAGTAACTACAGCAAATGCATCGTATGAGCTTTACCCAGCAATTCTCATACACTAACCTAAAAGTACCTTAAGCCAAAGGAATATTAGTTCCCACTTAATATTGTGTCTTTAAATACTATTTACCTGCATAAGAACAAAACTATGCAATGTATAAAATCTTTACATCCGTGTGTTATATTACACATGTAAATATATGTATACACTTACACTCAACCCTAAACCCACCCAGAACAGCATGCATGTACTGTACACAAGTACTATGTATTTTTTCTGTGTAAATACACAGTATTTAAAGACATCATATATGATTTTATCCACATTGTATATAAACTTTTCTGAGGAGGGTCTTGCTATAGGAGGCTGTTAGTATTTGTATGTTCATGAGGTAAATTTGTCGAATCATGAAACTGTGTTTGCAGGACTCACATAAAACTATGAAGTTTTCCTTTGCAAGACAGTCGAGACTGTCATTTTGAATATATTATTTAATCTGATATAAACTTTCATCTTGGGGAAACAATCTGTCATTTGAAAATCAGACTGAGAAAAAACAAACAAATTAAATAAATGAGAGAAAATGTAAAACATGTTGATTTCTGAAAGATCACAGGGCTGACGGTGCTCGTCTGTGAATATAAAAGAGATGGCGTTGCTCTGGAGATGTGTTGGCTTGGGCCTAATTTGTCATTAGGTCACTTTCTGAAAATGGGTCCATCCATGAAAGTTGTTTCTTCTGAAAATTTCAGGCCTCGTTTGATATTAGCAGGGGAGGAATGTGTGACGCTGGACAAAAGGGACCAGACTTCAGCTTCCTTCAGCTGGGCATTCAGTGGAGCAGCACTGAAGTGACGGGGCAGTGAAGAATAAAATAGTATGAAAGAAGTTGAAAACGAGCCGCTGTCAGGATCAGAAGAGACAGAGTGACACGGGAAAGAATGAGCCGCAGACGGGCTGATTCCCAGCGGTCGCGTCAACAGCAGAATTAGACCTGCAGCTGGCCTGCCGTTTCGTGAAGCATCTTAGGAAGAGGGAAACTTTCCTGTTTTTCCTGTTTCAGAACCAGGTCTTTGACTCAACTGTGGCCCGCACAGGGACCACACACAAAATCTAATACTGTCACTGGTAATTGGCTGTCATCCACCTTCTTCCCTAAGGCCCAATTGCTCCATCCATTTCTGCCTTCAATATACATGTTTTTCTTCATCTCTTCGGTTTTCATTAAGTCAGAAGAGAAGCAGAACACAGAATCTAGCAGGATGAGCTATTGGATGCTAACTTTCATGGGGAAGAGGGAAAACAAACCCACCTGTCACTTGAAAGAGATGATGAGAGCAACCTTTAAGAGAGAGTGGAGCAGACCGCAAGAACTAAAGAGGGAATCTGGAGGGGATTTCCTTTCTCTCCCATCGTTTTTTCCCATCAGTCCGTTCTCCATCTTTTTTGTAATGAACAGTAAATCTGACACTGTGCAGGTTGCTGTGGCAAACCACTTTATCTGCAATGCTGTCAGAAGAGCTGCATCTCACAAAGCGTGATCGTCATTCACTTTTCACACTGACCAGGGTAATTTCTAAATTCTTGCATAATGTTTCCAGTTGTTTCAGTACAGACTCAACAGGCACTGGAGAAATGTTAAAGGAATAGTTAACCCAAAAATATCAACATATTGCGCCATATTTGGTGTGATGCCAAACCTGTCTCAAACAGTTGCAATGCCTCAAGGTTTTCTATGCTGCTTCTAGCTCACAGTAATATTAATTTTGAATATTATTTCTTTCATCAAAAACAAAAGAGGATGCTTTTTAAGAAAATAATTTCTGGGTAAACTAATGGGTTCATTACTTTCATTTCAGTATTCCATTCTTGGAAATTTGTTGAAATTATAGATATTGAAGATATGTTTTCCAAGCACATTTTTGTGTAATTCATACATTGTGAGATTGACTCTAGTGTCTCCAGCTTTTCTCCACAGGGCCTCATGGCTGCTGCACATCTGAGGTGGTTGTGGCATACGGCTGGATCAGTTAGACACATGTGCCCACTCTCACCCATAAGCTCAAGATACTAATTGCAATTTCAGGCCGTATGTTCGTTCTCCTAATATCTCTGATCAATAGCTGTTTTCTTAAAGCAGCAGATGTTACTGGTAATCTTTAAGCAGTTCTCTTTGCCATTTCATGTGGTGCAAAAAGAGATAAATCCAACATCACAAAGAAACATTGAACAAAGCTGTGTTTTCATTTTATTCCTAAATTTGCTGAAACGGTTTTTAAAATCACATTAATACAGGCTTGAGACATTATAATTAGAAAGAGGTGGTTGAGAATTAGGCACAGGGTGATGGATTTGTAAATGTTATATAAAGCTCAGCTTCTGTTCATAATGAATGCGTGTTTTGCCAGCAGTGTGCAGAGTTTGATATATACTGTACCCCGTATAAAATTATACAGGGATTTAATGGAGAAAATAGTGACATTTGTAAATTATGTAAACTTACATACGTCTTCTGAAACTTAACACATGCTTGTACATGTAATGATATAATGGAAAGCCTCATTTACAGACCTGATATTTCTGTACAGTCTTTCAGATCTGTTAATGTACATGCTGATATCAGTGTGCATTGTGCAGTTCAGCTGAGAAACACAAATTATTCCTCTTTTGGAGCATTTGGCTTCCCACACAGCTTATAACTAAGACATGCTGCATGGAAATGAAAGTTACTGTAGAATGCAAATATATACAGCACTTCAACATTCCTGCTGAAAACAAACCAGATTAAAACAATCTTACTGCAGACTATCACACTTGTGTTCCTATCAGTCTGCAAATACAAATTTTCATGCAACAATCCAGAACTGAAAGGAGAATCAAAAATAAACGTTAAGATAAACATCAAATCAGCAGACATCACATTGTCCGCATCACATTTGTAATCACAATATAATGTGACCCAAATTAGATGCCAATAGAAAAGAATCTCATAAGTGTTTTACATGTGACAAGATCCAATCTGCGCCAGATGTCAGTGATAAAATCAGTTCTGATAAACAGAATTCAACAGAAGCCAGACAGATGTGTGGAGCTGAGATCTCAGCCTGAAGATTCTTCACCATCACTGAGCTTTCATGAGGCCGCTGACTGCATCATGACACAGTCTAACACAACACTTTCAGGGTTTGTCATTTCCTCTGATAACAGCATCCATTCCTCAGCACAGAGAGAGCGAGAGAGAGTGAATGACTTTACTGAGTGTTATCACTTAGTCCAGCCACATGCCATTAGTGCTGGAGATTTCTCATTAAAAATAATGTTTACAGTAATGTCCTCATTTCACAAACCTACCTGCTGAATAAAACAGCTGAGACTATCTTATCTGACCAACCTTATTCCTGGATGTGTTCGGTTAAGTCTTCTGTTGGGGGTCCTGCAGGAACTGGGTTGTGAACCATAAGTGTCATTTACAAACAAGTGACAGCTTTTCCCATCTAATGTTAATTTGATTATAAAATGTTCATTTGATAAGCTAGTGCAGTGGCAGTGTAAATGAGTCGCTCTCAAGTTCACACAGGTGTGCTCATAACCACACGTGAACTGTGGACATGTTCCACTGATGAATCTGAACCACCAACAAGAAATGTCTCAATGTTCAATTCTGAACACTGTAGTTTTATAGTTTTCTACAGACTAAAAATGTGCTTGTGCTGTATTGTAAACAAGTGGAACTTAAATATTTTGTCATGTAATGTCAATGACATTTATATGTTTTTAAGTGTGAATGGAACGTCCAGATACTTTCTGGAGCCAATCACAAGGTTACAAGTATATAAATCCTCCCACGCTGGCAGCATGTTTGCCAACTTCCACTGATCATTTTCTCCATTTATATTGATTTTCTCAGTCTCAGTCGATCTGAGAAAGGAATCTCTCTCTCTTGCTCTCTTGTGCACTTTTGTTTCATGTCACTGTCCTCCTGTACTCTGTTCTCCTGTACTCGGTCTAAACTCGCTGTTTGTTTAAAGTACAGGACGTTCCTCAGAATGAATAATTTTGATCTCACTTTACATGTGGTGTCTTTCACTAGCTAAAGGAAATTGTAAGCCACTGATGCATACAGTAAATATGCTAAGACAAGTCATACAGTTACTGACATTTGGGAATGGTACAGTACATAGAACAGTAAATTTAGTGTAGATGGCATAGTATATATTTTTTTTTATCTTGGATGAACTGATACATGATACATGATACATTTTTGAGTTTATATTGAGATTAATACCAGTAACATTTAATATCTTTCAGACCTTGATAAATAGAGCACAGATTGAGCCATTGCTGAGATCTAAAATAACATGAGGATATTTATTTATACAAGAGATATTAAATATTATTAAAGAGATTAAAATTGTGTTTAAGCTTTTTGGTCAAACATCTCTCTGAAACCAAACATAAAATCTAATTCCATATCTAATAAACTATAATTCCTGTTTTGCATTATTCTCTAGGGCTCCACACACACTGCACACCACTGCATTCCTTACCCTGTATGAATAATGACTGTAAATTATTTTCACTGCTACGACTTTAGATCTGAAGGTATGGTGGAAATATTTTTCTTTTCAATTTGAGCTTTTAAATTTTTCAGAAAAATAATAACTGCTGTAGTGTAATAGCAATTCAAATCAATTCAGATTATAGAAGAATATAGAAGAATATAGAATATAGAAGAAACAGGTGAGACATAAAACAGCTTACATTTTATTTTAACAGGTCTTTGTTACAGTGTAATATATTTTTAGTACTGAGAAATATTAACACGTTCTTACTATTGGCTTAGGGTTAGTTGCATATAATTATGCATAATTGAATGTTACTACTGAACAAATTCTAAAATACATAATACATAGTATTGTTTCTTTTTCATAAGTCATACAAATAAGGCCCAGAATATGCTTCAACTAAAAGAACAAAAATATTCTAGCATCACGCACAATTTCACATATCTTGAAACTACATTTTATCAATTTCACTACATTTAGAAAGCTACACACCAAACAAATGATGGTTATCACAAATCATGTTTATTCTTGTTGCATATTTAATGAAGTATGAAGCATGTTTTCTTTTACCCTGTGTAGTTTTGTTAATGGTTTTTGATGACGAGGGCATGTCACACAACCTGTCCATGTTGCCATAGGTCTATATTGGCAAACTTTTAATAATAAATGTATGCCAAAACACTGTTGAGTTTGATTGGATAGAGGCCTGTGATGTCAACAAAGAATATTTCTTTTTTAATCTGCTGAAAACAAGATGAAGTTTGTTTATTAAATTGAAATGACAGTTTTTAATGAACAGGAAGACCAGCACCCTCACACAGCTCTGAGCTTTCATCAGCAGTTCAAACATGCTCATCCTTCTCGTGCAGATCAAAACCAGCAAGACCAGTCCCATCAGATCAATGTCACACCTGTGTCTCTCGCTCTCTCCCTCCATCTGCTCCGGCCGCTGTCAGAAGGGACGATCTGTTGGTCCTGTCCGTCGCCTCCCATTTCCCCTCACCCTGTCACATCTTATTTCCCTCATGGTTGATCAAAAGAGGTCAGCGTCAGCACAACCCCCAATCTGTGCCATGATCTCCACCTGCAGTCCAAACTCATGCCATCACGTGCGGCCACATTTTGCTCTGAGCGCTCTGTATCTCCAGCAGCGCTCTCACTGCAACCCTCTGAAACACAAGCGTGGACAGATGTTTGCTCAGTTGCTCTGATGAAAGCTGGGCCACCTAAATAAATTCAGGACGCACCCTGCTCACATCTGGAAAGCAGATGGGTAGAGAGTGTGTGAAACGCAGGTCTGAAAAACACATTCACTCTCAGTCTGTATGACTCTGTTTGTTCTTTGGTGCGTAAAAGGTAACGTTTCGAATATCTGCAATGTTTTTTATAATGAGTAAAGTGAAAAACTGAGACTGAGAGTTTAACGGCTGACTATAAATTCCAATTCTTTGGAAGCACAATACAATTGTTTTGTGTCAGAAACAGATCCATATTTTGGAAGTTATTCACTAAAAATCATTTACCTTTGCTGTTGGTCTTAAACCAAACATGCAGTCAATTATATCTGATCATAAGATTTACAGAAACCAGTGGTGAAGCACCAGCCTTGATGCTCACCCTTGTTTATTGTTTGTTTCGCTTGAATGCAATTTTAACACTGTGTAGAATGTTTTAATAATGACCAGATAAATTTAGTAAGAAAACCTGGTTCCTCAGAAACATACACTGGGTTATGATTAGTTGGCCTGTGTTTGCTTTGGCTGCTGTAGTTTTGGCAGTAATGTGCTCCTCACTGTTGCCAGGTTGTCTGAATGGCAGAAGATGTTTGTTTAGGTTTTTGGCCTTGTGCTAACACTAAAGGCCAGCTGCCCTTGGTAGGGTGGATCAGGGCTTAGAATGGCTGCTATCTGTCCTGCACACAAGCTGTCCAGTTTGGCTTCTCTCATTCCCAGTAATAGTTTATGTCCCAGTCTGGCACAGAATACAAAATTATGTGTGTGTTCATTCTTTTAATGCCTGCAGTACACTAGCCAGTGGTATCCCTTTCAACTCCTGTTGGCAGGTGCTTACAAAACTACATTTTGTTCATACTGTGGCTGTCTACAGAATAATGTCTACAAGAACAGTTCACCAGCAAAGCATAATCATTTACTGACCGTCATGCTGTTTCAAAGCTGCATGATTGTTTTTTGTTAACTTTGAGGAAAGGGCTGGAACTGATGTCCTTCTGACAAGATTTTCTGGTCACTTTCTCTGGTTCTTCAAAACATCTTTGTGTTTCACAGAAAAAAGAAAGGTTGTAACAATACCATGTTTAGGGGTTTATTGATCATTAATGACTATTAGAAATGCATTTTAAATATATGAAATTATAAAAACATGAATATAGGGCAACTAATCATTAAGAAAATGTGACACATTAAATGTCTTAACCAGTCACAGGAATCTTAACTAATTCAATCCTTTTTAGCACAAGTTCAGATCCCGTGTGATTTGATCATGTTAGCATTTAACAAAACCGCTGCTGAAATCACAGTGTAAGTTCTGTTGTGTGTTAGTGTGTCCCAACATTGAAATGTACTTTCCCATCACAAAAAGAGCACATGAGTATAAGCAGGTGAATTGTGGCACAGCTACAGTTTGTAAAACAGAATCTACTATCACTCATCACTGATTCATCACTCATTCAAGTTTCACTGATAATTAAATACTCTCGCTTTATTTGTTTATGATTAAAGACAGTTTTCTATATTTTTGTCATTTAGAAAGTGTAAATCTGGTGGACTATAACAAATCTACAGCAACAGATGTTTACATTTTAAACCACTCTGTAAACATAAGTATACATAGACAGGAATCTGGGGGAACATTTCAAAAGTAACACTGAGCTTAACTATATTAAGTTAGTAAGTGTGTGTAAAAGAGATATAAAGAACAGGAGAATACAGGCTGCATTATTGTGTATTGTTGATTTTATTAAAGACCAGATCATGGCACACTAGATAAACCAAATGCATTTGCCTTCAATAGTACAAAGTGAAGAAGAAAATGTGTGTGGAGGATATAAAGGTTTTATTTATGAGAGTATGGAATTCAAATGAGACAGAGGCAAACACACTGTAATATTATTGACATGCAGTCTCAATATGAAGAAATATAGTGGAGGGGATAATTGTGTGGGTTTATGTGAAAGAGGGACAGCTCATTAATCATATTTTATTGAATAAAATTACTCTTCACATTCATTGTTCATGGTGCTGATTATGTCATAGGATCTGTTCAACTGATAAACGTGATAATAACTTTACAATATTTCACATATCAGCAAATTAAAATCCTTCCTAATGTTGTTGATGAATGTATTTACAATATTGTAAACACTTATTATTATTTGTTAAGGGAGAACTCAAACTTGAATTTGAAATTTTAAAGGCACTCTATAAATAAGCTCGCAAGTACCAAAACAGTAATTGAATTTGAATGAAACTGAAATCAGGATCAGAGCATTGTTATATGTAACCAGAGAAACTAGATGCTGGGCTCCAATAGCCATTTTTGTCATCTTAATATATGGCTGTTTTTTCCCAACTACCTGACATGCAGGAAACATTGTGCACATCCTGACTAAATACACATTCAGCTCATAACTGCAGAGTCTCTGCTATGTTCTTGGCTCGCTGCTGAAGTGATGCATGATAAATCTTGTAAAATCTTTGTGATATATGATTTACATGATCTCACTTACTACACAAATACATGATTACATACACAAACTATTGATCTGAGCTGCTGTGTAGGACGAGCGGTAAGTTGGGGGTAACTATTGTAAAGTATATTGTTCAATGCCTTGACCAATCAAATCATTCGAAACACTGTACATTAAGTGATATTACTGAAAGAGACAATAATGATGAGGTAGGGTTTAAAAAAAGCTCACCTCCACTTTTTTGCTGACTTTTATTTGATAATACTTACCACCACAAAAAACGTCCAGACAAAGCATTGATGACGTTTACTAAGAATGAATTGCTTTCACTGATAACAATGTTTATTTGCACGCTGTGTTTGTGTTGTTTAGCACCCGATTCAGAAATAAATTAAGCAAATCAGATAACAGTGCAAACTTGCCCAAAACAATTTGTGCTGGACAGGATTTTCTGCATTATTCCAGGTCTGAGTGCGAGATTATAGAGTGACATAACCTGTTCCCTCACTGGGGTCTTCAAAATCCTGACAGTGTGCACAACAGGTTAAATCTCGCTTTTCCATCATTTGTTGAATCACTGGTAGCATAAGATTCTGTTTACCTGCTGCTTTCCACAATAATAGCACAAACACACTTATGTGCCTAACAAATAATGCCGACTTCTGTGAATAAGACACAATCTATAACAGGAGGTATGTTTGCGGGTAAAAGGGATGATTGCGCACTTAAATTATATATAGTGAAACATTATAACAGCACACAATGTCTGTTAAACTAGATTACGGGCAGCTAGTAAATAAGATTTTAACATTTAAATTGTGCAGTAATGTGCTGTTAGTTACCAATATGTGTTTTATTAAAGCACTTGTGTCACAACAGATGTTACTTTTCTTACATTTAATTTCAAAACTACTTACTGTACAAGACTTTTGGTCATGACTGAAGATACAGGCTTGGATGAATGAGAAAATGATTATGATCCAAAGCATCGACTGATGACAGTAAATTAACAGACAAGGAGCCTGCTGGGTGGAAGTTATATTTCCATCACAAAATGGGATTTTGTTGTGGTCTAGGTAGTGTCCACTGAGAGTGTTATCACAATGAGCCCAGGGGTAAAGAAGATAGACAGTGTCCCACGCTGAAGATATAAAGTCCGGCTTTGGATTGTTTCTGAAGAAATCAATAGAGAAATCAAACCAGCCTGGAATGAAGGACAGGGCTATAAGAGGAACTCTACCTGCAGCAGTATGAAAGATCTCAGGTGTCTGCTGTTGATAGCAACTAACACAGACTAAAGGAAGCATGTCGGTTATTTAAATAAATGAATAAAATAATGCGAAACATTTGTCAGCACTACTGACACTCAACACGTACACATGGGACTTTGTTTAACTTTTAAGTGCATAAATGAGTGATTTAAATTTTAGTTTCTTTTCACAGGGTCGGTGACCATAAACACAGCAGATGATGTTTTCTGATGAAAATGTGAGGTGTGCTGAACTCACTGCTTTGATTCTGGGGTGTTGTCTGTGGTGACCAGGGCAACACTATGTGCTTGTTCTGTGTGTTTTATAATGTAGCTGCTGTGGTGCTCATACACTGCTCCCTTATTATGACTCTAGTCCCTCCTTTACTATGAATCAATAGGATTCAAGGTAGGATATCAAGCTGAATTGAATCTGCAGTATTTTCTTTTTAAGAGGTGGTTCATTTAGTTGGAAAGTATTACCTGCACGAAACACAAGTGGGACTTTCTGTACTGTAGAAAAACAGAACCAGTTCAAGTTAACATTACTGATGCATTTATTCTAGATAGGCCATGGGAAACTACTACAACTCTCTAAATTGTATTAATGAGATAATAGGGTGTCAAATGTTTCAATCATTTCCCATAATAGGTGTGAATAATGAAAGAAAAAGCAGCTAATAATGAACCCAGCACAGGTGGGCTGTCCTGCAATACTGTGTAAAAAACACAGGGTGATCCTCGTGATGCAGGCTGATTCAATTCCAAGGATACATTTTTGCAAATTCTAGAAATCCCATAGTTACATTTGTGTTATTTCATGGTTTTCGTGAGTTTATAAAATGACTCATAACATCTAGCTAAAATAAGCACATTAAAGTGTCCTTATATTTAAAAATGTCAAACTTCGCTTGAGATGTCAAAGATTTCCAGGGCGTTTCATTGCATGATAACAGTTTAGATGTTTCCTCTATTCTCTTACTAATTCAGTTTTCCTCATTGCTGTCTCTGAACATCAAACAGAAGCCCTGCACCCTGCAGCCACTCTTGATCTTTGTCTGAGTGTGTGTGTTTGACAACTTACAAATGAACCTGACCTCTTCCTCTCTACACCCAGTGTGTCTCTCTCGCACCCTGCAGCGATGCAGAGCCACGGATTCTGTCATCAAAAGAGGCTTTTCTCACTCTCTCACCCCACCAATCACATATCGACCTGCTTCTTCTGTGCTGAGGGAACTTGACCTTTATATTGCCTCTGGTGTCTGACCTTTAACCTCTTCAATGCCACTCTGCTTTATGAGAGAGGCATTAATATAAAAATCTTACTACACTATAAAGTGCACATATGTTGTTCACTTCAACACTCATTTTGGGTGGAGATTTAAAATAATTCGGTCTGTCCCACAATATGTTTCTAATTCATAAACCGTAAATTACAACAATCTAGAACCAATGGCGGTTTGGCACCAATGACATATTTTTTTAAATAATAAAGAATAATAAAAAAATAAAAATTAAAGAATCACTTTAAAATTTACTCAGAAATCACAACATGTTTGTTGACATGAACTATGAATTGGATTCACAAGTCAACATGAATTAGTAGTTGCAATGCATTTGCTTCCCTAATGAAACATATTTCAAGAAAAATGGGTATTTAATGAAAGGACAATAAAGATGATAATAAAAATTGGTTGGAAGGAACTGGCTGAAAAATAAGAGGCTGATGTAAGTGGAAAAGTCATTTCAGAGGTTAAGAAAGTTATTACACTTTGATAAAAGATCGTAAACAAACAAATATTTGTTTCTGTGGAATAATGTGCACAGATGAATCATTCACAATGAGACTATAAATGTTTATTAGGAAGTAAATAGGGTCAATAAGTCAACCTGATTGCCTGTTGACTTGAAGAACCCATGAGAGCTCTTAACACGGCCTGGTGGACGCCGCATTGTGCTGAACACCTGAATGAAGCGCCTGATCCAGACTGAAGCATAAATATTTATACTGCTGTTAAATATTCATCAAAGTCATTCATTCATCTGTTGCACAGAGTAAGTTACAGAGAAGAAGGTGCCAGTGCAGCTTATGACCCTCAAGAAATCAAAGGTTGTTTAGGGAGACTGCAATAATGTTTCTTAGAAAATTCTTTATCATCACATGACCGAGGCTGGTAGAATTTGTTTTCACACACAGACCCTTTACTAAATTAACTTGCTTAAGGGCCCAGTGGTGATACTTCATCGATCAGCCCTTTCAGGGTTTAAACATTTGGTTGACAGCTACATGAAGGATACGTCATTATCAGGGCATCTAAACTTCACTGCTGCATACAAAGATGAACATCTGTTTGAGGAGGAGGTTTATTGTAATAATCATTCAGCCTGAAAAATGTCACCCAAATTACTTAACATATGTAAATACAGAATGTGAATTACAGAATTATGGCACAATGAGCATATGGTGTAAACCTCCAAATGAAGCCCAGATCTATGAATACTCATTTAAATTGGCCAAGGACACACTGGAGTTCAATAATACGAACTCTTCAACAATGAATAAATGCATAACATCATTTAGGAAAAGCAGGACATGTTTTCAGATCAACCTGTTTGTTCTGGAACACTCTCCTATGAAACAGCCATAGCTAATCACATTTACAGATTATGTGATAGTAAAACTCTGTGTGCAACTATGTGAAGTAAAAAACAGTAATTTTGTCATGCTACAGTTATTGGAAAAAGCGCATGCTACTATTTAAAAACCAATTAAGCTACTGTCACACTTCTGAATGACTATATTGAATTAGTAGTGTCACAACCCTTAGTTTATTACTACAACACAGTGCCCTGAGGTTTTCAAATAATTTTCAGACAGTACATAAAAACTGCAAACACTGCTCATGAAAGTTTCTCGCCCTCAGGTACCAGCCTCAAATAAAACCTCCTGGCAGAAAATGAGCGATATTTAAAAATGAGCAGCTCTACAGAGGATGGTCAGGCAAGCAGAGGAAGAAGCTGAGAGGAGAACATCTGTGAAGGAGCCCAAGGTTTGCCTGCATTATTCTCTTCTCTGCCAGTGTTTTACCCACAACATCTGTCCATCCTACAGCAGACTCGAGCAGTCCTCTGAAATGTGGCACAGCACATCTGCCCTCTGCTGCTGCTGCCAGAACGTGATGAGAGAAACGCATGACTGCTCTCACCAGTGTATGTTACTGAAGAGCTGTCAAAGCTAATGGAGGTCCTCCAGACGCAGAGTGCGTGGGAGCAAATGCGTGATTGTGTTTAATTGTGTATCATTCTAAAGAGTTAGTGGTGATAGGTTAAGATCAGAATCTTTCTTAGAGAGCGCTAGCGTGTGTGTGCTGATGACAATTCCTGACTTGAACTTGAACTCCAGTAAATGACAGAAAGATCTAGAGCTACAAATGACCTGTACCCTAAATTTTGTTTGTGCTGACAAAACAGCATTTGGCAAAGTTGGCAGCTAATTCAAATTTCAAGTTCAAGTTATTTAAAAGTGTAAAGCATATAATAATTGTCAGACCAGCAATCTGTTTAAGCAATATTATATATATATATATATATATATATATATATATATAATCACTGAAATCAGTGACACCATAATAAAACACTGGAACATGAAAAAAAAACATGGAATTCAGTTATTCAAACATCACAGCAATTATTGGTCCGACAGATAACAGTGAGAAAATTAACACCCTTAAATTTGTGGACTTTGTGATCTGGATTTCTGTTTGCTCTAAGGCAGAAATGACCACTTTAAAAAATACAGTGAGTAGGTTTTCCATAGAAGTGGTCATTGTAGCTGACTGATTCCAGACAGATCTATGCACACTGACACCTGGATGTGATTCAAGCGGCAGAGAGTAAAAAGGACTGATGCAAAAAAAAATTTTATATATATATATATATACGCGTCTTTACAGAATGTATTTTTGGCATTTGGCAGATGCTGTAATCTGAAGCTTAAAGTCTGTTCAGGTTGTACATTTGAACTTTACATGGTCCAGGAATTGAATTTATGACGTTGATCTTTGTACTCTACAAGCAGCACTTAGTGTGGAGGCCAACAATAAATACTACAGTCTCATTACACAATTACATAGATAACCTCATATTACTGTCTCAATGTTCATTAGTTCTTTGATGTTACTTATCCCAAATCATTCAGATTAAAGATATGGAAATGTATATGATATATGCAATATACTGTATATGATATATGCAATATACTGTATATGATATATGCAATATACTGTATATGATATATGCAATATACTGATATATGCAGAGGAAAGGCACATTAAAGTCAGTCTTGGGATTGATCAATAAGATCTGAAGGTTAAATCTCTGTATATTTTTAGTACTGTGCTACCTGTTCTGTTTCACTGCGTTTTCTCTCTCTCTCTCTCTCTCTCTCTCTCTCTCTCTCCTGTGGTGCTGCTCTCCCAAAGTCATCCTAATTAGTGTTTAATGCAGGACTCCCGTTGGCAAGGTCACCAGTGCCTCTGTGGCGTTGTGTTGTCAGGACGCTTCTAGAAATAATGAAAGCACCTATCTGCTCCCATCAGCAGAGAGAGAATCGCACTGCATCCACTACGCTAACACCCTCAAACTGTCTTCACTTACTGTTTCTGAAAATTCACTCACAGCAGACAACAGCACTTCTCAAAGATGAACCGTGTCGTGTTGAAATGCATTCTCCTGTTCCTGTTGAATGTACAGAAGTGCGGTGTGTGATTGTGCAGAATATGTTGAACTCAAACTATACAAAACATGAGGATTAAAGGACATACACGCTCTCATACACGCTCTCATCAACCTCAGACTCTCTGCCTTCATTTATTATTGATTACTTGAAAATGCGAGGGCTTTGATTTGAGGGATTGCGGGTTATTTTTATAGGTTATATTGTGAATTTAAAGTTCATTGTGTGTTTTATGTTATATATATATATATATATATATATATATATATATATATATATATATATATATATATATATATATATATATATATATATATATATATATATACGATAACATGACGACATGATGATAACATGATGATAACATGATGACGACATCATGATAACATGACGATAACATGACGACATGATGTTAACATCATGATAACATGACGACATGATGATAACATGACGATAACATAATGATAACATAATGATAACATGACGATAACATAATGATAACATAATGATAACATGACGATAGCATAATGATAATATCATGATAACATGACGACATGATGATAACATGACGATAACATAATGATAACATCATGATAACATGACGATAACATAATGATAACATCATGATAACATGACGACATGATGATAACATGACGATATGATGATAACATGACGATAACAATGATAACATAATGATAACATGACGATAACATAATGATAACATCATGATAACATGGCGATAACATAATGATAACATCATGATAACATGACGACATGATGATAACATGACGACATGATGATAACATGACGATAACATCATGATAACATGACGATAACATCATGATAACATGACGACATGATGATAACATGACGACATGATGATAACATGACGATAACATCATGATAACATGACGACATGATGATAACATGACGACATGATGATAACATCATGATAACATGACGACATGATGATAACATGACGATAACATGATGATAACATGACGACATGATGATAACATGACGACATGATGATAACATGACGATAACATCATGATAACATGCATGATAACATGACGACATGATGATAACATGACGACATGATGATAACATGACGATAACATCATGATAACATGACATGATGATAACATGATGATAACATCATGATAACATGACGATAACATCATGATAACATGACGACATGATGATAACATGATGATAACATGATGATAACATGACGATAACATCATGATAACATGACGACATGATGATAACATGACGATAACATCATGATAACATGACGACATGATGATAACATGACGATAACATCATGATAACATGACGACATGATGATAACATGACGATAACATCATGATAACATGACGACATGATGATAACATAATGATAACATCATGATAACATGACGACATGATGATAACATCATGATAACATGACGACATGATGATAACATAATGATAACATCATGATAACACCTGCGCATGCTGATAATCTGATAACATGACGAACGTCTGCGTGCTGTTTTAGGCACGCTGTGGGCGCGCCAGACGCGCCCGCAATCGGACTTAAATAACCTCTGGCCGTGACGTCATCAGAACGCGCGCTAGTTAGAGGTTATAAATGTGCGTGAAACAAGCGCGTCCCCGCATGTCTGTCTTCAGAGACCGTGTTGTGTGTGTGTGTGAATGAATGAGAGAAAAAGAGAAATGAAATGAAAAGAGAGAGAGAAATCAAATGAAAAGAGAAAGAGAGAACAGAGAAATCAAATTAAAAGGGAGAGAACAGAGAAATCAAATGAAAAGAGAAAGAGAGAACAGAGAAATCAAATGAAAAGAGAACAGAGAAAGAGAAAAGAGAAATCAAATGAAAAGAGAGAGAAAAGAGAAATCAAATGAAAAGAGAGAGAAAAGAGAAATCAAATGAAAAGAGAAAGAGAGAACAGAGAAATCAAATGAAAAGAGAACAGAGAAAAGAGAAATCAAATGAAAAGAGAGAGAGAAAAGAGAAATCAAATGAAAAGAGAGAGAAAAGAGAAATCAAATGAAAAGAGAAAGAGAACAGAGAAATCAAATGAAAAGAGAACAGAGAAAAGAGAAATCAAATGAAAAGAGAGAAAAGAGAAATCAAATGAAAAGAGAACCGAGAAATGAAATGAAAAGAGAGAGAAAAGAGAGAGAGAAATCAAATGAAGAGAGAGAACAGAGAAATCAAATGAAGAGAGAGAACAGAGAAATCAAATGAAAAGAGAGAGAAGAGAGAGAGAGAGAACAGAGAAATCAAATGAAAAGAGAGAGAAGAGAGAAATCAAATGAAAAGAGAGAGAAAAGAGAGAGAGAGAACAGAGAAATCAAATGAAAAGAGAGAGAAAAGAGAACAGAGAAATCAAATGAGAAGAGAGAGAGAGAGAGAACAGAGAAATCAAATGAAAAGAGAGAACAGAGAAATCAAATGAAGAGAGAGAACAGAGAAATCAAATGAAGAGAGAAATCAAATGAAGAGAGAGAGAACAGAGAAATCAAATGAAAAGAGAGAGAACAGGGAAATCAAATGAAAAGAGAGAGAACAGGGAAATCAAATGAAAAGAGAGAGAACAGAGAAATCAAATGAAGAGAGAGAACAGAGAAATCAAATGAAGAGAGAGAACAGAGAAATCAAATGAAGAGAGAGAACAGAGAAATCAAATGAAGAGAGAGAACAGAGAAATCAAATGAAGAGAGAGAACAGAGAAATCAAATGAAGAGAGAGAACAGAGAGAGAGAGAGAGAGAACAGAGAAATCAAATGAAGAGAGAGAACAGAGAGAGAGAGAGAACAGAGAAATCAAATGAAAAGAGAAAAGAGAAATCAAATGTAGAGAGAAAAGAGAAATCAAATGTAGAGAGAGAGAAAAGAGAGAGAGAGAACAGAGAAATCAAATGAAAAGAGAGAGAGAACAGAGAAATCAAATGAAAAGAGAGAGAGAACAGAGAAATCAAATGAAAAGAGAGAGAGAGAGAGAGAGAACAGAGAAATCAAATGAAAAGAGAGAGAAAAGAGAGAGAGAGAGAGAGAGAAAAGAGAAATCAAATGAAAAGAGAAAAGAGAAATCAAATGAAAAGAGAAAAGAGAAATCAAATGAAGAGAGAAATCAAATGAAGAGAGAACAGAGAAATCAAATGAAAAGAGAAAAGAGAAATCAAATGTAGAGAGAAAAGAGAAATCAAATGTAGAGAGAGAGAAAAGAGAGAGAGAGAACAGAGAAATCAAATGAAAAGAGAGAGAGAACAGAGAAATCAAATGAAAAGAGAGAGAGAACAGAGAAATCAAATGAAAAGAGAGAGAGAACAGAGAAATCAAATGAAAAGAGAGAGAGAACAGAGAAATCAAATGAAAAGAGAGAGAAAAGAGAGAGAGAGAGAGAGAGAAAAGAGAAATCAAATGAAAAGAGAGAGAGAACAGAGAAATCAAATGAAAAGAGAGAGAGAACAGAGAAATCAAATGAAAAGAGAGAGAAAAGAGAGAGAGAGAGAGAGAAAAGAGAAATCAAATGAAAAGAGAAAAGAGAAATCAAATGAAAAGAGAAAAGAGAAATCAAATGAAGAGAGAAATCAAATGAAGAGAGAAATCAAATGAAGAGAGAAATCAAATGAAGAGAGAAATCAAATGAAGAGAGAAATCAAATGAAGAGAGAAATCAAATGAAGAGAGAAATCAAATATAAAGAGAACAGAGAAATCAAATGAAGAGAGAGGAGTGAGTGAGAAAACAGAGGGAGAAAAGAGAAAAGACAAATCAAATGAATAGAGAGATGGGTGAAGAGAGAGATGGGTGAAGAGAGAGAGAAAGGAGAGAGGGGTGAAGAGAGAGAGAAAAGAGAGAGGGGTGAAGTGAGAGATTTAAAGCATAAATTTTGCTTTGTGGACTGGGGTTGGGGGGATGCATTGAGCTCCACAGACTGTGTTCAGTCTGTGCCCTTCAGACATACACCCACCACCAGTGGCACAATCAGAGCAGCTTGGCAGAGGCCGCCAATACACATTCAACGTCCCCGTGAGTGAGGCGTGTCAGGCTCATTCTGTTAGAGGAGTAGCATCCTCCACAGCTTTGGCAAAAGGTGTCCTTAGGTTGACATCTCAAGGTCATAGCTGAGACCTTTGTGTGCACACATCACACAACTTTGAGGGGTCCAGACACTTCCAGTGCAGTGAGGCATTCTGCATCTCAGCAATGCAGACCTCACAGCTGTAGACTGACTGAACACGGGGGCACTTTCAGTTCTTCTGTTTGTCTGAGAACCTTTTACTTTTGGCTCAATCACTGGTGCAGTTTCACCTGTTTTCTCAACAATGGAAGACTGGAATTGTGTTTGGTGGTACTAGTGTAACAGTCACACACTTTCTTTACACAAAACTGTGTTCACAACCCATTTTACCTTCATAATGTGAAACTGACTATTACATAAAGCAAAACTGTAGGACACGCCTGATTTCATCCATTGGGAATCGATTGGTTTGTAAACCATGTTCCATATCAAAAAGGAGCCAAATGAAAGTTTGTAATGGATTGTGGTAGACCACCTTATGTGAAATTTAAGGAATATAGAAATATGAATTCTTTTGATTGGGAATCCATATAGTAATTTTAAAGCAGCCATCTAAGTAAACTGTGGTCAGTGATTCAATTATTCACTTCTGTCTTATTTTGCTGTCAGAGGAAAAGGGAAATAAAGCAAAACACAAAGGAGTTAAAAAAAATGAATCAATATTCCTGCTAAATGGCAGCTGTGAGCGGCAGAGAAACTGAATGTTCTGTTAAGCATGCCATGTTCAGCGCTCCGGAAGCACTGGTCTGTAGATCAATAGTCCAACCACACAGCATGTGCATGGTGGTCCTGTTTTCTTAATGTATGATGCAAGCAGAGAAGAGTTTATGTGGGTTATGAATGAACGTGCTTCTGGACACCTGACAGAGCAGGAGATATCAGGGGTCTGGATAGTTCTCCCATTGTATTGAGACACAGGAACAGAGCCCCTAGACTGTTAATATGTATCGCTCTCCGAAGCATTTCACTCTGGATTGGTCAGTGAGTCTCTGCTGGGTTAAATGATTTTTCCCAAAGGTAAATTGTTTTGCTCAGAGGGTCTTTCCTACCACAGCAAATTTAACAGAGTTCCAAGCTGTTTTATAAAAAGAATAAACTGTATCCCTGATGTTTTCCCATCAACGTCTTAAAACAGACGCAGAAGAGGTGGTTGTTGATAAGAATACAATGCAGTACAGTTAAAGTGGACAGAAAAATAGAAATTTGGCCTGGAAACTACTGGAGCCCTTTGATCAGGAGAAACACCTGATCACCAGAATCAGGAAATTTAAGCAGAGGAGAAATAAGGGATAAAAAGGCACATTTGTTTTCTTTCCCTTTTCTTGGGCTTCCAACACAAATTTCACACTGACAGTCAATGGCCACTTCAAACTGTGGACAGTTTTCTGGTTTGCAATGATTACGGAGTGTGCCTTTTCAGAAGAAACCGTGTTCTTAAACACAACTTTTAGGATTTTTAAACCAAATGTTTGAGTTCAGAATCATAAGTAGGAATCTGTTTTTATGGTTGATATGTGGATGCTGTATATCAGATTTAGGCCTCGAAGGAGCTCTTGTTAAAGTGTAGATTTATGTTTCTACTTAATGTACTGTAGTTGAGGGAAAGAGCATATTTCCATCATCTCATTTTTATTATTAGCTTTTCCACAAGGCTAAACATGTATTTCCCTGTCTTCTCATTACAGTAGATAATATTCATCTTGCATCTTTAATTACTAGAATATTGAATAGTTGAGGTGGGCTTTGATTTGTTTGGATTAGTTATGGCACAGAGTTGGGTTCTCTGATTAATTAGGTCATCCTAAAGCTATAACGTTTTGTAACACTCAGAATATTTTAATCACATTTGGTCAGATACAGAGATTTTACACTTGTGTATCACCAGCAGCACAAATAAAAGTGAAATGAGGTAAAAATGACAGACATCCTTCCCTGGGATTAGACTATAATCGAAGCAGAATCAAGATACGTTTGTTTTCTTCTTTCACCAAAGATTTATTCTTGCTACAAGCTGCTGTTAATGTTTAGTTCGCATTGTGCCTAAATGTATAATGCATAATGATGAATGATAAATGATCCAGAATGAGATGATCAATTATAAATGCTCATTGTTTTGCATCATATTTCTTATTCATTTTTGATGCAACAGATGTTACAGGCTGGTTCGAGAGAACTAGCCCACCCACAGTGTTGCTTTCTCTCCCCGTCATTGCCATGTGCTTACGGTTCATTGCTGTTCCTGCAATAATTGCACTGGGCCACTTTGCAGGATGGCTGCAGGTGCAAGGGCTTGATAATGAAGCACTCTGCAGTGTGGGTGGCAGCTGTGCTCGACTCTAGAGAGGAGAAAGCCACATCCACTAAACACATACACCTTCAATTGACTCAGCACTTTGAGGGACTTGTGTGGTGAAACTCCAGTCATTTCCCCAGCTGGCCACTTCCTTACACACACATATATTACAGGTGTGTCTCTCTCTTCTCTCATTAATAAGAGCGTATGAGCTGCACTCACTCTGTGTGGACCTGACTGCAAGGGCCAGGTGCCGATCCAATTGTGTAGCAAAAACAGGCTACTGCCTCCCTGTGTCTCTGTAAGCAATATGACTGCATTTATCTGTCAGACAGCATACTTTTAAACAGTGATGTCTTTCTGAATAATAACGATAACTTTGCATGCACAGTGCACTCACACAACACACACAATAAATACAGCATACTAATAAACTGTACCAAAATACAGAAACATTAGATCTTGATTGTGTAGTTTACTGAATTCACGTTGAGAGATAGGAGATGGTATAAATGGAATTAAAGCATGCTTGATAACTTAGCTACACGTTAAGTTCAATTATTTTTTGAAGATGAATGCATGAACAGGATGCAGTATAAAATGAAATGTGTGCCACCTCATGATGAATGCTTTCCCAGCTAAGTCTCAGTGTCTCCAGGTTTATTTTATTGGTTAGGAGTTCCTCTTGCACGTGCTGGTGGTTGGATCACTGGGGATTTGTAAGACACTGTAACGTATTAAGCTGCTTTGCAACACTATACAGTATATTGTGTAGCTTTACAGTATAAAGCATGACAATACATTGAAATAAAAGCTGAATGGAACACTCAAGGACTAAATCTAAAAATGTTGCACATATCACAGGACGAATACTATTTATTCAATTAATAATTCTAAATATAGTTTTGATTTTGTCAAAAATTGTGCTGTAGTAATGAAACTCCTCTTGTGTGTCCTCCAGAATTGTTTTTAAATTTGTATTTGTCCTTCAGTATTGAATTGTTTTTCCTCCATGTGTGATGATTGAAGAGTGGTACTTTGACCTGATGAGAGTTCAGTGGGGATTAACATTAGGTAAGATTCCTCTAACTTCCTCATGTAGGAAGTCATTTAAAGGAAGTAAAAAAAAAGCTTTCATTTTTTATTCTCTCTACTTTGTCACCAGTTTAAATCATTTTTATTTATTTGTGCATTTATTGAACTAAGTTTTTAGCTACAGCAGTCAATTTATACACAATCTCCATCTAATCCAGACAAACCAAACCCTGCGGTCAAGGCCTGTAATCTCTGGACAAATCTGTGGATAGTGGAACCGGCAGCTGTGCTCTGTAATGGTTCATAATGGCTGCTGCTCCAGCACAAGGCATGCTGGGAGCCTGGAATCATGCAGCTCACACGCATTGAGCTTCTGAATTGTCATACGGCAGGCTGATCCGCTCTGGCCTCATCAGAGAACGTGTGCTCTAATTAGACCTCTCGCCAATACTTTCTGTGCATGTGCGTATAATATATAATTATATATCTGTCAAACTACAAGTGTCCAATATTAAAGTTTTTTTTTTTTAAGTTGTGCTTTTGAGTGCATCACAGCTTGTTCCACACAGATGGGCCTTAAATTGTAATACACAAACTGAAATAACCAAAAACAAACATTTAAAGCTATGCATAATCACCACATGATAAATAACGAAAAGTGACAAACAAAACGCCACAAATAAAAGCAGCAAAGGATAAAACCATAAATGGCAAAACAGTAACAGCAATTTCTTTGTGTGCATTATTAGGAACTCGTGTAACATCTATTAGATCTGCAGACATCATAGTAATATTGTTGTTCAGTCACTTATATTCTCAAATGTAGGAGTTGAAGTCTTTGTTTCTGAGCTGGTTACTCAGACACTGACGTGATAACTCATGCATTTGCTTATTCTCTCAGGGTCTGTTACAGAACGTCCTGTCACACCAACAGCTCTTAAACATGTACAGTGAATAAATAAACAGGTTGACTAAGAGCATGTAAGTCATTCCCAGTGCTCACATCAGTCTCTATGAACAGCATGTGTGATGGTGAGCTTGTAGTCTGATCCTCTCTGCGGGCATGTGACCCACCCATCAGCTGGCCAGATGCTGAGGGAGAGTTTTGGACGCAATGCTTCTGTCAGTCACAGGGCTCTTCTGGGACTAAACCTGTCAGCAGCCTCTACCCTTTCTCTGCTATCTCTCAGATGACTGGCTAACTGCTTTGACCCATATCTGTCTCACCAGAGCGGCTCCACTCGCTCTAATTATGCCCATGAATTACAGCTGTCTGTTGAGAAGGGACACAGTTGGCGTCTCTGAGCATGTGCTGGCACTGCACGATGGTGGAGCAGATTATCTGTATATGACCATATGAACAGACATACAGAATCAATATTGGACTAGTGACTGACCAACAGCAAACAACCCATGAGAAGGAAAAACTATCTTTTCTCTATGTATGGAATGTCTGAATGACCTGTGGCATATGCCACAATTTTATTAGTATTGTTTAGCCTGTTGCATTTGTCACGGCTCAGGAAAGCTGCTGGTAAAAGATTTGTTCGTGTTCCTGTGGTGTCATCAGTCAATCAGTGTTAGCATGTCGGAGTGTTTGTTTCTTTTCTGCAGCTCCAGTGTGATTTGACGCTTTGCATTTTAGGCTTATGTGATTGCCTCAAAAATGTGCATCCAGAACTGACTTCCTGTGAACAAAGATGGCAGCAGTCAGGTTCTGTACTTCTGAGACATCAACTGTTACAGGGAAAAGCTGAAATGCTCATGGATAGCTTTCTCTGAGTGTTTGAGCCCTTTATGCTGTGTCATCTCTGAAGAAAGAAACAAGGTTATTTTAGCATATTGTAACATACCACTGTTAATGTTTATAGTTACATAATACATGCTATTTAACATACCGTTTTAAATATTAGTCAGTATTCAGCGTATACAATAGATATTTAATATTAGCAGTATGTCATTCTGAACAGTTTGTCTGTCCTCGATACTTATATTTACTTTAATCAAGAATTGATAAGCTTTTGATAAATCATCTGAACCCATGTCACCCCATACATTCATGAGATTAATCTTAAACGGTTAACTGCCTCTATGGGTGGACACCACATTTCTGTGTCCTTTTGCCAGCAGCGCTTGTTATTTTAGCGTATGAATGGGGAATGATTGAGGGTCAATCAGTAGATGGGATTTATTATGTGGGAGGAAGGGAGGCGGAGCTGTTGGCAAGAATGAGTGAAGGGAGAGACCAGAGGTTGGGTCGCATGGCACTATTCATGCATGCACCTCCCTGGAGTGCAATTAATCCTTTATCTCCTGGATTTATCATCTTACCATTTTTGCTTTGGTAAAAACCCTTAGTCACCTACATTGTCATGATGAATCCAGAAAAAATGGCGTAAATGCTGTTATTCTGACGGCAACCTTTATATAATACCCATATGGCTTTGTAATGGCTTGTTCTCCAGATCAGCTGCATTTCAAACCTTCCACCTGTGTGAAGTGTATTATGGAAAAAGAAGCGTTGTGAAAATCAAACTGAAGCAGTTGACCGGAGGAATATTAGTGTGAAGGGTTTCGATCTACCGGATATGAGAAAAATGGCTTTTTCCTGCCTCCTGTGCAAGATGTTACAGCTTCTGATATTATGCTGCCCACTCTTGTGTTGTCTGTGAGGGACTCTCATCTTCTCCAATGCTGAAGAATTCAAACTCTTCATGGACGTGCAGCTCTGACGTTCAAGCTCTGGCAACATTCAAAATCCTTTTAAATCATTAATCTCCGGTATGATTGTGACCCAAAGCCAGTTGAGTTGATTTGGCAGAACCAGACAATGATGAAAGATCTAAGCAGGACAGGAGAGCTTGTACACTTGTGTCTGTGATGTCTAAAGCCTCTTGATATGATACTTCACATCAAACATCTAAGGTGTCACTAGTTATTGTTGGAAACAGAAAAAAAACCTGTCTCAGTTAAATAAGATGTTGATCTTGGTACCAAAACCTGACGCCAGAGCCCACCCTGTCCAGCCTTAATTATATATATATATATTAGTCATTGAAAAACTGTTTGATATATCATAAATCATCTTTTGCATAATAACATATTGTGTATTATATGGGAATGCAACTGGAGCAAACATGTTGACATGGAGTGAATAAGCAAACAAGCTTCAGGTGATGCAAGCCAGAATGCAAACCGTTGGAGGATATCTGTCACTGATCTGGTTGGTGTCAAAGGTTTTCAAAATGTTAATGCTACAAAAAGCCCATACATCATAAAATTAATCCATACAGTCTGAATTAATACATCTAAAGAGAAACAACAGGTGTAAGAAAAAGGTTTACTGTTTAACTTGACTAATAGTGAAACTGAAGATCATGTAAGTATATTATGCACCACTAAGAGCCCTTCAAACAGTCACTGATTGGAAAAATATCTACTATGAAAAACAAAAGAAATAATTGCAGTATTGCTTGTATATATTTTGTCAAATTACTGCTGCTTTTGAATGTCTGTCAATGGAGAGATTCAGAATCTGTGTAGTCTCATGAGCTAACTGCAAGATGCTAACCAGCCAAATCCGGGACCCTTGGTTGCACCCATAAATGTTTAGACTTAAATGTATTCTCACTTTATATAAAGTTCTAAGAATTGTGATTTTTTTTTTAGACCATTATTACCCACTAGGGATCATTAAAGTGTATTACATTATAATCTTCTATAATCTGTCAGCACAAGATTGTTATTGTAACATGATTGAATTAAAGCTCTGCAGATACCCAGAGATCTGCCTTCAAGCAGAGATGAAGGTTCTCAACAGTTGTGTGTGATGTGGGTTATCTGTCGCCTGTTGTGTTCCAGTACACAAAAGCAACAGGTCACCAGTTTCAAAGTCCATCCTTTAATTATAAACGATGTTCTGTCACTGAAAATATTTTCACGCTTATGCCTTTGGGCCTGTATTTTAACCTTTCAGTGTGGGTCACTGGTGTTTCTACAACTAAAGGCACTTTTGTTCGTCACTAAATTATGTAAAGTATTAATGTCCTACGAATAACATTGTCACTTTCTCAGTTCAGCTGACTTTTGACTGAGTTGTTTATTAGACCAAGCTGTATTCCTAACACTATACTCACATTATTACAGCTTCACTGGGAATGACCCACTGGAAAAGTTTGTTTATAAGATTTATTTTTTTACATTTCTGTTTTCTTTCACATTTTATGTACGTAAATGCACTAACCTGAAATTAATAATGAAATAGAACCATAGAAATAACCATAGAAATGGACTACAAAACAACGTAAAAAACAAAAACAGCTACGTGAGAATGTATCGGCTCATTTAAAGAAAATTTTAAGATAAAACAATACATACAATATATCCATAAAAGTCATTTGGAAAGTAGCAAGCAAATTATGAAGGCATAGTAAAACATTTCCAAAGACAGTTAATTTTTATATTTGTTTATTTTATGACGTCTGTTTTATAAAAATCAACCTGTGGGACTAAACTCAAAAGGTCTATAGCTAGAGAAATGGACATTTATTTGTGCTTTTAAAAGGTCTTATGCCTCTTGGGTGATGCTACTCATTTCCGGAAGTGTTTCTTTTCTTCCACTGCTTTTCTGTAAGTGCACATTCTATTGCTCAGATCAGTTTGTGTAGCGCTTTCAGTAAGAATTTCGTTGTTATCACTCGAGTCTCTGCGTTTGGCCTCAGCTGATGTGTTCAAGAGCTCTCCAGGCACCGATAGGCACAAACAGAATATATACAGAAAATGTCTCTCTCAGAGTTAATAGTGTCTCTCTTCATTGGCCTCGCTGCACTGTGGGACAGCTGCTCTCCATTCACTGAAACATTGACTCGTCTGTTTTCCTTTCTGCTGTCAGGAAGTGACACAGCAAATGCTGCTCATGCATGCTTTAAAGTAGGATTATAATGTTCTCATGGTTATTATATATTATATATTATTACATATATTAAGAATAAGAGATGTCCGATGTATGACTTGCAAATGGTTTCTGTATAACCTCAACAAAAAGATGACTGCACAAAAAAGATGTTTTTGTGTAGGAGGAGCTCTGCAAACTAATGCAAAGTTAGTTAGAATTAGAATTAAACTAAAACAATTGATGTGGTTGTAACAGCCATGACAATAGTTGTAAAATTTTGTTCTATTGTATCTGTCCCAGAGCAATGACATCACAGCAGTGTTATATTAACAATAGAACACAGATGTAATAATTAATGTTCTGTAATGTTAACCGAGCTGTGACAACACAATTCTTACTGTATAATAGTGCTATGACTTGACTATTCAAGCATGTTACACACAATAGTCTCTTTACTTTTATTTTTAGACTTATGCATGAAAGAATTGTGGAGATAGACAAGAGAACTGTGGGAAAACTGGGTGTGAAGTAGCTTGAGAAATGAAGCTGACTGGATTCAAACATGCATTCTGTTGAAGCACATCAGCATTTCTGTTGTAACACTTAATATCTGACCATGTGTTCATGTATTTCTATAGAGCAAATACAGAAACTGATCACTGAAAGTTTACATGATCCATTCTGAGAGGTTAACTACAGAAACTCCAGGATGTTCTTACACAATCAAATACAGAACAACATTCTACATGTTAGATTAAAGTCTGTTCCAGCATGTCTGTGGACAGCATGCAGTGACTCCAGCTCTGCTCAGGCGCTGCGGGACAGTTTGGCTGATTATAATGTGAACAATTATGAATCAAACTTTAAATGTACACAAACTGTTTTGTACACTGTGACAGGCGAGTGCAGGTTTTCCATTGTATACATCAGTATCCAACTAAATTATTTGAAATACCCCTCAGTGTTAATGGTGTGAACTGAAGAAAAAAAATAAGTAACATGTTTTACATATCATGTTACCTCCACACTGCTGAGGTCATTCAGCTGCAGTATCATAAATTAAATCCACATTAATGTATGTAAACATTCCCAATATCATGATGTTTCAACAGACTGTAACTGCTCCTGAGCAGAGACATGTACAGTATGTCGACCTCTGCATGAATAATAGACGAGATGGTCAATTAAACATTGAAATGAGATCAGAGGAAGAAGATTTTAAAGGCAGTGAGGAGTGTCAAACAACTGTTTTTATGTCTTTGCAGTAAGAAGCTTTTGATATTTCCACTCCAGATTGAGGAAACACACTGAAGCTTATGCTCACTGTGAATCTGAGAACAAAGACGAAACACGGAAGCTTTATAAAAGCAATCTACATCATGTAACAAAACATTTTCTTTGGCTTCTACACACAATCTGAACTCTGAGGTAGCGTCACTGATCAAACCACTGTCGTATTTAAGTTGGAATAAGCTGAATCCTGTTTGCTACCTTAATTCAAATGAATGAATTGAACTGGAATTTAAAGGCTTCTAAATTAAAAACTAAATGACACACAGTCCTTAAAATGGATCTTGTGCATCTAAGCATAAAATGCTCCGAATCGTTTCTAAGACTAAGACTGTAAGTCTACTGTGATGCATTCCTGATGAAATCAAGGGTTGGAATATGTGGTCATTTCATGGAAATAAAAGGTTGATCAATCTGCCTCTAACCCCGAGTGGTTATTTTCATAATACCATGTATTCTATGTTGGACGTGTTTGACATTTTTCTGTTTTATGTTTCATTATATGTAAAGCTGCTTTGAAGCAATGTAACATTGTAAAAAGTGCTTTATAAATGAAATTGAATTAAGTAGGGGGTTGAAACTGTCACAAATGTGATATAATCAGCACAACAAACTATCTACAGAAACCTGAAAACGTGCGCGTGTACGTGTGTGTACATGTGCGTGTACATGCTTTTCAGCAGAGATTTGGTGGCAGTGGAATGCTCATGTGAAGAAAAACTGTGTATTTGACTTCAGCTCACAGAGAACAATCATTTTTCTCAAATGTTGTTCTGACAGAGGTCCTCTTATTGGTCATTGTGACAGTAAGCCTGGCTTTCACCAGCGTTCCTGATCCTGTTCAGATCCCATGGGAAATATGCACAGGTCAGTTCTTCCCGGTTAGCTTACATAAACATGATCATCTCATATTGGTAAGCTTTGTGCACAGAATCCTACAAAATCTTGTGATTCATTTTAGCAAGATTTTTTACACACCAGAGGTCACACTAAAACTAAAACAATGTTGAAGTCTTTACATGGAAAACATTCTATAAAGACTCAAAATCAGTTCAAATCATATTCTGGCTCTGTGCTAAACCCTATATGCTGCCTAAATATTCTGTGTGTGTGTGTTATATATATATATATATATATATATATATATATATATATATATATATATATATATATATATATATATATATATATATATATTTATAAATGTATATATGTGAATATACACACAATCACAATTACATCAACCTGAGCAGGATGAGTTCTTGCATTAGCTTGTCTTTGCAGTGCTGCAATAGATTTCGACCCAAAAGGGGGCTAAGACCTTAGAAGGCCATTTGTATTTGGCTATTGTTTTGAACTGTTTAAGCTTCACATCAGGACACATTTATTTTCAAAAGGCTGTCTAGGTAGGAATATTACTAGGTTTTAGATGAGTTTTTAAGTCAGATTCTCGCATTCACAAACCATCTTTATAAGTCTACTTGTTATTCAAGGCTTTGTATGAAGTGCATTAGTGAAGCCCAGAGGCTTTCAGAGGGGCGTATGACATTGCTAGACCCTCAACCTATGACAGCCTGACAAAGCCAAAAATCTGAAAATGAGAGCTGAGCTGTTTATGACAAGTTACCATATAAGCACAGGCAAATGTATTAATTTTATGACAGTACTAAATCAGGCTGTAACAGAAATTTATCGTTCTATTCTTGCACTGCTCAAAAGCGTTACAAGGGTTAGACAAAAGCGTGGCGAAATAATCATCTCAATAAGCCACAGAACATGGCCTGTGAAATGATAAGGAAGAGAATGACACAAATATTCCAAGAGCGCATGAATTTACAGCTTTATTAGATTTGTCTGTCTGGCCATCTCCACAGACGCCTGCTGCTGATTTGAGGTGAACGGAGGCTAATGGGAAAACTTCAAATCTATTGGCCATATTTACTGAAGCTTCCAAAAGTGCAAAAAATGGTACAAGTGGTGTGTGTCCTTGTAATGAGTTTGAAATAATTCAACCATCTTGACATGATCATAGAAAAGAAGAATTTCAGGGAGGGTGAAAGAGTATGAAGGGAACGACTGCAGCATGCAGAAGATCTTTTGAGTGATAGAGGTAAATGTGCACAGCTGTATGAGGTTTAGCTTCTGTGTAATGTGGATTCAGGTATTTATGTGAGCTTTTGAATAAATAGGTCATTATAGAGTGGCAACAAAAAGCATATTTGCATGTGAGAGAAAGAGAATGTGCTGGGTGAGACAGACTGCATGATGGGACAGACGGTTATTTTGGTAATATGAAGGTCCTGCCTAAGGAAGAATGAATCACACTCTGAATCAGAACTCGAGTTGATCAGAGGAAATTCATGCAGCTTTAACCTTGTCTCTACAGCAGATGACCCAAATGACTTAAACATTCCACAACTCAACTCAGAGCAGTCAGATAATCATTACAAGTTCTCGCTCAGTTCATTAAATTAACTGTACACATTTGTGTCTTGCTGTATAGCTTAAAAATGAGTGCACAAATCAGATTAACTGCTTTAATGGCACTTGTTTTTCTGTATACAGTATAATACACCATTTTCACTGTATGATAAACAGAAGCTATGATATTCTGTCTAATACGTTTACATTTATGCATTTGGCAGACTCTTATAAGCGACTTACAGTGCATTCAAGTTCTAGTTCACTGCTAATGCAATGCTCTACCACTGAGCTACAGGAAAACCTGTAGCTGTAATAAAGAAAAAGGGTTTAACAACATGAGATAACAATATAAACTTCAAGGAATAAAGCTGCATTTACATTGACCACAATTTGCAGTACAAGAGCTGGAGGTCATTTGTAATCGATATGAGCTGGCAAATATGAGGCAGTTGCAACAAAGTTGACCATCTGTCATTTATGCAAATGAGCAACAGCAATTACCAATGGTGGTGCAGACAGTGATTGTCATGTGACCTGTCTTTTGATACAGTGATATTGAGGTCAAGCGGGAACAGCCAGCAGTGTAAACTGCTGTCAGTTTGACAGAGATGACTTGTGTTTTTTGTAAAGCTGTTCGTATGAGTCCTTGTTTATGGCGGCTGAAATCGTCTCATTTTGACTACAGTAACACCCATCTTAAAGGATGTCATGGGCTCAGGAGTATAAATCTGGCACAAATGCTTTATAGCCAAGAGATGAATAATTAAGAAGCAATAAATCAAGACTAGATTGGCATAATGAGCACAAAGCTTTGACAAACTATCACGTTTCAGACTCGAGACAGAAAGAAATCATACACAGTGGGTTTTCAAATATTGGGATCTGAGCAAACTAATATCAAACTGATTTTTTTGTTATGTTTAAGTTAGTTTAACTTTCCTAATGCACATTTCTGGTCATTAGTCAATCAAAATACATTACCATTTTTTAAGATATATTTAATATAGACCCTGTCTTTACTAATCACCTCATTTTAATATTGGAATTGTAGATCTTCATGCACATACAATTTATTTTCTGAATGTTGTCAAAAGCCTCAGGTGTGTTAGCAGGACAAGCTCTAGACCTGAACATGGATGTCCTCCACTCATAGACTTGATTAACCTTTCCACAGGTGTCAGCGTAATATGTGCGGCACATACGACACGCTGGCATTTGTATTGGCCATACGGCAATGGCTCCTCTAAATGCCACAGCTAATGAAGCCTCCAACCAATGGCAGTCAGGCTCACAGATAATGACCCACAAGCCCAATGAGGATAAAAAACCCATCCGTGTGTGGTTGTGTGCATGTGTGTGTTCTTGTAGAGGTTACTAGGTTGCATTTCTGTTACGAGATGAATGCTAAGGAGGTTGCCTATTTTTGCATTTCTGTCTTGCATGTATACTGACCTGATGGCACGGCTTACTGAGGTCTTCCAGGTTGATCTTGTGAATAATGGAATTATACAACCCCAGAAATCATTAACTACATATTGAGGACAAATGTAAAGAGAACCTTTGAAAACGTTTAGAACTGTTAATGCATCCTGCTGGAAAATCCAGCTAAAGCTGACAGTTGTGTCTTGAAACATGGTAGCTGGTTTCTAACTGGACTAAATGTGTCATTGGCTAGTCCAAGCTGGTAGATGAACTTAAACCATTTTGAAATGCTAGCACATGCTTAGAAAGGTGTTAGCATTAGCATGAGTTGGTTATGGAAGCAGGTTTTTTTGGAAGACAGCCAGAGAGACTGTGATCGATCCTATCAGACTGTCATTTCATTTCTCTATGATGTATTGACCAGAGCCAGGAGGAGGTGATGTGTGGAGATTGAAGATGTAATGTGATATTCAAAAGTTTGAATCACTTTTGCCATCCAAACAACATTTTATAAGAATAATTAATCCAAAAATTTAAATTCTGCCATTATTGCCATTATGGGTGGCAATTTGATACTTTTACAGTGTTTTTTATAGGCAGTATAAAGATACTCCATGTTTAATAAGACTATATTCCATGTCTTCAGAAGCCAACAGCTCCACTACAAACTGAAATTTGTTGCTACCAATAGCTTCCTCACACCATAAACTTCAGATCTTATTCGAATTAGTGTTCATTCAAACTTTGTGTGAAACTTGTTTCTCTATCACCATCTCTGTTTGAAATATAAATTGTAGGTTACTTTACATTCTTTTCTTTGTGTATGTTGAAGTCAAATGAAGCCAAACTGACATTTCCCAGAAAATTGTACCTGATATCTCAAATTATAAATCATTATAAGCTTACTGTTACGAACGTGGGTAAGGTTAGACTATTCTGAACACTGATCTATTATGTACTTGCTTAACTGATTTTTGCTCATTGTATCTTTGTTTTGAGTAAAAGATTAAATATGTTCAAAGTGAAAAATGACAAACTTCTGAATTGGTAACCAGAATTTTAATCAAATATAAACAAATTTATAAAGCAAATTTAATCTTGTGGATTGAAAAAGCCATGCACTAAGTGTCAGAGTTAAGTTTCTTTGCCCTTGTATGCTTCTGTTTTGTGTTCCTTATGTTAATTTGAGTCAATTATCGTGTTAATTAGTTAATTGTCTGTTTCCATGGTTACTACTTCTGTTCTTGGTTTCCTAGGTTTCTGATTAGTGCCATCTGTTTCTAGTTTAGTTACCTTGTTAATCCTCTGTATATAGCTTTCCAGTCCTGCCTGCTTAACACGGGCTGCAGAATGAGATGAGCTGAACACTCTTGCAGACTTGGACTAAACTGATGGTTCTATAGCAACAATGATCCTGCAGTCTGGAGGGAGTTTAGTGTTTGGGTTTTATGTGCTGTTCAGTACGTCTGGCCTGTTTTGGCAGTTAAAGCAGAAATAAGCTGCCTGTATTACCTGTCAGTCACTTCTGTTTTATTTAGGAAAGGCTTTTCTCTGCTGCTCATGTTTGTCTTTCTGAAGTCCTGATTAGCCTTCAAACATGAGGGTGAGAGACATGAGACACAGGTTTGTGTTTACAGCACTCGCAGCACAATGAAGGACTTTGAGGCAAGCCATTATATTTATTATGTTACAATAAATAATGATTTAAAGCTATAGTCACTCAGCTGCCTGAAGTGTTATAGTCACATGAAATAAATGTTCCATTTTAATACAGTTGACAGCCTAGCTGACAAAAAATGTGTGACATTGGTAACAGACACACTGTTAGACGGTTTTTATGTGAATATACACACAGAAATGTGTGTACACCTGCAGAGAGCGAGAGAAACGGTGAAACACATCCAGGTGATGTCACAGATACTCTCACACCTGACGCATCTCATGATGTGACAGACACAATGTAGAGAGAAAGAAACAGGATTCTGCAATTACACGTTCTCACGTATTAGTAAAGACAGAGAGAGAGTGATGGAGAGATACTGACGGAGAAAGATACTGACATGAGCAAGCAACATGAGGTGACGTTTCATTGTGTTGGTGTGTGTCAGTCAGACCCCAGTGGCAGCTCAGAGTAACTGGAGTGGATCTGTGTTCCCACAGGATCCACTGACCAATATAAATACACACGTCTGTGTCCTCAATCCCCTCTGTGGTTCTCTTGTTTAAAGAAAACTGTCTTATGTTTCAGCATGAAAAAGCTTCAGTTCAAATGTTTTTCTAGCTGAAGTCACAGGTTCAATGGTTTCCTGTTACTCCAACAAACATAAGATACCAGACACAAGATTGCATGCATTGCATACATATTGAATAATAAATTGATTTGAGTTATTATTGAACTGAAGATGTCTGTTAAGGGCGTGGTGATGATCAGTTCAGGAAGGTGATGGGAAATTGGGGAAGTGAGGCCAGAGCGAGTAGAAGCAGTGTGTGAAGGGCAGTATCACTTTAAATCTAATCGTATTTAAAAACAAGTATTTAAAAATTATAATTATTTTTTAAATTTAAAAACAATCGTATTCACAAGATGGCAGCTGTCATTTACAAAGTAAATAGTCATCAATCATTAAAATATAATTTTAGTTAACAAATTGTCATGTGAAAATGTGTAATTATCATAAGAATATAAACCAGTATAATAGATGTGACCTAATTCATACGACATACATCATTAACAGCCTGTTTTATATCATTTATTAATCAGTGCTGTTCAGGCACTTACCTGCATGAAGCCAATTAGAGCAGCGTTTCCAGTTCACACTCACCTGTCTTCATTACAGCGTTATGCTATATTGAGATGTCACATATCGCAACAAGGTGTCTCAAAGGTCAACACTCAATGATCTGCTAGAAACAAACCGTTGCCATGGCAATGTGTGTGTGTGTGTGTGTGTGTGTGTGAGCAGAGAACAGTAAGTTCTCAAGGAAACCTGACGGTGTGGCTGGGTGCCAAGACCACCACATCACCACCTACAACTTTTTAAAACAGCTCTTCCATATTTCACAGCTTCATGCAAGACTGCACTCAGACAGGATGCTGCTGTCCGTTTCTCGTGTCTGTACACAGTCACTAAAGTTTTCATGGCCGTCTCTTCTGGCAGTGAAAGATGCCCTCTAAAGCGTCATGTGTCAAGCTGACAGCTTGAAACTGCCACCACACCGGCCGTGTGTGCACGCAGCACAAACGTCAGCACAGTTACAGTATATGCTTGTGTTCTTGTGTAAGATCCATATGGCGTCTCCAGCAGATGTTGTCCCCCAGGACACACAATGTCTATAATGTGTTAAAGTTCTTGCACCGTCAGTTTCAGCTTTTCAAGGTCTGTGGTTTGTTTCTTGAGAAATATACAGTAGGAATAAATGCATGTGTATGTGTTTATATGAACTTAAACTGTAATTAGTAAGCTAAAGAATTAAATTCTTGTAGAGTTTATTTGCCTAAATTATTTTCTCACCTTCATGTGGTTCCAAAATGGCATGTTAGGTTATTTTATTGAGCAGAGTTTTTGAAGACTTTGAGTAGCTACTGTATACAGTAAAACAGTAACTCATAGTAACCGTGTCTGTAAATCTCCACATACTGAGACTCTTGCTTTAGTTATGTGTGAGGAACAGACTGAAATGTAGTTTCATTTTAAGATTTGTTCACTGAGAGTGTTAACTGTGTGGTGGTTTTAACTTTATTTAGATGACTGATTTGAGCTGCTCTACATGGTGCGCACCTCAACACATCATACCAGCAGAGCTCCTCACATAAAGCTCACGACAGACTTGACTTGCAATTAAAATCATAGTTTAAAAGTAGCATTTCTGGCCTTCTGGTTACATGCCATGTCATCTTAGCAATTAGCTAACAAGGCTAATATATGATGCTTATGTTTTTGTGATTTACATTTACGCATTTGGCAGGTTTTATCCAAAGCATCTTATAGTGTATTCATGGTATAGTACATGTGCTCCCCTGGGAATCAAACCCACAAACTTTGCACTGCTAATGCAATTCTCTACCAATTGAGCTACGGGAGAATACAGGCTTTATAGGCTACAGGTTACAGAGGATTTAGAGGCTTATCATCTACTGATCACACACACAGTTCTCAACCTTTGCTTCCCCTCAAAATAAAGCATGTTTTTCACTGCAGACACACACATTAAATGTGCAGTTTCCTCACACACCTGTGATGCAGGCTCCATTAGTTCTGTTGGTAATGAGCTGGATCGGCGTCCCAGACCGTCAGGGTTGGTTTGTGATCACACTGCCCTGAGCTCTGGCAGAAAGCAGCACTGGAAGTGAGATGGAGAGACCTGTGCTGGTACACTGCTTTAAAGATCAGGCCTGGAGTCGAGTGACGTCCCCTGCAGCGCCTGCACACCAGGGCCACTATTAGCTTTTCAACTCACTGATCCCGCTCAGCAGCAGGTATTACAGAGCAAATAGCCTCAATCCTTCCTCTCAGGTGTGTGTGTGTGTTCACAGACTTTTGTTCAGCTTTTGTAGACAGAAGCATCATTCTTTAAAAACTGCCAACACAGGAATGCAAATTTCAGAAAAGCTTTAATTTGTATATTCCATCAGATATCAGCCCAATTGTACATCATCTCAGTTTTGACCTCATAACTGTGAATTTCAATGAGCTGATTGTCAGCCTTAAATTGTCTCAAAGAAACCTGTCAGAATCTTTCTGAACATCATATCATTCAGTTCCTTATTAACTCCATACTCAACATGAATACTGACTAGAATTCCATATAAAAGATGGAAATAAGCTGTGTTTGATAAAGCCCCTGTACCTTTATTGTGCACTATTGAGGGAACAGCAATTGTGGTGTCTGAACCATAGTGCACATTGAGCTCACTCCTTCAATCCCACAATGCACTGCAATAAGTGCACAACTGATGTACACTTAATGGCTCATTGCTCCACACTCACTGAGAGGGTCACACTGAATGAATGAATAGAAAAGACAGACAGATGGCTGCAGAGACGGATGTGTGGATGGACAGATCAAAGCTGTGATGTAGAGGTGGAAACGGGAATACAGTGGTGTGTGGCTGATATGGGCTTATGGGATTGAAGTATCCTTTGTATTAAAGCCTCACTCTGTCCAGCTGAATTCGGCTCTGCTTTGGCCAGCTCTCAGAGGTTTCCTTGGTGAGAGGCTTTGAAGTCGTGAGGCACTAATTTGTTTTGCCCTGAGCTCAGTCAGGCAGCGGCGTCTCTGGGAGCCTGCCAGAGCTTTCAGAGGGAGAAGTCAATTCAGCAAAGATGTGCTTTACCAAGACAAGTGCACGCACAAAGACGCTCATCTTAGAGACAAGCATGTGTGTATCCAGACATGCATGTATGTCAAGCAATGACACATGGACCCATCTACTTAAGGTGGACATGTCAGAAACAATGAGGGAGGCATTAAAATGTTTTAAATGGTTAATGTAATGATGTCAGATTGATTTATTGGTTAATTTCTCTTGATTGTAATTTAAAAATGAGCAAGCATAAGATCTGAGAAAGTCAGCAAAAAGGACGATTTTCAGTGAATAATGACAATGTTGGTTTGTTTCTCACAACTTATTTATTAAAACAATATACAGCAGGTCTATAAGCACTCAAAATGTAGATTACTATTACAGTGCTGCAGAGTAATTAAACTATCAAAGATACGCTGTGGTCCATAATAATGGCATCAGAACTTTGTGATTGGAACAGTGAGCCCACGATCATTACTCTACCCCTCACTCTGCTGAGAGAGCTTTAAAGTAGGCATTTCTCAGGCACTGAAATCAAACAGCTATATCTGGCTTGCAGTCAGTAGTGGTTCAGGTCTGGGCTTTGTACAGGCCAGTCTAGTTCTTCCACACGCAGCTCCCCCAGAGGTGTTCTCTGTACTCTCTGCTATGGCCAAGATATTCTTTTCTGTGTTTCTGTGCTCCTCCTCCATGTCCCACAGCATCTCCAGCTCCTCCAGCACCGCAGGTCCAGGTTTCCCTTTGTCCTCCTGTCCTGCTCCTCCTCTAAAGGAGACAAACAAAATGTGCTGTGTGGTCCACATGAAGAACCACTGGTCTGTAGTAAACCGAGAAATGAAGCAGTATGCAGCTGTTCTTATAAACCACATTAAAGAGCATCAAAACACCTAAAACATGAATCTTTTTTTTAGTTCACACCTTTTAAATGTTTTAACTGAAAATGTATTGCATGATGTAAGCTTGAATTTAATGTACAGAACTGCTTTATACATGACAATAACAATGATCATCCATACCAGTGTCTCCTCACATGTATAATTATTAATATCTCATTCAGTTCCTCATTAACTTGACATTTTAACATGAATACTGTGTAGAATTCTATAGAAAGATGGAAATAGTCTTAACAGTCTGCAGAATGCCTTTCCCTCCTTTTGGTTTTGAAGTCAGATGTGACCTGGACGTGTCTTGAGTTTTACCCCTGAGCACACATTGTTCAAAAATCAACAATGTGCATTCAAAACTGCTTAGTTATGTATCTAGAGCAGAGACTATTTGCTAGGAGGGCTTGTAATGGGGTAAGAATGCGAAAGCAAACAGTTCATCTCTCATCTCTAATGACAGAGCAGTCTCTTGAAGTCTCTAGATAAAAATACATCCTCTTGGATTACAACACTGACTGTTTTCATCCCTGAGCATTGAACAGGCAGAAGGACGAGATCGAGCACCTCTGGGTGAAATGCACTGATATGTCTCTAATGATGCTGTCACACATGCACTTGTTTTGTCACATCATGACCCAGCATGAGGCCTCAAAACTCCACTGTCCCATTTTAAGTCTAAGTGACCCATAAGCAACATTGACTCATCACAATGATTTTGGAGGTCACATATAGAGTCGATTTAAGACTCATAACAGATTAAAATAGTTTCTGTCTTGCCGCCCACTGTTGACGTGTTTGGGGAGATAGGCCATAAGCAGAAGGCAGGGAATAAGCAGCAGTGGCAGTGTGAGCGGGCTCTCTCTCCACGTCCAGCAGATGGTTAGATCCACTTCTGTTGAATTTGGATGAGCAACTGCGAAACTGCTGGTGCTCTGAGACTGATGCATGAATATGAATGTTTGGCCTTGTTGGCAAAGACATCACACACACACATACACACACACACACACACACAGTCAACACAAACTGCCAACAATATGTTGTACTCCATCCAGTTAATGGGTGTAGTGATTCATAGCTTTACTACTTTCAAACTGATAGATTGAACTGGCGAATTGTCTTTACCCAAATGCAAATATAAATTGGTCTTCTTGTAGCTAGTGAGTCACAGGTTTTTTATGTTTGCAAAATCACAAACATCTACGTGTAAACTTACATACAGACAATGAAAAGCTTTTAAAACATTGTACTGTACTGATTTATGTTCCAAACACTTTTTAAACTCAGGAGCTGAGCAACTGTGCTGAGGACAAAAATATGGTCAATTTTCCTTCTGAATCGCTAAGAGTGACATTTGAGTTATCAGTTCAGATTAAGTCATTATTATAAACAACTTGCTTTTAAGAAAATCAGATTCCTAAGATCCGGATCCTTCTGGCAGACCAGCGTTAATCTGTGAAGAGGAGGCAGAAAATATCCGTTTCAAACTCCTGTTCTTCATCTGCATCTACCTTCCAAGACACAGAAATAATGTTAGTTTAATAAAAAAACAAAAACAAGATGTTAACGTTCTAATTAGCTATGTTGAAAAATGCTCCAGGTATAAAAATATCCATCATACTGGTAAAATTTCATTTTACAGTGAATTTTCTCTGTTGACAGGTGGCATAACTGAATGCTAGCTAAATGGAAGCGGCTGAACCGGGTCAGGTTAGTGCAGTGCAGATGTATGGATGACAGCAAAAGCCCACTCACAGATTAAATAAGACATCTCTGAGCAAAATCAATCAAGTTATTCCAGTTGTACTAATCGGTGGTTTTGGGGCACATACTGTAAAAGAGATAGAATAAAGAATGATCTTACATAAATATCTCTAAAAGGCTCTTCTATTATCTATTAAGTACATTAACTCCAGTTTCATCCATTAGTGTTACTGAGCTACACGTTGTCAAATCACAGAAAGGCCATATCATGCAGACCACTGAGAAATCTGCAGTCTAACAAGCTCAATTAGTATTCTGAACCTGCAGAGGTGTCCATTCTAAAGCTAAGAGTGAAGGGATCATATTAAACAGACGAGATGTTGAACTGAAACTCAGCTGATGTTCCTTTTCCCTCATAATTAGCATTATTGCATCATAATGAATATGTTGTCATATTGAAATGCAAATGAATAACCAGATTTTAACAGAATCGAAAAAATATGACATTCATTTATATCTTTGGAACAGAAAAATGACCATACCCATCCAACACAATGCAAAACAAGGACAAGAGTAATTCTATGGCCTTGCCATGCGTCCCATTTTAAGTGGCTTCTCGAAGGGACGTTCATTACCAAACAATCTGTCCCCGCTGCTTAACTACTGCTGGCTATTTGTGCTATAACAATTTCCTGCCGTTTCCTGTAAAGGTCACAAACAACATCTGGCACTGAAAACAAAGCCCGTCTAGACTTAAATGCCAGCGGGGACTTAAGAAATAAATCGTTCTGATTAACTCTGGATGAGTTTAAAAGACTGCTTGGTGAATAAAGTTAACATACTCTTTAGCTCTGATGTAAATAAGATGTAACAGTTTGATTTATAAGCCAACACCAGCCATATTAGAGAACAGGATAAAAAGCAGTATAATTATACACTTTATTCATTTTAGTTGTGTCCTTCCAATTTCGTTTACTTTGCATTTTACAGGTATTAGTTCCATTCAGTTTAGTTTTTAGTTTTTCTTTTTGTTTGTTGTAGGGCTGTCCTAAAAAGGTAGTTAAATGTTCAGTCGGTCAGTTTTGACCGGACAAATGAAGGTCGCCCTGTTTTCCTGTAACTGTCACAGAGAATGCATGATAGCTGATCAGCATCTCCATTATTCTGAGAAGTGCAACAGTATCAATCATTTCATTCATGAGCCCGCATGTCATGGACATGATCTCACTGGGTCATATCTCATTTAAATCACCATGTTTATATTCAATATTTGATATTTGCTCTTTGTTAAAGAGTCTTATGTAAACAGGTTAATGATGTTTAGATATTTACAGTACACTGATTTACATTAAACAGATCTTAAAAGCCAGTCTGGGAAACAAGCTATCCAGTCATTTTAGGCTGGTTGATTAATGTAATAATAACTGTAGTAAGACCAGTGAGGAATTATGGCAGAAACTATTGTTATCATAAGAGCAGGAAGATGGTTGTGGACTGTGTGTGTGAAGCTTTACATGAAGAATGACTGCTTTTTACAATGAAATATTGTCTGTGTGTAAACACAATATGCAGAGACACCCTAACACTAAACTAATTCAGGTCACAGCTTAACCAGCTTCTGCTTTACACGGTTATCTAGAATAAGTGTTACACCCTTCACTTATGTTCCCACTAGAACATTCTTGTTTTTTTTTAACTGCAGCCCTTTAACAGGAATAAATCCCAACTTCTGTAGGTTTACCAGACCTCCTGCATTGAGTACAAATCTGTTGGTTATGCATACTAGAATTTTATAATCCAAAACCGTAATCCTCTAGTGACTGTTGAGGAACATGCTGAGGAATCCATCACAAGTAGGAGCAGAACCAGCTGCTCTTCCTCACGTGTTGGCGATTAGATTATTGTGTTATATCTTTGGGTTCTCCCCTGATGCTCTACCCACACATTCTCCTCTCAAACTGCTGCAATGCTTTTCCTGAATACAGGATTAATATTAATCATTTCTGCTAACGAGGCGGGGCGAATAATGAAGGCCAAAAGACACACTGATTTACTGCAAGCTTCCCTGAGAGCCAAAACGCGCTCTGCCTGATGAGAGAGAAGCCACAGCAGCCGTGCCACGTGGATGTCACAGCACGCGAAACAGGGCAATCTGATGAAACATGGAGGAAATAGCCAGACAGAGCTAACTGACCCGACCAAGTGTTTTCAGCTGAACCACCAATGATGAATGCAGGGACGCTTGATAGCTGTTGCACCATGTGGCCATTCAAACCAAATTTGTATCTTTCTGAGGTAAAAGGAAGTGTAAGGGTTGGGAGGCTGAGGTATGGCTGTGTGGGTCGTTAAGCTGTTTATACATGTTGCTTATCGTATGATGATCAGGGTGGTTGCTGGGGTGTTGCTATGCTGCTGTTGATTGTTATATTGCTATAGTGTAGAGTGGTTTCTGACTCTGCTATAGAGGGGTTCTGGGTGGTTGCTAGGGTATTACTAGGTAGTTGCTAGGGTCTTCTGTGAACACTGCTCATAACAGCAATGGAACTGTATGTGCAAGTCAGACTGTAATAGGATGTATTTGTGCACTGACGTAAACCTGCAGTTGTGACCCTTGTCTCAATCACAGAGCACGTCAGCACTCAGTCTGCTGAGTAACAGATATATGACCAGTGTTGATAGAGGACACGTAGCCCAAGGACGGGAGAGCACAGCCTGTTGAAATTGATTCGGAGCTGGAATGTCAGCATGTGTCTCTGAGTCTGTCCTGCTCAATCATTTCTGTGGTAAAACCTTCAGAGGGTGTATGTGATGCACCTCAAGAGCGATGGCCATTAAAAACTAATCTGATGCTCCTGATGTGTGCAGAATCAAACACACAGTGAATCCACAACATCACCATACAACTGTCTTCAGTCAGTTTCACGTAAGACTTGCAGACACTGAATTAATCGCCCAAAATTCAGAAAAAGTTCCGTCATTTATTGTCAATATCATTCACAATTTCTTTCGGTCTTTTTCTGAACTGAACACAACAGGGTGGTGTGTGGTGACTGGAAGCAAAGACCAGTGGGCCTCACTAATGCATCTAAACAGCATTTAGACTCTATAAATAGCATTTACTCTGTCTTGTAACAGCAGTTTGATGTGGCTGCGGTCAGTAACATTGTCTTCATCTCTGTATGAACACTCCTCAGTTGAATGACATCTGACACCAGATCAGAACAGCAGTTTCAAATAAATTTAAATATATAAATAACGATTACAAGCTTTCCAGTTTGCAGCTTTAACATGTCAGAGGATTTCTGGTTTGTCAGTTTACTGGGAAACTGCTGACATTAGCTAAGCTTTAGGGTTTTGTCAATTCTGTAAATATTAAATATTTTAATATAATGATCCAACTACAGTTTTAAATATAAATTATATATTATATATATATATAATTAAAAATATGCATGTAAATCTGCTCATACCTCACTGATATTGTTAAATCCATCAATCCGCTCTCTCTTCCCATGTCAGGTTTGAATTTGCTACAAATAAGCTAACAACATTTCAAATCAACGGTTCATGTTCAGTTATTTACTCATGGCAAGAGTAGTCGTGTAATAAGCAGGATAATATACTTCCAGCCAGTTTTATGCCAAAATAAGCCTCTTTAGGGTAATAAGATGATCTGATCACACTGTCTGGATTTATTTTGCAGTAGCAACCAGCTGGATGTACATTATTCACTACTTGTTGTGTAGAAGAAGCTACATAAAAACTTCAGAAGTTCTTCATGAAGAGAAAGATAATACAGGACCAACATGAGGGTGCATACATGAAGAAATCCTTCATTCAAATTCAATGCTGAGCTGAGAAACAGATATAATGTGAATTAGATGTGAATTGTTGGGTGGATAATTCTCAGATGTCTGTGGAGAATCGAGACGTGGCTAATTTGTTATCCACTCTTTCATTTTCAGAAGTATAATTGTTGATGGCTTTAACATGCCTGTCACTGCGTGGAAAGAGACCATCAATAATCACATTAGCCGGTTTATCGTTACAGCTGGAGCGCTAGAGGCAAAACAGCTAGTATTGGAGAAAAACAGTTTGAGCAAAATGACCTTAACGAGTTGATCAGTAACACTTGAGAGGGAACAGAATCATGTTTTGATCATGTTGAATAAAATCTTGTGAATCTTTGTGAATAAAACCTGTATGCAACACTTTGGCTCTGAGTTAAATGTGTAAACTGGAGAAATATTTAAGTTTACAGTACATTCCAGCCTTGCAGCTTCTCAGAAACATGAGAAAAATCTGAAATTTTATGCTGACATGACAACAACTTTTAATTTCAGCATTTAAATTTTAAATTTATGCAGCAATCCCAGAGGGAACCAAATTAGAAATGCAAAAAAATCATATTCTGATGCTCTGCTGGTGGTATATTAAAGCATGTTGAGAAATTCAACAGCTGCCAGTACATGAAAGTAATTTTTAGGTTGTAGTCACACAAATGTGCTTTCTTCAGAGAGTTTAGAAATGTATCCTTGACAAACTCCTTGGGTTCCTCTACAACAGGGATGAGGAACTTTGTTCCTGGAGGGCCAGTGTCCTGCAGAGTTTAGCTCCAACACTAGTCCAACACAACTGAACCAGCTCATCAGGATTACTAGAAGGCTACAGGCAGGTGAGTTTTATCAGGGTTGGAGCTAAAGTCTGAGACTGGCCCTTCAGGAACAATGTTGCCTATCCCTGCTATACAGTGTTTCTATATTGTACCTTGTGCCCTAATAATGTTTGGGACAAAAGCAGCTTATATTTTTATGTATTTGGCTCACAGTACATTTAAGGTATATAAATTATCAGTACTTATGTTTCTGGGACTCAAACTCAGACTGTTGCGCTGCTAACACAATGCTGCCAACTTGAGTTACATTAATACTTTTCTTCTGTATCTCAGTCCAAACAATTCTCTAGTGATTAAAATGATCTTTCTCAGGTTTTATGAAAGTGATAAGTTCATTCCACCACAGCTGCGGTGTTGAAGATTTCAATATACTCTTTAGCAGCTTCTACAGCCAGCAAACATATGTTTATATGGCAGATCTGAGGTGTAGCTCTATGTCTGTATCACCCAGTAGATACAGATAGATCCACTTATCCACTTTACTGAGCTGTGTAAATACTGAAGTCCACTGATTCTCCAGCCTGTCTGACATTTAAGTCTGCATTGTCCTGTTTACATCTGAGACAGACATTAGTTTTACCTATCAATGTAGTTTACATTGCTTTTAACAGTTATAGTGCAGATTCTGCTAAAATTGTTCGTGCTGCTCATAGAGTTGAAGGCAAACGGGACTCATGGTTTCATCTCTTTGTTCAGTGTCTTTTTTTAGTTCCTCTCCTGGTTTTCTTTTATTTATGGCTTTATTCGATCTGTCAGAACAGTCTGAAGAACTCCACATGGGATGTCCTGCATCAGTGTGGTGGGACTCGTGAGTACTGAAGCGTGGATTTGACAGACAGTGACAGCATATCGCAGCACTGCGCTGAATGATTGTAAACAGAGATGGTTTGTTTTATGATTTCTAAAATATTAAATATGTAGATCAAAGCACGTAAAGCCATGACGCTTCACATACACATTCATCTTAGTGTTTACAGACTCTATGTCCCATCTTTCTCACAGGTTGTCATATTGTGGCCGGTTTCAGATGCGGTCGCTGTGGTGATTTGAATGTTTTTAATTCATGTGAATGGCCTGGCAGAGCTGCTGCAGGCTGTTAATTACCTGCCACTGTGAACATCACTCAGACTAATGAGAGGAACTCCCGCCCTGCATGCAGCGCGCATATTAACACGCTAATCAGCAAACCTGCAGCAAACGGCCATGGGGACCCGACTACTCCCGCCTTTTATAAAACAGTAAAAATGATGATTTTGAAAACGTGTGTTTGAAATGGTTGTAATGAGGGTATAACCTGGATCTGAGAGTTTTAAAGAGAGTTCACTTAAAATTCAAACTGACATTTACTCACCCTCATGTTACTCAAACCTGTATCATCTTCCATACAACAAGACGTTGGGAAAAATGGTATAGATCAGAATCAGCATTTACTTCATTTTTGAAAACTGGAATTTCTGCCATTTACTCGCATGCAGTGATCCAGGAGAATTTTTGATGCTTGATGTTTTTACCAAACAATAAAGGCAGTGAGGTCACAGTTGCTACACAGATTAAGTTTGATGGACTGTCTGATTAAAGTCATTTTTAGATTCACACTAAAGGGTCATTAACAAGTTTTACAGTTTAAGTTTTAACGTGTATGTAACTATAAGCATGTCTACAGTTCAACTGACTTTGGAAGATTCCCTTAACTTCAGAATTTGACAAAAGAGAAAACTGACAGCAACTAAAACGCACGCTAAAGGCTCTTGTGGCAATACAACACGTTCAGTACATGTTGTGTAATGCACAAATAAATACAATTAAAGTTACAGTTATTAATTACAAGCTTGCACAGCTGCATGTGTCTGCATTCAGATGACTCACATGGAGTATAAATCTGTTAAAATCTTAATAGCTCAAATCTAGTTAAAGATTAACAAAAGTCATCAAATAATAATCATATAGCATTTATTTACACATTTTCTATGTACATGCGTTTAAAAACAATTCTGTACACAACTATTAAATTCAAGGACAATTTCACCCACACCTTTAAAATCCATTCTGAGGTTTCTGTAAAGTGAAGTTTGGTGCCCGTGTGTAACTGTGTGTCCAGACACTGAATGTCAGTTACTGTAAATTTGTGCTGCTCATCAAACTGCTGAAGCAGAGCTGCTGTATTCACTGTTTATGATGTGATGGCAACAGTTTTGCTCTGCCAGATCTCAAATCATCATGAACGTAAAATAAATAACTGTCATCCATCTCTGAAGTTAACAGGTTCATGTAAACGGTATATAAAAGAAAAAAGCAGATTCATAGAATTGATCTTGTACAAAAGGAGGAAAATACTTCAAGTGCAGGGTCACTTATTTAGTAAGAACTGGCACACAAATGTTATAGCCTAATGACATGAAGCAGCACACAGTTAAAATACAAAATGTCACAAGTCACGCTGATTTCCCCGAACACATCTGTTAATGACAGCATTGCACAGTCAATAACAATATTAATAACAATATGACAGTCTCATGTGCTAGTGAAAAAGCAGAAATCAGCTCTTCAGTTCCTCTCTTCCAAGCTGCCTTCATTGACCTGCACCTCGCAAAACTCGGAGCCAAAACAAGGCAGATTTTATTGACTCCTATAAGCTGTTCTTATACACAGACGAAATCATCACGCTTTGACTCCGGACCGCATTCTGAGGTAGACGTTTAGACTTAGAAGTCTGAAGACCACTTAAGCTGAACAATGTTATTGTGAGTCTTAAGTCTCAGTAATGTTTGATTATTGCCTTGAATAAACCAGGCCAGCATCCATGTTGCTGTTGCTGTGGTGACCAATTAGTAACAAGATATCCTTTGTTTGAATTGTTGTTTTTCTTGGAAACATTTCAAGAAGTGGGATGACAAACTGAAATTAGTGTGTTAGTATAAAAGTTTGATATCCGGGTGATTTCCTGGTGGTTGGAGTGTTCCAGGAACAGTTGCGGTCCACCGTACAAAATTCCACCCCCATAAAATGTTCTGTTATCAGTCTGATACTGTCATGCAGCCAGTGGCACCAGCGAGGCTGGGTGAGCTCATATCCGGCAGTTGTGTTGGGTGAAGCCTCATCTCTTGTAGTGATTGGGGGCATCAGCAAAGGCAAACTTTAGCCTGTAAGCCTCAGCCAAGAGAACGCTCACTTCCTCATTGCCCCAGTGCATTGTGGGTAGGTTTTGAAGCAATATCATTATACCCTGTGGAAGAGAGAGACTTCATTAAAAGGTATTGTATGTACATACCTAGGTTGATAGGTTGTCCAAACAACTAATCAATCAGTCATTTGAATAAAACAACAAAACTTTTTTTTAAAATCATAAATATACACAGGTTGAAGAGCACTGAAAGTGACGGCACACTGTTTATTATAAAGGGTTTAGTGATCGTTATTTTTATTAATCATCCTGTTCATAATCAGCATGCCTAGTTGCCTAGTCAATTGTTAGACTTCCTGGTACATGTATTTAACAGAGTGTTGCCCAGAGAAACCGCACAGCCTCACTTTCATGGAAGGAGGTTTATTTGGTGTTTAGCAGACAAGGGAGGGAATCGCAGTATGAGGCTGTTTATTTCTTTTTTCTTCACCGAGGTCAAGCCGTGCTATTACAAAGCTCCACCGCACTCCTCTAAATTATTATAACTTTCAATCATGGATTCCTCAGCTGCTTCATCTTAAACACAGGGCAGGTAGAGCGAGCTGCCCATCAAGAGATGTGCGGTCAGGACCTCGCCAGTGGAAGCCCATTTCTCTTAGGTATAGAAGGGCCAAGTCTAATTCACTCAAGACGACATCGGAGGCTCCAGCAGGCCTGAGAGTCAATGACTGCATTAGTGTGGCTTAGAGCAGAGACGCAGCCTCAATCTCCCAGCCTAATTCACCTGTCCTGCCTGCCCTGATGAAGTAGAATGAGAGTGCTTAATACTCCATCACAGCATGGTGCTATGGAGGGGTGGAGAGAAATGAGAGAGTTGATACGAACAAGTGATAATGTATCTTATAAAAAAGATGCAAGCTAATCCATATGCCAGTTAATAAGCAAATGACCAAAGAATTACAGGTTAATTTGATTGATAAGCTTGATTACTCAATTGAAGCATTTGAAGTTAATACATTTATATTAAACCAAGTAAACCTGGAGTCACGGACAGTTCTGTCCAAACACATTTGTCACGCACTGTTGCCTTCTAAAATGTGTTTAACGGCACAGACATTTGAGGGTAACTCTGATTGGATGCATCACTGGAACACACATTAGCCATTTACAGCAGAACTGCACTTACAATGGTGGTCTTATGCACATTCTGTTTGACTTCAAAGACAATAGAATTAAAACAGTGTGATTATTTTAGGCCTATTTTTATACTTCAAAAGTGTTAATTACTCTAGATTTCAATGAACTCCTGCACATATCAGCCAAAGAATGTGTAATAATGATAACGGGTTCCTCCTTATATTAGGTGCCTTTACCTACATGTACATCCACAAGAAAAACTTGCATGTACTTACAATAGCAGCAACAGTGACGACAAAATGACTCAAATATATTACTGAAGAATATTATCTTTCACAGTGCTGGTGATTCTTGTTATCCGAGCGCAAGATGTCATCAAGACAATGTGCCAGAAATGTGATTCCAGAAACAATGCTACAGAGAATGACAAACCAATGACCTTAAAGTCCAGTACGCCCACCCCACCATGTATTTAAATCAGCTGCGTTTTTGAGTTAGAATACTGCCTTATGCAGCCTGTCTCTAGATAAATTACACAATGCAGTATAATTCACTCCTACAGGTAACACCCGCTGAAAGTTCTCCTTAAATGTCAAATGACTCTTCATTGTCTCCAAAGCTGATCACTCTATGCATAAAACAACGGTTTCCAAAGGACACCATTTTCCTCTCCAATCATATTTTTTGTTAAGTAGGCCTGTTCTCCTTCAATCGAAGTAGACTGCCTAATGAAGAAGAGCGAGGGTATGTAAAACTTTGATGATCTTATAATGTTCTTCAGGGACATTATTTGCCGTGTAGGTGGTAGTCCAAGAGCTTTGCTTTTAGAAAAAGAAATCATCTCCCCTTTTTCTGTCCTATGAGTATTTAAACACTCTGACCTCTCTACAGAAATCATTAGAGGATTGAGGTATTACAAGCACTCTGCATACTTAAATAAATGAAAGATATGTGTGCAGAGCAGTTGTACACTTCAAATGAAACCATCAATGTAATAGCCAGTTCTGATCATCTAATCAACACAACCATCACATCCTAGTTTTCAACAAAGAACTAGATTGGAACACTAATTACTTGTAATGAGCTAAGCCAAATCATTAGAAATAAATGAATGAGCTAATGATCTACACAGCTAACCAACATAATTGTTCTGGGACTGTTAATTTTCGTTGGGTTTAGAGACTTCCTCTCTGGAGTATGTGGACAGATATACTGTTTATAATATACTGTAACTACATTGCCAACATCCATCATTAGAATCCACATGAGACATGAAGCATTTGCAAATGATATTACACAAGTGAAAAAGATCTTCAGCATTGTTGACTGGATCTTGAAGTACATGTTTCATGCTAGAATGGAGCCAGATCTAAGTATTATGAAATGATGTGATTTGTTTCTTTGGAATAACATACACAAGTACATTGTGTACAAATAAGATCAAGAATGTAAATTGTTTTGATTTAATGTTATTTATGTTTTAGATATTTATGCCTCTATTCAGGAAGATATGAACTGTCAATATGGTTGCCACATACTAAGAATCTGTTTTCTAAGTAATCTGACAGAGCAAAAGTATCTGCATAACAAAGTCTGAGAATCACTTGTGAACTTACAATTTTGCTCCCATATGAGGAAAATAAACAGATGTTTAGTTAGTCATGCAGCAAATGCAAGCTCATCCAAACTGACTTACAGTGCATTTCCAGGAGAAATCCCTCTGGAGTAGCCTGGAGGTTAAGCATCTTGTTTCAGGGCTCAGTGGTATCGGTGGATGCCAGTAGTTCTCCAGATTCATAAATTGTCCCTTCTGATTACCAGGCTAGATCTTTAACTGCTAAACTACCACTAACAGCACATTCTCAAGTGGTCTCAAATGTTGCTCTTGAATATTACACAGCAGTTTGACAGCAATAAACTGGGACAGTCTTTAATCAAGTCACACTGTGCAACTGGACATCAATAATAACTGCTGTACAGCACTCAAGCACTGGATGTAGGTTTAACAGCCTGGCCTAATTACACACAAAAGCATGGCTAACAGCCCGGTTAACATTGGCAAGGTGAACACGAATAGAAAAGACATAATAAACTTGTGTAAAGATAATGACTTGGACTTAGGGAGGATTTTCTTCAAAAGCATCATTTATCTTGGCGCTCTTTGGGGCATTTTGATTGTTCTTTACTGTTGTGCCTTATCTTCAGCAGTGACTGAATTGTGTTTGTTAACTGACATCGTACGATTACTCTCTACTATAGCAGCAGAACTCCAGCCAAATAAATAATCACAGGGAAAGAATCTTAATGATATGCGCTTTGATGCAACAAGCAAACAAAGGCATTTGGCCTGATAAAGTGCCGCCAGGATGACGACTCACTAATGACTTATGTTGGCAAACAAGTTCATGCCGTTGTTGCGGCATCGAGTCGTTACTCCATTTGCAGCTCTGGTGAAGAAATGTTTGCCACAGAGAATTACAATGAAGCAAGACTTTTAGTCCCCCATCTTCTCAGCACACCCTCCTGAATTTGTATGAATCGATCAATGGCTCAAGAAAGCCGTCACAGTCACTCCATCAAACGGCAAAGCTGCAGCTCTGCAGATCCTCCGCGTTTGATCCCTGTGTTTTAAACGCTCGTGAGACTAACCGGTGGAGAGGTGGTGACTGATTGCCAGGAACTTTATAAACCGCTTTGTTTATCAAGGCTTCCACAAGATGGAGAAGTGAGAGGGTGAGATGCAGCGTTTGGATGCACGAGGGAAGCAGCAAAGCTGTAATTACTTGCAGCATATTAAGTCCTCCAAGCTTTTCCTTGTTTTTTTGGATAAATTGTTCCTGTCTCTTGTTGAGTGGGCTTCCTGCGACAACAGTGACACTCTATCATTAAACTGTATTAAAGCACATTTACAGGCGAGAGGTTTGCTCTTCATTCCAGACCTGCAAGTATGACGATTAATCATTACCGGCAGCCTCCTGCAGGAGCTCTGGTGTGGACGAAATTACAAGTTCTCTGATGAATGTGTTGGGCTTTCGATTAATCAGGAAGAGTTCATTTCACATAATCCTTCAATGCAACCAACCTAACAGTCAACACTATAACTCAGTAACACAACGGCAAGAAAAATATCCATATTAACATTAATCTCTAGAGATGAGTTTCTTAAAACTGAACACAAATTCACCTGACTGATTAAGTGTAGACGCACACTCTACAAAACAGAAAAAGAGGAATCAATATATTACATTTGTTGATTTAAACTGATTTCAGATCAAACCAGACCCAAAAATACAACTTTTGACCCACAGCCAATTAGATCCTTAATTGATCTCAATTACAGCCTGCTGTGAACTGTCTAAAGCCCATTATGTACTAAATACATTCCCAATAAAACATGAAACGGAAAGTTAATTGAAAAAGTGCTTGACATTTACACTCTTGAGCAGTCACAGATTTGGCTTCAAAAGATCATATCATGGAAAACAATATTCTGTACATAAAGACTGAAAATTCTCAATGTAAAGGCTTCCACATTTCCATAACGTACATGTTAGTGATTATTTCAGAAAGTTAGCCTGTCCAGTGCCAGTGATGTATTCAGAGGGACAGATACTTTTCCTGAACACAAGTGAACACTGTTATTCTAGCTGATATTTACAGTTGTTCTTGTACAGTTGCTTATTCTTATAAAGCTTTCTGTGACTAATAAGACGGTTAATTACTGCTGCCCACTACCGCAGCAATCGAATCTTACTGGCACTCCGTATATTTACATTTGGCTTTGAAGATGCTAAATTTGAGTTCATGAATGCCAAATTCCATTTGTTTCCTCTCTCATGTCTCATATCCAGTGTGAAAGGATTTTAATTGATCATTTCTCATATGCTTTAACTTGTACGACAGACTCACAAACTTCTCAATGTGCAGACTAAATCAATGTTTCTTTCATATGGAAGAGAAACCAAAGAAACCATAGCAACTAAAAATACAATAGTTTATACAAGTTCACAACATTTGACAAAGACAGACAGTGTTTCTTTACACTAGCACTTGATGAGATGAAGCATCTCAGTGGACACAGACACTTGAGAACACAGATTCAGGAGCTGCATCAGCTCAGAGCTTTGAATGGTAAACCAATCAGCCACACGCCCCTAAGAGCCTGTGCAACAAATGAAGAGTTTGTCTGCTCGCAGTTATTCACACAGACAGCGAATCCATTTAGTTTCGGCTGTTTGAATCACCTGAGGTGGAACAAGACAAAACATTAGGAGCTGATAGTTGTTGCTTTTTAATTTAGCAGCATAATGAATGTAACAAGCGTGACCCTCTCTGCTTCCCCTCTGAGCTCTTTGCCATTTCTTATTTATTTAGTCATTTTAACGAAAGACAAGAGAGAGGTGAAGATGAAATTCTTCACATTTGTTTCATTTGTAGATCAGCTTTTCAATCTATGCAGGGTCAATGAAAGTGTAAGAGCTGTTGCATACAGAGCAAGAGTTACATGTTCAGACAGGGTTATGGTTAGCGCATGTCCATGCCAAACTCACCAACACAACAGTAAGGTGTTCTGGCCTGTAGTCAGGGCGTTGCTGAGGGTTCTACTGGCTCAGGTCTCTGCGGTCTTCAATACAAACCCAAGACATTTTCTTTTAGCTGTTTAACCATTCAAAAAATCTCCAGATATTTGAGGGATCACTCATATCCATAGCACAGGCTGGGACAGAGTTGATGTGATATGATTTTAAACATAACCATAAGAAAGAACTTTATTAATATTTCTTAAAGTTAAGGACTTAATATTGATGCTTGTCTTGGCAAACCTTATACTAACTGTTCATTTCAGCCACATAAAAGAACCAAGAACTTTGGGTGGGAAAACAGACAAACTGACCAATAATCGTTATTTGAAATAAGAGCTCATAAGCTAGTGTTTGAATTTAAGTTGAGCTACAATCACAAGCTGTTGTATATGCACTGCTAATGAATCCAGCATTAAAGTGTACATCATACATGCTTGTTTGATGGACTGTGTAATATATAGGCATGTTTCATTTAGGCTCACGTTTGCGTATGCTGGACATAGTAATTGCACACAACTCCATGTTTTCCACTTCACACGGTTTAGAGATGGCAGCAGCTGGCCCCAGGGTCTCACAGCCGGGCTTGAGCTGGTACTTTTGAAGTCAACACCTTTCTAAAGATAACTAGCTTGTGCACACGCATATTAAAGCACAGCTTTGTGATTCAGCTAGCTCAAGTACTGCCATAAACTCTGTTTAAATCAAGCCATTAAAACTCCAAAGCAGAAGACTGATTCCTCCAATTCCTCCTCCCATCCACGCAAAACCGTGTTATCCGAGCTCACACCTGACTGCATCCCAGCAGTTAGAGGCCCTATGATCTTCCACCATGTTAATGCTTTAAGATGCAACAAAGACAGGAAAGCTTAATAAAACAGAGTGAGCTCAAACCTGTTGCACATATAAACAGTTTCTTTTTCTTGCACATTTTGCAATATGACTAACATTGTTCGGAAAAAAAGGCCAAAACCATCCAAAATCTAAGATAGCATCACATGTATCATGTTCAAGTTTCAAAAAAAACATTGAATGCACTGTGAATGTCATGAAAACATTCCTCTAAAATTGTGGAGGGAGAAATGTGAGTTAAATGTATTTCATTTAATACAGAAAAATGGAAAAATATTACTAAACCAAGTGATCTGCCTGACTGTCTACACAGCCAGCTACCCTCTAAGGCAGCATCCTAACTGACCCAGAGTTTAATAAGAGACTGAACTGAGACGTTCTTCACAAGCAGCAACTCATGCATGTCACACAAACAGTGCTCTGCTCAGGAGACTCGACTCACTGCTGACTGGAACAGCCACTCTGTGCTCGCTGTCCTTTGCACTGAATGCCTGAGAATGGAATTTTCAAATAGAAATATCTACACGGCTACACAGTATATGTTTTTCTATTCTAGCAGGTATTTGAGACAATGAGGCTGGAAAAATCGAAACGAAATCCCATCGATAAAGAGAGTAAATTGGTAATCACAGACAAAAGAGGGAAGAAGTTCTCGCTCCGTTAGCTGCACCAAAGGCTTTCTCATTACGTGATAAACAAACCCCTAATGAGAGCTCATTTGCTGCATATTGCCCTCGCTAAATGGCATCAGGGGTTGACATTTGACTGTCTGGAACCTGCTGCGGCACTCTGCAGGGGAAGACGTAGCTCACGTTCATACATGCGGCTTTGTCCCTTCACTCTTGTTCAGATCTCTACCTGCCTCGCTTCAATGTGAGCTCCAGTACAGAAAAAGTCATTAGTATCAGCAGCTCAATGCAGTGAATAAGAGAAGCTTAGAGGCACAGACAGCAGCCACCACTATGTCTCCACGCTCACTTACCCAACCATTAGAGCTGCTCACCAAAACACACCAGCATCCAATTTATTTTCTTTCATTGTTGTTTTTGTTCCCCATTTCTGTTTGTCCTTTAAGACTGTCTTGAGCACAAACGGGGGCTGCTTTTAAAATTTGGATATGAATATTCATAGACACACTAAACTACCAGGTCCTGACCAAGAGATGAAGGTTTGGCTACAAACAAAACGAGTCACACATTGTTATATTATAGGACGTTTTGCTAGTGTTGATTTTTAGTGTGTAAAGCATAAATGAGAATGTAAAGCTCTCTCCTGACGTCTCTGTGGTCCTGACCTATAGACAGACATGAGAATCATAAAATCAATCATTCTGATTCCACTTCACAGTTCTGGAATATATTTCTAAATCTTTCAGAAGCTCATGCTGTGAATTTAATTATCTGTTAGTCATGTCATCTACATGCACTGTTGATTCCCATGCACAGCTGACAGAAAATAAGATCTAATCACCATGACAACAGCTCAAATTCTGTCCTAAAATTGTAAACATCCACATTTTATTGTTGTTTTGTGTTCTCTGGCTGTTGGGTCAGAATGTGGAAGTCCCACAATAGTTAACAAAGCCAAACACCATACAAATCTTTCAGTTCAAGAATGTTTAAGGAAATGCAACTGCTTTCATACTGCCCCAGTACAAATCCTCCCTCCTCCACCCCCTCAATACTCATTAATTGCCCTCCTGCCAAGAATAGAAGCCATTATAAATGCCCTGATCCACTAGGGGGTCAGAGAAGAGTCAGTGGAACACGATCACCATTTCCGTGACACGTTAATAAACCGGTACATGATTCAGAAGAGTTTCAAATCATAGTTACCTCAAAGTGATAGTTCACACACAAATTCTGTCATCATTTACTCACTCATCATTCTAAACCTGTATGAAACTCTTTAATCACTATTTTGCAGAAGGTACAGAATCTGATAACAGTGAGGGCAGATCCCTTCAAGTGCCAAAAAGCACCATTACAATAGTCCATATGAAGTGTACTGCAGCCGTACAGCAGCTGTGTGAGGAGCACACTGACATTTAACTTGGTCCTGCATATTTAATCTTGGCATCTTATGACACATCTTGGCATGTCTGATGGTGTTTAACTATACAGAAACATAACTGAGATTTGAAAGGACAGTGAATGGCAAGATTATTAAACAACAAAACAACCACAATTTTGGCCTGTTGCCCACAGAACACTGTAATTTGTGTACTAAAGGCTTCTGGCTCAGGAGTTCTGGCCCTGGCCTCCTTCACTTCTATTGTATTTGGATTTGGAACTTCATGAGGAATATACCACTGGAGTCATATGGCTTACTTTTATACATCTTTATATCCATTTCTGGATCTTGAAGGTTTTGATTTTCATTATGTACCAAAAAAATGCTTAAACATTTTTCAGACTATTTTGCTGAAAAGAGTCATGCGAGAGTTTAGAATGGCATGAGAGTAAACGGTGACAGAATCTTCATTTCTTTATTCCTTTATCTGCTCCATTCATCAGGAAAATCTTCATTCCAGAGCGGCACTCATTCTGTCTGTCAGAGTCTTTTTCATACAATCTCACTGTGTGCAAATACAGCCAAAGGTTTCACTGCTCCATGATTGTTTGCTCACTGATCTACTTGAAAAATCACCTACACCTCAGACTATTCCCACCCTGCCATCCATCTCTCTCTGAGTTTTCCCAGTCAGAATTCTCCCCAAGACCTCCAAGTCTACAATAACTGAAAATGAGGCTTTAGGTATTTTAATACTTTTGTGGAAGATCCAATCAGAAGACATTTCTAAATAAAACTGCCATTTTTAAGAAAAGGCAGATATAATATGAAGGGCTAAAGGAGACAGACAGATGATAAGAGGCCATCTTTAAGAGATATACTTTACTGCTGCAATCTTCTGTTATAAAAGGCCATCGTCCCCAAAGACAAGACTCATTTTCACAGTTTGATATGCTGGGATAGATCCATAACTCCCTCTCCCCCGACTGGAGACTTATTTAATTTTTCATGTCAGGTCTTTCCTTCAAACTCAATCTCTCCAGCTGAATCAAAATTATCTTCATATACGAGGAATCAAATTCATAGACCTTCTCACAGTTAAACTACTTTGGAATTACATTGTTTTCAGAAATGGTCTTCAGAATCACCTTTAATAATCCATCTCTGAGACTAGATTATGTGCATACTGTTTTAGACTTATACAGTTAGTATGTTAAAAAATGCTGAAAGCACCCAGATGTCATAATATCACTGTTTAGGTTTTCAAAATGTGCATCTGTGCATGCTTTACAGCTAAAATTGAGCCTGCAATACTTAGCAGTACATTTGTTTGTTTAGTTGTATGATGGGATACCAAGACCAGGCAACTGTGTGACTGAATTAGGACCATGACTGAACGGAAAGAAATACTGCTTAAAAACATAGCAATTAAAAATAGTATTTAAAACAAAATACTGGCTACAAAAAAGTACAGTGGCACAATTTGATCCTCTGCACACACTAACTTATTTTGTACCAGTATATTTAAATCAACCACTTGAACAAACCATTTTGTTTAAGTTGACTGCAAGTCCATTGAAATTCTAACTACAACTGGACAATTTTACACAATATTTTTTGGCCAATATTTTTTCCAAGTATTACCAAGTTTACCAATGTGTTATTACAGTTTCTATAATAAACTGTGATTAATAGTCTCGCTCATGACAGTTTGTGTGTACAGTGTTTCAAATCACTAACTTCAGAGACTGCACTTCATTTATTTAATTTCCTAAGAAGACAGCTGCCAGTGTAGACAAAAGAGAGCTCAGTACTTTTTGGAACAGAGCTAATGTGTCGTGAGTGGGGAATTGAGCCGCAGCTGGAGGGTGACTAGCAAGAACAAAGGAAGAAAAAGCGCAGAGTTATGGAAAATCTGTGGATAGCAGTTTGGCCTAGGTGCACTGTACTACAGGGACTAAATTAAGACTGTAAGATGATGGAGATGATTACATCTTACACAAAGCACAGATGTTCACCATACCACTCCACCTTCAACAGCCTACAGCTCATCAGTGGCCATGTGTGATCCAAAAACAAACCAGCAAGGTAAGAGCAATGAGCGGGGAGCAGAGAATAAGGATTCACAATGGGAGCAACTGTCTCTCTGTGACACATACAGTACAGCAGGGTAAAGACGGAGGCCTGAGGCTGTTGTCTGAATGCCAAACGGCATCCGAGTGCTGCAGCGCTGGTGCAGGGGATAATCCTGAATCACAGAGCACTGTAAACACAATAAATCAACCGCCCCACAACACACTGCCGATACACACCACTGACCTGCTGCATATTCAACACACACACACACACACACACACACACACACACACACACACACACACACATACACACACACACACACACTGAAGAGCCTATTTAATCTGCAAGGAGATACATGTTTAAAGGGAGGAGAAGTTCCAAAAGGAAAAAAGAAAGCATGAACATGAGAGACGGAAACAGCTGCAGTGAGAGAGGAGGAACAGTGTGCTGAAGAAGGCTTACGAAATGTTACACTATTAGTTAACAGAATCACTGTTGACCTTGTTTACTTCAATTTAGCAGGACTTATTTTGCCATTAATGAAAAGCGGGACTGATTTTATCCATCATTGGTAAAAATCGACAATCATATCTGAATGGAGACATGAATTATGGAGGACTAGTTCTCTCCTAAAGCACCATGACAACCACTTCTAAGAACTTTTATAAGACTCTAAAGAGAATCTTCACATATCCCAATGTACTGTTCAAATGCATCTTTATTATCGCCATTACCCCCTTACACTAACCAGCAATGAATGTAAGAACTGGATTTTTTTCCCCGAGTAGGACTTTGAGTTTGAATGCCTTGATAAAAATTCAAGTCAAGTAACAGCAGATGAAGTTCTGATTATAGAAATGAAATCATCATATACTTTTGGTGACAGTAAGTCCGTCTGCTCATTCCGAGCCTCCTCCGCTAAACCCCTCCCCTCTCACTCGTATGGAATGAACGTGTGTAAGGACAGGAGAGAGGAGTCTCAATGGGACAACACAATGTCACCTTACAGCAGCTGCTGTTGTCATCACACTAATGCAGGCACGCTGACCCCTCAACCCCAAGAGTTAATGAGGGAGGAGGGGCTCATACAAGGACGACACACTGCGGCTCTGGGGCCGCACACAAAATAACACAAACTATCTTACCTGGAAATCCTTCTCCTCCAATATCTCTTTCCTCCATCGGACCAGGAATGCGGCACATACATACAAATGGAAATGGGAGAATCCCTCAGGCTCCGCCTACAAATGCAAAAACAGATTTCAATGGGAGGCCTGGAGCACACACTAAAGTACGTGAAAACAAATGTTTCCAGTGACAAAGTTGTTCATCTGCCATGTTTCAAAATGAGCCAGATCCATAACGTAATAAGTGTTTATTTTCAGTGTTACTGCATTAGCAGACATGACTGCTTTTTGCAGTCAGTAGTCATTGCAAAACAAGTCTGAATAAAAATTTGCTGAGGAAAGAGGAAAAGGACACTTTTACTTGATTCGTCTTGATTTTGTTTCTGCGGTAAACTAGGATAGGTTTTTATGCTTGGGTGACTGGTCACATTTCAGATGCAATCTTAACATTAAAAAATATGGTTCACACAAGTGCACAATATCCATGTAATACACAGAGTAGCTTTCACAGCACATGAGTCCTTGAAGGGTTTTATAATGTCCTAGAGAAGATGCGTGTTGTAAAACCAGCCATTCTGTGTAGCTCAGAAAAAAACTGTTTTCTTTTAAAGGCAATATCTTCCTGTGGATTGGACTTACATATTTATTAAATATTATAGTTATTGTTGTATACAAAAGAGAAAAACATGCTAGACTATGGTGTCATCAAGAAACTAATAAAAACAGGTGTGAATAAACATGTTGGCTTTCATTAACAAAACTGTAGAGAGAACCTTAGCATTTAATTTGACTTTATATTCTGTTCTTTTCTCACCACTTATTTCATCCACTCATTTAAGTTTCCTGACGGCAGCGAAATAAAACAATGAAGTTAAAGGGCAGGTCAGAACATGAGGAGCTTTTGAGGGGATAATAATGGTAACCCTTTAACAAGCCTCTTGTCTGCTGAATGGAGCACGTTAGAGCGCTGCATGTAATTCTGCTGGTACTGTGATAACCCTGCTGAACCGACTCATTCTCCAGCTGAATATGAACAGAGAGTGTGCACTGCCATTCTTGACCAATCACATTTCACCTGCTCATCACGGGTGTTAAGCACAAAATCTTTAGTTTGCATGGAAGAGAGCTTTTTGGTTTTTACATCACGTGTGCAGTTTCATGGCTATTCTGTAGACATCAAGTAAGATCAACACAATTTGAGGTTAGTCAGATGGTCTTCCTGTCTAAGTAGTGGGGTCACTACACAACAAGCTGCAATGTGTACCAGACTTACACTGTTAGTAAAGAGTCAGGTTATGTTAAACACCACCTGAGGAGACAACGTGGTGCAGCCGCTCCAGCTGGAGGGGCAACAAGCTCTACATGCAGAGGAAGTAAAATGATCTGCAATGCCAACTGCAGAGGGTGCTAAAGAAAACCAATGAGCACAGCAATAAACAAGAAGGGCAATGGAAATCTTCCCAACTGTACCATGGGTTAAAACATCTATATACAAACACCAGAGGTGGCAGGAAGTAGTTTCAAGACTGCACACGTTACATCCAGTCCAATTACCCTGCACTCATTCACAGTCACCTCACCAGAGTGACCACACAAGCGTGAAATGCACTTAATGAGACACTCAGCAGACAGGGCCAGACTGCAAGGGCATCTGCATATGTTCAGCTGTGCGTGGATGAAGTTCCGTCACTACAATGCAGAGCTCTGGCTGTCTGCCACATATTTATCACAGGAAGTGTGCTGTCCCAAACCCTGCTGATCTCATGCGCCACTCATTTGAATCTGTTAATTAAAAGAATTCATCTTTAGAAAGAGTTGCTTGAATAACAGAGGAAACACACTGAATTAGTGTTTAGGTGCCATAGAGCTTAGGTACACATTCTCAGATTTTTCCTCAAGCAGGAAGTTAAGGTTTGGTTGGTTTGCTTCAGCAGTTGCTGGTAAATCCATAATGTGGCTCATGTACTGCAGAAGGTAATATTCTCTTCAAATCTATTGCTGTCTGATTTTCAAGGCCTGTGGTCTAGTGAATGCTATTGTTCACGTTTAGATGGACTGTAGCTTCTCTTCATTGATCATTTTAATTATTTGATCTGGCTGTCCTTTTGGGGGGTGAGGGTGATGATGATGTGCTTTAATTAATGGGGACAGTTGGGGAATAGCCACAGTGGTCCTTTCTAGAACAGTCTGATCCACAACCTAGTGACACACTTCAGGTGGGCTGGAAATGAGGACAAAACTATTACAGGATATTTACAGTTTAGAGTTGTTTTTTTGGCTACACGTTGAGTTACAGCATTGCAATAACCTTCTTACACGCACAGACGCATTCTAATACTTCACCTTGATATAAGTGCTTGGGATTTTCAGAAGGTGAAAACCTTAAGTCAACAAACCAAGTTCAAATTCCTAACCCTGGATATAAGCCAAAATAACATCACTAGTTCAAATGCAAATCTTGGCAAACAAAGCCTTCTAAAGTCTTGAATGATTTTTGTGTAAATAAGTGTTTTCAGCCATAACACAGCATCTGTTGGGGTGCACATCTGAGGTACACTGTCATGGTTAACCGCAGAATGGTTTGGCAGAAGTTTACAGATATGCGCTGGGAATCACTGAAGTCTCCAGTCAGTTCTTCCATCACAAGATCACCATTCAGATATGAGAGTCAGAGTTCTGATATTAAACATTCTCCTCATTCATGCAAACACTAAATTTACCAACAATTTAGTCTGCTGAGATGGACTAGCTCTGACATGGAGCAGCACACACCATTCATATCTGCCCATACCTCAGCCCCAAGCAAGAGGACAGCGAGCGAGCAGATGAAATGTAGTGAGTTACGTTCGGGTGATGATTGCCTATTGGTGTAACCTAGCGGCCTTAATCAGAGCGGCAGGGAAGATGACCGTCTGAGGGTATCAAGCTGTGACACGCTCCCTGCTACTGTGCTTTATTACTTTATTAAACCTCTCTCTACCTGCAAGATGCGAGACTCCTGCTGTCAGTGGGGAAAAAAAAATATCGCCCACTGTCTGGCCGCATGTGTGCAGTCAAATGTCAAAGTGAGAATTCACTCTATACTTTGGGGGTATGTGTATATCTTACAGCGGGTGGCAATAAAACACAGACATGACGACAAACATGCCACTCATAACCTGATGAATCATACCACTGTGTCAATCTAAGAATCATCCATTTAAGAATGGATGAAATATTTCAGACTGAAATTCCAGTTTGGAAGAAGAAAGTTCTCAAACTGTGCGTGCAGTTCAAGAACTGTTTTCTGACTGTCTATGAATAAAAAAATGGGCACTTGAGAGTCTGTGCCATGACGAATCCCAAGCCCCACAATGCTTGAGCCCCTAGAGCTAACTGTGGATAATGCCTGATCCAAATCCTGCGTGCACTGCTGATCATGTGAATACATTCATTACTGAGCAGTACTTCAGTAATATAATAGTTTGCTTGGATGTTTAATTTTAGTGTAAAAAAAATCTCAGTTAACTTTTTAAAATAGAAAGAAGCATTTCAAGAGTTTTTTTTTCCTTTTTCTTATGGTATGCTCGGTCTACAGTTGGTTAGCTTGATTCTGTAGCTGTAAAAAACAGAAAACTTCATATGTTAACATACAGGTATACAATGAAAGACTTTGTTAAGCATCAACATTTACTTTAATCAAAAAGTTATATTTAAGTTAAGTACTAACTAGCTAAAAAAGGATCCTTCTGAGGACTAAACTGTATAAGGGTCTGAGAGGCATCATTCTGCAGGGGCTCAGATCTGCCACAACACAGGGCTCACAGCTCTATATTAATTGATCTACACAAAACACTCCAAACATGGGCAGAAGACTAATAATGCATCAAGCTGGTAAGCCCAATCTTTTACAGTCCACAGGGGCCCAAAAAAGTTTGGACTATTTTTAACTTGACTTTTGGCAACACAAATGCAAAACCAAAGACGACCAGCTTTCCATTGGCAGGCAGAGTGGTTATTGTACTTTAAATAACTAAGAAAAAAGTAGAGAGTAAAAAACCTCTTGAAGACATGGAACTACATCATCTGACCACTATCTGCTGTCTTATACTTGTCTTGTACTGCATCATTAGAAAGAAAAAATATTTTAAGTTTTCTGAAAGCAATTGTTTGTCTAAAGGTTTTATTCAGTTTGTCCAATGGATCAATTTGTCCAGTGGATTTAATCTATTCAGCCAAGCTGGCCTCCATTCAAGACGTTCACTGCAGGCCGACTCCTGCTAACATTTTTATCGTAAATGATTGAGTCCAGGGCAGCCGGTGAGCTGTTGCTCTGGAAGTGACTGTGCCAGCGGAGGAGAAGTGATGAAATATTGATGTTCCAGAGGCTGTGCTGCTGACCTAGGCCTTGCCTTCTGGGTACCGGCTTTTCTGTGTCAGAAAACATATTCCAATCATTAGGGGAAACCCACGGGACCGGTAAAGGGTTTCAGGTCGCAGGTCCAAATCCCTGTAGGGAAGCTCCTTTCCTCTGTGCCTTGCGGTGAGGTTTTAGAACAGGGTTGGCATGAATGAGGAGAATGAAGGATGGAACTATAGTTTGGCTCGAGTAAAGACACTGCACAGGTGTACAGGTAAATGCAGATGCATGAACAGAAGTTTGGTAAAAGAAAGAAATGTGTGCCAGATAAACGCCAACTGCAAACCTGGGCAGATCTCATTGGTATTCAGAACGGCCTATAGGAATATGCAGAAAAGTAAAGTTGGAATTGGTTAAACCTAAAATTTCTTTCCTTGGGGAGATGATGTTGCAGATGAGCCTGTCCTAGCAGAAGCAATCTTCTAGCTCATTACAGAGACAAAGGCAGGAGCTGGGGGAGTTTTGTTAAACTGTACAGGGCTAACAAACACTCTGGAACAGCAGGTTTGCATCAACCATTGTGAGCGTTCAAGCTTAATCTGTTAATTCACAACACATCAACAAACTGTTGCCTCTGAATCACCAGCCTGTCTGCAGCAGCCCACAATCACCAGCCAGGGGAGCCATGGGTACCATGTTAGCATTTGCCCTAAAGTACATGCTTCACAGTTAGCCATAATGATAATTCCCTGCTAATTCCTGCTCAAACTGTTCTCCAAATACAAACAGGTTTGAACTGGAAACAGTTTGAAAAAACTCCTAAAGGCAGAAGTTTGTCTGAGATATCTAAAGCTCGACCTGGGGGGCGTCTCACTACAGTCAGTCCCCAGATGTGTGACGTGCAGTGAGAAGTCTTAGCACACAGTGTTAAAACAGTTTGGTGTTTGCCCTGGGCTTCTAATAAGTCTATATACCCTGCTGAGAAATCCCAAGAAACCAACAGACGGCGTATGTGAGAAACAGTGGAAAAGAGGAAGACCTTGCTGTGGGCAACACGGACGCGCGCACATTTATTCTTTTGTACCGCTACTTCTGTTGACTGCGATGGGTCATGAAACATCCTTATTCACGTTCAGCTGGGCACAGCAGCTCAATAATTGAAGGCCACACTATTGATGCATTACAAGGGAGGAAAACTACAGAGCCACCTGCTGGGTTACAGGCTGCATCATTAGAGAGCAAGGTTTCATATGCTAAATTAGCATACAGATATTACTGGAGGTGGAAATTACCTTTACACTCACTCTGGGGAAGTTACCTGAGAAGTAAACCATCATATTTTGCATTAGAAGCATGTACTGTATAGACCCACAGTAAGGAAAATGATAACCAAAGATGAGGGTAATTGTAGCAGGATGTCAGGGCCTTTTGTACGCCTCTGTTATACACACACGCAGCAGATGGCTGTGCTGCACAGTGTGTGTGTGTGTGTGTGTGTGTGTGTGTGGAAAGAGCACAGAGGGACTATTACTGTTTTCAGGTTCAAGTAGACTAAGACATACTGAAAGTGTAATTGGACTGAGGGGAGGATTCCTCAAACAACACAGAGTTTCTGCTTCAGTGCAGAGATGACATCAGCGCACCAGAAAAACGTCTGTAACTCGACACAGCAAATGTCAGTATGTGAAAACATTGAAATCTGGTGTGCTGACTGGCTAGTGCCCAATGTGTATGAACAAATGTCCACATTATCCACACAGGGACTAAATCATAGTAAAATATATATATATATATATATATATATATATATATATATATATATATATATATATATATATATATATAATTATTTTTTTTTAATCAAATAAATGTAAGTGTTAAATGGTCAAGGGCCTTTGGTCAAGGGAAAAAATGGCCCCCAAAAACTGGTTCTTCAAATACCTGAAGACAAGAGAAAGAACACGTGGCAGACGTTAGTGAAAGTGCTTTAAGCAGCTCATTCAACCCTCATGGATGCTGTAGAGCAGACCTCTGGGAAGTGTAGCATCATCACACAACCTCAGGTTTGGTGATTTTACATGCACAGTGTGGCGTGGAGGGACACCAATGGTCTGTGCTCGTAGACAACTACTGTAACATCCTCCAGTAAACAACATTAAAACACCCTCCAAACCGCTTTACAGAAAGAGAATGTGACTGAAGCAGAAAACAAAACAGAAAATAAACACACATGAGGCTGGAGGGCCGTTGAGCTGCCTTCATTACTGTAGTACAATTATCTGGTAAGGGGATAAAAATGCACAAAGCAGCTGTAGACCTTGAGCTCTGATGTAACCCCTTACTGCAGAGGATTCTGTTTACTGCGCAGAGCTTTCCTGTGGAGTCTTGTACTTCAGAAAAAGGCGAGCTCTGAGGAACATGAGGCAGCATGTAAAGCCGAAGTGTGACAACAACAAGCAGCACAGATGGAGAAAACCTCACAATGCACTGTGAATGACACAGAAAGCAGCTCAAGGGAAGGTACTCTTTGTTTTCAAAAGTCCATGAAATATTCATTAGGCTAATTCAGGCCATCAAGATCTTTAAGGTGAGTCAGTATGACACAGACTGTCAGAGTCTGTGAGGGAGGGAGAGAGTGCGAGCAGTCATTTTCAGACTATTTGGTTATATATTAAATATGCATGAGATGAATTACATTCTATTCCTGGCTTCTGTTGAGCAATTCACACCAGGGTCCAAAATCCAGCACTCGACAAAACACAGAATAACAATAACTTTACATTTCCAATCTCACAAACTTAACTTGAGCAGAAAGACCAGTACAGTGTTCAATAAAATATGATTTAACTGAATATTTAAAATGAAGGAAGTATATCAGTTACACCGCTTTAGGATTTCTGAGCTCATTATTTTCAGAAATCTCCCTTATAATTCAGAAAAGCAAAGCTTTAAAGGTACAGTGTGTAATTGTGTGCCACTAACAGCATCAAACAGAATAGCAAAATAAAATGTGAATCCCCATGAAACAGAAACGAAACACAAATAACTCATGTAACACGAACAGAACCAATTTGTGTAAATTGGGAAACTGTCTTTAAATGGGAATGACAAGGTAAGCTTTATATATTGCTCTGTCATGTATAATGCAATTATTCAAGAAACAGCGGTTTAATAATGACACTGTGAAAAATCATTTGACGCAGCCCTCAGTGCCCAAACATGTCCATTAACCTAAAGAGAAAAGTGTTTTTCAGTATTTACACACTCAGAGCACAAATGGCGTAAAATTCTATTAGTAAACGCTTCACTTTTAAACTACATCTATCATTTTTCACTCGGGCAGCATGAAAACGACAGGAAATCACTTCTGAAAAAGTTTCCATGAGCACTTCCATTTGAAGTCAAATGAATGCAGACAAGAAGACCTCCTGAAGTCCTTCATCCAACACATCCTTCAATCCAGAGCTCAAAGATCACTGAGCTGGCCTCACTTCTTTCTGAGCGGGCATTTTCAGGTGAACTCAGGGCCCTGACAGCTGGGCTTTCATAGCTTCTGGCCAAACATGAGTGAAATGGCCCTCTGATTTGTACAAGAGGCAGATGGAAGTGTGATAAAGGGTTTTGGCTGAGGTAACTGAAGGTTATGATGCCATGACTACTATGACAGTATCGGGTCAGTGCACAACTTTACATACTGGAAATGTCACACTGAAGTCCTCAGAAGGGCACACATCAGCTTTCATTTCAAAGACAGATGAGCTGACTTCATTTGCCTTTGAAAAGAACACCGTTTGTATATGTCCAAAGTCGTCCAAAGTTTCAAGTAAAAGAATCCAGAAAACTAAGACTTGGCACTGTTGTCTACCCACACTGCTCTGATGTCATTACTAACACTCAAAGTGACCATCTGAAGCATCACTGAAACACTAATAATCATTACAGAGAAACACTAACAGTGACACTGTCTAAAGATCATGTGATCTACTGGAAATGAAGACTATGTGGTCTCAAGAACTCATCAAGAACAGTGTTATTTTTCACCCTAATATAACAAAATCAATTTAGCTTAAAAAAACGAAGCCAAAATCTGTATCAAAATTACACATCATTGAATATGAAAAAGATTTTATTGTATAAGTGTGATGTACAGTAGCTGTAATGTAGCACTTCCATGTAATTTACTGTTTGCCAAATTTAATTTCATTTGACCGATTTAAAATGTGAAAAGACTAAAATCAAATGAGAATTACCACAGAGCACAATTGGAATTAAAGTCAAATGTAAATTTCACGTAAATCAAGTAAACATGCAATATGTTTTTAAATGAGACACATTAATGGTTCTAAACCTAAGCTTGTGTTAATGTGTGTTGATTGTATTTATTGTTGAGTCACAACTGGCTCCTCTTGCTGTTTTTTTTTACAGTTCACTCAGATGGCAAGATCAATATCAGACAGCAACTGTGAGAACTCAAGACTGCACCCAATCATAACCTGACAAAAACTGAGACCTCACAGTGAAACAAAGCCATCAAAGGAAGTTATACTTTCTCTAAATCATTTTAATGCACCATATTTTCTCTGCACCTTTCCAGCTTTTCTTTCATCTCTGAGGCGATCAATAGTGTATGTTAAACAATATCCTGGAGTTATTGACTTGTTCCTGGCCTAACAAGTGAGTGTTTTTGTGGGTCCCTCCTCACTAATGTACATGTCAACATGTATTTCAATCAGTGACGCATCCTGTGCTGTCAGAGAAGCAAGTGACAAATAAAACACAAACCATGTGAACTGTCCATTCTTAATGATTATTATCTCTTGAAATCCAAATCGGTGAAACAGAGTAAGGGCAGAGACAGTCTGCTGACTTAAAACATTTCCTCTGGACTGAAGAGACAGAAGGAAACTGACATTTACTGCAGTGGGCATCTGTTATTGACAGGAAGCAGAAAGCCTCCTGAGACAAAGAAACTCTTATAAACTCTTATAATCACAACTGCAATGAAAGAATTTCAAAATTTATTCAAAGTAAGAATTAAGCATAATTTCAGGCTATTTTAAGCTGAGTGCAGGAAATGTTCAGACCGCTACAATCACTCAGAAACCGTCTGCATCTACAGCGTGAAGAAAGGGCTGTGCGGCTCCTGTAAGTGTTGGGTTAGATGTCAGCAGCACTTCTGAGGTTCCGTGCTGTGCTGAACTTTTTTTTCTCTCATTGTTTTATTCTCTTGATGGCTGCTTTTAAAATCGAACATTCTGCATTATAAAACTGTAACTTGCCTTCAGAAATGACAGATGCTATAAGAGCAGGTATGTTGTCATTGTGTTCTTCAGTGATGGACATTAAGAGGGCGGATATATGGAAATCATCTTTAATTCTAACTTGTTTCTGTCACAGTATTTGTGATACGCAAGACTTAAAAAAATAGATTTTATAATAGTATGAGACCAGTTCAATTTTCCTGCTGAGGAACTGAAGTAATATAAATCACTTTTATCTATTTACCATAGTATTTATAATCAAAACCACAGTAAACAAATCAAATCTCATTTTGTTTAGTGTCATTTCGAAACAGTGATGTTCAAATACGCAAAAGGACCTAGTGGCCAATAAATCTTCTGTTTTTTGTGTGTCTTCTGCATTTTATGCTATAAAAAATCTGGAATTTCCTAAATCTGAGACATATTCAGAATGTGCATAAAAATATTTCTAGAAAAAAAAAATCATCTACCTATAAGGAAGAAGAGTTCAAGTAAAAAAACACTGAAATGAAACACAATGAAAGACAGTCTGTTTGACTATACTCGCAATATTTCAAGTCTTCTGAGGCCAAACAATAAAGCTACTGTGTTTTTTCTGACAGCCTCTGTTCACAGTCCATTTTTATTGTATAAAAGAACAGCACAAACTTTGTTAGCAAACTAGAAATAATCCACACAAAGAACAAGAGATTGCTGTTTCTGTAAGACAACACACCTGATACGTGTCCCACAGGCGAACAGTGCAGCGCAGAGGAACTTCCCTCATCAGCAGGTTGTTCATCCACCGGAAGGCAAACTGTAAATACTCCACCTCATACTGCTGCATGTGCCGGTGAACCGTCTCTGCTCACAACACAGACAGAGAAACACAATGAACGTCCATCACCTTCATCTTTCTCATCGTCAACGTCTCATCACCCAGATCAAGACTGAGCAGATGTACAAACACATCACAGAAACACATCACCGTAACACCCGCCATTTTCTCTCACACACACACAGACAGAGACATAGTTCATCACTGACAGCCCACTGGGCATTAGACACAACACCCTAATAAAGGCATAAAGCATTTCTCTGTCCAGGCCATCATGTGCTGGGTGCTGTCATGTAAGCATGAGGTAATTACTCAGCTGTCAGCCCAGCGTCTCAGCGTGTTACGTTTGAGAGGAAACAGCGGCTTTATTTATGTAGCATCTCTTTAAACAACACGGACGCGCTGCTGATGGGTAACACGTGTGACATGCATGACTGTGTGTTCCTGTAGAAATATACTGAAGGCGTTTTCATTCACTTCCTGACAATGACAACGTTCTTTGTGATCAGAAGTTGTGTAGCTCTTAAAGAGATGGAAAAACCTTTTTAAGACATTTCAGAATCAGTAAATAAATATCAAGGTATACACTGATTATTGTCAAAGTCGAAAAATATTTGTAGAGAATTTTTAGTCTGTATCTCCCAGCCCATTCACACACGTGCTGAAGATCAGCTTTAAATCTCACACTTTTCTTAACAGAGTCGTTTTCACATCCAGCTTCCTCTGAATAAACAACTCCGCCTCGTTAACACTGAATACTTCTCACCGACAAGACCTGCAGATGACAGACTGACAAAACAAACCAATTTTTTGGCTGTAGGTGAAACCAATTTCACCTACAGCTGCTATTCGAAAATCTTTCTGCATTTAACTTAATTAACCCAAAAATATGAAAACTGTGAAAAACAAATATTTCAGGTCATTTTTACGGTTTGACGCTTTTATGGTTGTGTGTAAGCAGAAAGTGTGGCTGTGCACTTTCTTCACCTGTAATGCAGCACAACACACGCAGGTTGTGAGGGTGGCGGCGACAGGCCGGTGTCAGAGGTCGCAGAAAGACAAGTGAGCTGTTTGCCACGATTCTGCTGAGCAATGGACTTCTGCTCGACTTCTGCCCCCGCCCATCTATCCCATAATTACATCTGCACTGACCCTCTCTCGTCCTGGCTGCATTTCCAGCGCAAACCCACCTAGACGCATAGTAAGAAAGAGAGGGTCTACTACAGAGAACTTTTGTATGGTATGTATATTGAGACTGTATTACTACCTGCTGACTGACTGAATAAATAAATAAAAACCTCCGAACACTGATGAGTGTTGTAAAATAAACTCTTTCAGCACCTGATAATGGTGGGTATACTGAGAAACTGAACCATGAATATTTTCTGCTGATCTGAAACCATGAAATTTCATTCATATATCCTAAAGGTTGTGTTTGCTTACTTGACAATTTTTAATCAGAAACAGTATATGGTGAGTGTTAGTTCTGAACTCTGACAGTGAACTCTGCAAACTACTGCTCAGATCAGCTAGGCAGATATTTTTCACACACTGTTATGTGTGTTTGTAAGGACTGTTGACTCCTGTTTCAGTGTAAATGCATTTAAACACAGATCTGGAGAAGTGACAGCTGACAGAGCACCCGTTACTGTGCTGTCAGCCTCTCTGGATTGTACAGATGATATTTATCATCATGGCAGAAAACTACTTCCTGTGCTTATTTACAAGCCATAAGTCAAAAGCCCGAGATCAACATTTAAAAACAGATTTACATACACTGCACTTAATCTGACATTACATGAGTCGACGCACTGACTGAAGATGTGAATGTGAGGTCGATGGCAGAGACAGCACACATTTATCAGTGACTAAAGCAGTACATGAATATATGTATATGGAATCATCTTTTGTTAAGGCTCTTAAAGGTTGAATTGACTAATTCTCTTGAGAAATATGCAAACACTGCAACTATAGTACTATCAAAATAACCAAAGACATGGGCGGGGCTAATTGATAATCTGACCAATAGCATAACAGGGCAAAGTTCAGAAACGTTCACTGATTTTGATATTTTCGTATCCGATCTTTATATAAAGTTTCTGTCTATTCATGTGGAAACAAATTAATTGTCACATTACAAAAACTATCCAATGTGAACACTCAGTTTGTAATCTGAGGGATTTTTGTCAATCTAATTTAACATGCATCATACTGAATTATTGTGCACATGATTTACAGTGAAAAAAGCAGTAAAAACAGCCAGTGACGTGATGTGCTAGACCATCCAATAATATATACTGTACATTAAAATGTGTATTAAATTGCATAAATCAATTTTAATAATCCATCACTTTTTTATTATAACATGCATAATTCATTATGCTGATAAATTGTAATTATCATTTATTATGCTATTAATAATTTTTTGCCCCTTTTCACTCTTTGCCCTCATGATTAATTTGATGACAGCCGCAGGATCAATATTTTACACTTTTGCTTTGTACTGTGTCTAAAAACATTCCTTAATACCTCAGATCCTCATCTTGACTTGATTAGAACATCACATTCTGTTTTTCACATTTCTCCATGTTTCAGTCCTGTGACGTGTAAATTATAAGAAGCAGTTCTGTCCACTGACAGACAAGGATATTTTTACTATAAATGCAGAATCACACAAAACATTCGACCAATTTCAGAAGAATATAAAATTGTGCATGAAAAAGCTGTCAAAAGAAATCAAAGACCTTGAAATATCCAATCGGAAATATGAGCACAAGAAAGAAAGAAATCAGAGGGACTTGTTTCATACCAGATTAAGTTGCTCTCTCTGGGTCAGAAGTGGAAATTTGATGATAAAATAATGTTTTGAAGAAAAATACATATAAGAAAGCCAACATCATGTGTTGTATGAAAGTGTTTTTCTTACTTTCTGAGGTGCCTCTGTTCTGTGTCGCTGACACGTTAATGTGTGTTTTCTAACTTTATATGATTTGTGTGCAAAAACCCACAACGTGTCCCCATTTACATAAATAATTTCACCTTGAGCAATTTGCATGTTGATGAACCTCAATATATTCACACAAACAGACGAGATAAGAGGAACAGTGTTCACATTCTGGGTTCTTCTGATGACCAGAATTGTTTTAGCCTTAAACAACTCTTATGGGCTAGCGTCTAATACGCCTGCTAATTACTACAAGCTCTTGAATGAACTGCAAACGTATGGTGACGAGTGTGTTCCGATTCCTAATAAGAAAGAAGTACAAACTAGAGAGACTTTTAGAGAGAAACAGAATGAGAGATTTGCTACACACAGTCAACACAGTACAGTCCAGAGTCATCTCCGCTAAAAACAACCATATAATTTCTTCAATATAATGTCTTTCAATTGAACAACAACAGCAACATGGCAGAACACCATGCATTTCATGCTATAAAGCTGAGGACAGCTTTATTAAAGCTAATCGTGTTACAATCCTGGTTGTTGCTAGGGCATTTCTAGGTAGTTGCTAGCGTGTTCAAACTAAAAATCTCTTCAGAGTCTATTTTTCATCCCTAGATACTGCTTAAGACACTCATTTCAAGTCTTCAAGTCTGCTGGGTGAAAATTCTAAGACAAGGGATGTAACTTAAACTGATTTTAGAAATTTAAAGCAAAATTTAAAAAAAACACCAATTCCACTCAAACTTTCTTCTAGTATCAATCTAGGAACCAGTCAATGTATTGTAATGTTTGGGTGGTGAGGATTTCCTGCAAATGTTAAATAATGTCACAATGAACAATGTCCCATCTCTATCTCTCTTCTACATACACGGTGACTTCTTGCTTTTCCCATATCCTCATTTATCTAGCAGTCTGTTTGGTTTATTAAGTTTAATTGTGAGCACACTCTTATTTCCATGCCAGTTTGAAGGCGTTGAAAAATGAAGGTGTTGCTGGGGAGCAATTAATCTTCAGCTGATCGGGAGTGTCGGCAGTGGTCATCCATCACAGAAGTCATGGATGGGCAACATCAGCAACTGCTTAGTCTTGTGTAGCCAGTCTTTTGTATTGGCATAAAGTCCACAACAAAGATTAATCTGAGTAAGACCAGGCCATTTAGACAGGCAAAACCTGACTGACATGTAAACACTAGAAGCCCATTTTTGTGAACCGGTACCTCATACAGACAACTTTGGACAATAATAAACCTTTGCACCCTGACTCATGGAAATTACATAAAGCTAATCAATCAGGTTAGAGCTTGTGATTTTTGGAAAGCCATTTTTGCATGCAATTTGAATCAAATGTTGCGTGGACACAGTGTTGCTATGATGTCACAAGCTGGGTCTCGTGCTTACAGCGCTGTTTTCTCACACTCACTTTGTGTATTCCAGTAACAGTCTGTTATGGACAAAACTGCTCTGGTTTTTAAGATCTTTAAATTAGCTGCATTAGCTGCAAAAGAAACCGCCTGTCACATGGTAATGGCTGAAGTTTTCTTCAGACCTGGCGAGAGCTGTGGGTGAAGGTCTGAAGATGAAGGTGATTCACCACACCCTGTAATTATGAGAACAGCAAGGGGAAATTTTCACATCTTGAAGGTGGATCTGGTGTGGAAATCCTATAAAAGTGCTTACGGCTCTTTTGAAAAGCAGGGAGATAATGAAAGCCCAGGATCACTGTGTGGTGAGGAAACGGACAGGCTGCTTATGGCCTGATGGTGACAGAAAAGAGAAAAATCAATGTAGCTGCTTGAAAGCTTGATTTGCCATAATGACTGACAAACCTGGTGATTTAATTTTTATTGGACCGGGACCAAAAGACGATCAAGAAAGACAAACAGATATCTTCACATTCAACACTGCATTACAGAAGAGCAGAGCTCGACATAAACGACTCATGACAGAAAGCATGGGGTCAGCCATTAAAGCATATCCACATATGCGTCATACTACCACTGCAGGCAAAAATAAGATTCATACACCCAAATCAGGCAGACTGGTGTTATTTGCTCTGTTCCAAAACTGTGTGTACTGCCAGCATAAACATGCGCCTGACAATAAAGGCTGAAGGGAAGACAACTTGTGCTGTCTACTAGGACACTTTTGAGCCAGATTATATTACATATATATATATACACACACACTTGTCATTTAATACTAAAAAGTATCAAATCAATACAGATTATCTTTAAAATACTATATTAACACAATTTGCGAAAAAAATCCTTTCTCACATGTATTAAAACTATAATCTCCTTTGTGCTTCATGTGAAGATCACTATTTGTACGGCATACGGTCACTTAGGAGATCCAAGACTGTCAGGATTCTGTCTTGTAAGAATGTGGAGCCAGTCACTAGGTTTAGGAGTAGGGTTTCATAATCTACAATGTTGTTTCCTGCGGAAACACTAACGTTTTATCCTACTCGACAACAAAATGACGTTAAGTCCACAAGTGACGTTTCCATAACAATGAAACCCAAGGTTGTACCGCAGTATAGTCTCTAGACATTTAGACATTTAAAATAATTTACCTGCCCCTACAGGGCTGATAGCTTATCCACTGTTTTTGTGTGAAATACAGAATCAAAAAAACACTCAAGTCATCTGTATGCAAAGCATTTCCACACACTTTTATATTTACTCATGTTTCATGCTAGTTGATACTTACACTTATGAATGTGATGGACAGTTTTATCAGAGGTGACATTCAGGGTATTCACTTATCAGTTTGTGTTTCCTGAGGACGGAACTCATAGCCTTGCTGTTTCTAGTGTCAACCACTACCGGCCAAGCTACAGGAACATTCAAAACATGACACGCTGCAAATAATCCATTTTAAAAGTCACACATATTAAATATACAATTTCTCCTGCACTGTTTGTGCTACACACATGAGCAATATCTCATATCATGTCACTTGTTTAGCAGGGGTATGTTATTACTTTCTGCGACTACAATTTTCACCTGGCATATAATAAAACAACTGAAAAAAATCTGATTTTCAAACTCATATTAAATAAAGGACCTGAAAGATATCTGGGGACTATAAAATCACTGAAGCTTGATTTGACTTGGGCTTGTATTTTCTTAATAATAATGAATGTTAAATGATCAAAATAGTAAAAATAACAATTTGTAGAAAATAACCCTTCTTATACTGTTTTACATTTTAACCAGAAAAACCATTTAACAGCTCAATTACCAAAGCTAGATTTGTATATCTTTGATGTGAGTGGTTTTAGTCTGTATTAAAACGTCACTATAATGATAGGATGTGGAAGCAATTGGAATCACGACTTTGCTTGACAAGAAAAGAAAAATGATTTATTTTATGAATGTTGAGATTACTAAGAGTGAGATTCAGTTGAATGTACTGATCTCAAACAGGCAGTACAGAACCAGCGAATCAACACAGTTCCAGTGATTTGTTGAACTTCCAAAATGTGTGCATAACCAATTACAGGTAACAAATGTAATTAAGTGAAAAGTCCCTAAGAAAAGTCAACGGGCAACATAAAACACGATTCTTGTTTGTATCTCAAACACGGAGTGAGAGTCAAATCTCTAACCAAACAACTACAAGAATACACAATATAGTGATAACTGACTTCAGCAAATCACCACAAACACTGTCTTTAAAAACCAACCCACGACTTAAAAGTAGTACATTGATGGATATTATATTAAATACGAACAGGTTTGTTAACTGTGGGTTTTTCTATTTTCTCTGCACCCTGTCACCGGCTCTGATTAAAGCTGTGCTTTCACTTAAAGCAGGTGTTGTGTGAGCGTGACTTCAGCACCTGAGCAGCGCATCTGCACCTGAACATCTGTGTGTGTGAGAACACACCGGGCCAATGTCAGCGAGGAGGGATGGGCGGCTCACAGATGACCTTTGACCTCTCTTGCTGATGTTTGGGGGCAGCTCCTACAGGGAATGCCTGTCATGTCACGGGGCTGCTGTGGGCCTTGACAAACATGCCCTAGCTGTATCCTGAACGAGACAAGCCATATGGTGACGAATGTGTGAACAAAGGTGTCAGAGCATCAAGGGTGTACAGCATCACGTACCCTACTCACGACCACAGATCTGGACTCAAACCTTCCCAGCAGCCCTGTGTCTTAAAGCCCTAGCCTCATTAGTGCTGGAAAAGGTAGCACGACCTCCATTCAGGACAGAAGAGTGACCAAGCATGCGCCCACGAGCAAAGAAATGAGTGTGAAAAGGGTTCGCTTGATTGATTTACATCCCCAACTTTATTACAGTGGAGAATATGATGTAAAACACAATGACAGTGCCAGATCTAAGAGCAGCCTGATTAAGGTCGACATGTGCCGTCCTTACAAGTGGGAAATTTGGAAATAATGGGACAGTAATCCAGGCAGCCTGATGAAGATGAGCATGGCAGAAACCCAACTCTCCAGCGACCAGCAATTACACCCTCCCTCTCTGGCATCTCTTTTATATATGGGGAAAATGAAAGCCAGTCACAGCAGGGATGTTGAGAGGACAAAGGGATAGACAAGCTGGTCAGTGATAGCAGTCATACGCAACAGCTGCAGGGATAAGAGCACTTTCACCTCACCCTATTAACTTCTGAGAGACATCCTAAAGAAGGAAGCAAAAATGACATGCTGACCACAGAGAATTCCTGTCCAGAAACCAGCAATGTTTCTTTTGTGACCCTATATTTTCTTTGTTGTCCCTGTTGATTCAGGTGGCACATTTATAAACACACTACAGCTGTTTGTTAATGATTTATGCTGTGAACACAGTGTGCAGACCAACAGGACTAAATCAAAAGAACTGATTATCTGATGTGGAGAAGAAATCCCCACCCAACTGACTCCATCACATTAGGTTTGATGAAAGCAGATTAAGTCAAATGAAGAAGTAATGGAAAATTTGAGAGAGGAATCTGGCATCTAAACTTCACTCACAAGAAACTCATTTCTGTTCAAGCAGTTGTCAAGTAACTACTAAAAGTTGCCAATTATTGTAAAACAGCAACTTCTAGCTGACCGTCCTTCTTTATCTACATCTGCAAATTTAACAGCTCACATCGCTGCTCTATAATGGATCTTAGCTCTACTATTGGCTCTATTTGAACTCGGTTTAATAATTGAGTAGAAATTAAAAGGACCTTTGTCAATTTAAACGTTTTTTTAAAAACATTAAAGTAGTAACTAAAAGATATATCGACAAGACCTATAAACCACATGGACTAAGACTTTTCATTTAGCTAATTAGTGCTGCAGTCCAGACTTGTGACAGCATCAACAATTCTTACTAGAGTTGAGTTAAGAGTGGTTAAATGAACATACTGTCTTTAGTTATTACCGTCTGCATATTTGCTGAACATTATCATTTACTGGTCTGGATGCAGACAAGAAAATACCAACCACAGTTGGTTTACAACATGATTTTATGTAAACATACACACGTGTGTCATACACCAAGAGCACATACACTAAGACAAGTCCTGTGTCTAATAAGAACTTTCTCACAGTAAGTGTCCTAGCAAAAACCTTGACACAACACACGGTTCACAAACTGTGCCCTTCATCATTATAAAGCAGACGATGTTGTTCAGCTGCACACTTTGGAAGAATATAAAAAATTAAAAAAGGGGTTGTATGCATGCATCTGAAATATCAATTGTTCCTTTTCATTGGTTTCTTTGCAAGGCACTTCCAAATCCCATCTGAATGTCTAATAGAAGACATTATCTGCAATGATGAGAGGCTAAACACAATAAATGTGACAGGCAGAAAGCTCTGGAGCCTGACAATGTGAAGGTTACTCGAGAACAAACCCGAGTACAGAGACTTCAACAGATAATGCTCATTCAGCATACCCATTAAACCTTACACTGTTAAACATTAAAATGTTTAATTGTTTAAATGTTTAAACGTGTAACATTAAAATGCTACATGTGCACGACCCAAAGAAAAACTGCAACCGCTGATACAAACTGGGGGAACCTCCACTCTAATTTCTTTTTAGCTAATAAATAACTGTGATGGCTGTGTTGTGATCAGCCACTTTTTAACCTCATTTTGTTTTCAAAATTCATTAAAATTTAATCTTTTAATGAAACAAAAGTTCATTAAAAGATTAAAATTCAAACTAGAAGAAAACTGATGAGAACCACAAAGAACGACAGTCTCTCTCTAACTCTCACACAGACATAGTGAGTGAGGCAAAAAACATCAACAATACGCTCTGACTGCAGTCTTTCTCTCAGAAATTAAAGCAATCATTGCCTGTAATGCAGGTGGAGGAGATAGAGGCCTCGGACGGGAGAAGAGGAGGGGGCTTCCTGTCTCTGAAAAATGGGCATTGAATTCTGATTACAGCCACCTAATAGAAAGTAATGAGGGAGGCTTATGCTCCAGTGCCTTTTGCTTTCCTGGCCAGAGCAGCTAGCGCTTTCTGCTAAAGGCCAAAGCACTGGTGTGCTGATTGGGGCTGACACTGAAGGAGGGGTGAGGGGTTGGTTATCAGTGAAAGAGACAGAGAGATCGAGCGAGAGGGGAAAGTAGGCTGTGCTTCACTGAGGGTACGCACCATCAATTCGGCTGACCAGCTCTTCCAGTGCCTTCACTTTCTTCTGGATTCCGGGTTGAGCAAAAGTGTAATTGTCCTTGAGGGCAAAAAGAAATAAAGTTACATAACATTGCTGTAATTATAAATGTTATTTTTTACAAACCTGAGTTTACAAAAATGTTACTTGACTCAAAGCCACTCATTATGACAAAGTTGCTCATTTTTAACCTGAGTTTGAGTTTATGCTCAGTAACAATGAGCTTTTACATGCAGTCTTCCTCAGATTGTGTGTAATAAGATGATAACATGTAAAGGTATGTAAACACGTCACACTGATTTCTTTTATCAGTGTAGTGATAAATGGCTTACAAAACATCTGACCAGCACAGGTACATTTTTGTCCATTACCCTGATTTTGCTTTGCATGTAAACGTCTTCAGCAGTGTTTTGAAAGTGTATTAGCGTGCACACGTCTGACTGTGTAATAGTAGACGTCACTACCTGTGAGAGAGGTCTGTGTAGGTGGTTTAACTGTTTTTATTTGAATCATTTTGTGCATGTAAAAGCCCTCAATGTTACTGGTGATTTTGAGTTTGCTCAAAATTAGTTTAAAACATGACCTGGTACCATGTTACTGCAATGATATAATGTAACGATATAGTGTATACTGTAACAATAGAATGTGTAATGATAAAATGAAATGATAATGTGTACAGTAAATGGCTACAGGGAATTTTGACAATAAGAAACTAAAACATTTCTAAAGTTTTCTGCAGAGGTAGCATTAATAATACATTTGTTCTGCAACAATACTGTAATGGTTACATAATATCTGTGAACTAGCTGGAGGCGGACAGAACAATGCAGAGACGTGTGAACACGATGCGCATACCACTGTGGACAGGGCACACACAGATGCACATGTATACATAAACATGCACCATCACACATTCACGCAGGGAAAGAAATCGCATGCTGGCAGAGCTCAACTGCATGCTGAGAATAGAGATCCCTATAATTAAAGTGATAATATTCATCAAGGTCCTGTGGCCAACAGTGCAGCTTAATTACCACATTCATTTCAGCTTACGTTAAAGGCCCTTTCTTGACCAGACAGCTATTTAAGAGACCCCCACCTACCTCCATCTCTCCCCAAACCTCAGTGGGACATCCCTCCGCGCTGCCACTGGAGGAAACCGCAGTCTAGCTACCCTGCTCAAAAAAACTAAGCGTAGGTTCAGCCGCTGAGAGCCAGCATAAATCAAGCAGCAGGTTAGAGAAGATAAATTGGATGGTTTTCAACTTTGTGATTGTCAGAAATGGATATAAACAACAGCAGCTAAAGACCCATCATTCACAGCACTAAGACTATTGTCGTACCTCTTTCACTACAGCACAGTATAACTGTGTGTGCATTGTATGTGGAGAATGTGCAACAGTAAACAGGACCCAAGATACCTGCTGTGAAAATGGACCACTACACTGAACTGTTGTGGAAAAGATGCAGTATATGACAGAGCAAGTTAATAACTGAGAAGGTCATACAAATGTGTGTAAGACAGGTTACAGCTAAAAAAAATCTCGAACCCTTGCTTTCAACCTACATCACATTTTCTTCACTTTTGTTTTTATAGAGAAACTGCTGGTAACTGACCATAAGAATATATTCTTAGAAAAGCTTCTTTCTCTAACTTCATTAGAGAAATATAGATATAACAGTTTAAATGACACAAATGGTAACGCCTTATCAAATAACCTGACATATACATAATGGAGGCACCTTCATAAGAACCCTCCATGAAGCTCAAGTGCATTTCACAATGTACTTGATTTGTATTTGTAATTGGTTACAGGCTACATTCAAAATGGCAGCAAGCCTTTTTCCTCTTTCCTTTTCTTTGCATCAAATTGCTGATATCAATATTTTCTCAATGGCTTTTATGACAGTCACATCAATCAATTTTCACTAGATCAACTCTAAGTGGCTCTTTGAGAAATCCAAAATTTGCCAAGCGGTAATGATTGTGGGAGAGGCAATTATACTCTTCGGACAATCACCTAATTGGTTGCCAAATACTGTAGTCCTTCCCACCTTGGCAGCCCCAACAAGTGCTGTTCAGTCCAAATTTTCTGGACTGAACAAAGAAAATCATTTCCTTAATCAGTCCTTAACTTGCAAATGTGGACAGACAGATATTGTGTGTTAGTGTGTAAGCAGGACTGTAGCTCCATCTTTGAAGAGGCTTCAGAGAGACAGGACACTTTAATGTAGCCTGGGAGCAGCTGAGGTGGCAAACACCCTGTGAGGAGAGAGAAGTCATTAACCGATAAACAATTTCAGCTGTCCTTCAGGCTCCGATGTGCAGCCTCGGTGCTCCAGAGGTGCCTTAGATGAATACATGAATAGCTGGTTCCCAACCATTAAAACCACCTCCTCCACTTCGCTGTGACCTCGAAACAGGACTTTCAAAGAGGCGGCACAATGAGGCGGCGCTGAAACAGATGGAGCGTCGGCGGCTGAGTCCGTGTTTGGCCTACTTTTACAGGTCTGCACCTCATCTTAAGCTGGAGCCCTGACCCTGGAGGACGCTTGTGGCTCAGTGAACATTAACTCTCCATGCCAGGCTAATCTATCTCTGCAGGAATCCCTGAGAGTTAGGGCAGTGCAGCCGTGCTGTGGGGAAAGGGCCAAGAGTCATGACTTGAGCTGCAGTCACAATCAGGTCAGATCTGAGTACATGCTACTAGGACATCTCATGGGCAAAACACTGGTCTCAGCTTAGACTCTCTCCAACCTACCATGTGCTAAGTGTATGCTAGCAGTCAAATGTGACTCAGAAACATCACCTTAAAGGGATACAAGGCAAAAGAGACCAATTTAATTGTTGTCTCTCCACTGCTTTAACTCTACAAGACTGCCCTAAAGACAACTTTGGATAAGCAACCCATTTGATGGAAGGAGCTAAGCAAGCTAAATGTTCTGGCAGCACATAGATGCAATGCAGTTACCTGAGGCAGGAAGAGTGGGTCAGTCTTAAGCATGCATTAAGCCTGCCCAGAGAATCCCCTAATTACATCTGCATTATGAAAGCACCCGTGAATTAATAAAGAGCAGGTGCTCTTAAACACTGAAGCCTACAAGCTGTAAACAATGACGTATCCACAGCAGTATCATTAACCAGCACTAAACCAAGCTGGAAACATCTGGACAAGCAGGACAATGAAAGGTCTGTATAACACCTGCTAAAATCTGTGTTAGTATCTATGTGGGCCCAATGTGGCATGATTTACAGAGCATCCTTTCTTGGATTTGTTCTAAGATTTGGCTCCCTTCACCTTTTTTGTTGTTATATTCTGCAAACTGTCCATCACTCACCTTCAGTAGATCACTAATCTCACTTGCTACAAACGGGCCGCTTCCTCTGCTGGGTGAAAAGAATAAAGGCAAACGGAAAAAAAAGGTGATGTGAGATCAATAAAAGAGGACAGTGACTTTCCTGTAAATAAGTGATGGAGCAACTGTAAATCTGAAGAGATGAAGGTTAAACCTTTGATAAGAAGTGCTGAAAAGGAAGGGATGAAGGTCAAACCTTTGATAAGAAGTGCTGAAAAGATATGCTTGATGCAAACAACAACACTGCTGAAAAGATGTGGAGCTGTGATGACAACCTCTGATAACCCGAGCACATAATAAGGCCTCAGCTTTGTGTTATTCATGGAGAATAGAGGGCTTTTATTCCCTCTCTGTAGCTCCTGATGCCTTTCCATTAGTTTAAGCAGCCCACTTTCCCGCTCTCAATCACTCCTGCTCTTCCAGGCAAAGCTGGATCAGAAATAACACAGAGTATGAGTCTTTACAGAATCAGGAGTTTACCTTCTGAATATCTCCCAGTCAATGTTTGACATGACGCCTCTGTACACGATTCCCCAGTAAACTCTCTTTCCTCAACCAATTCCTTCTGTCTCTGCCAATCTGTGAGTCTGAAAATAAAAATTCTGCCATTATTTACTCACTCTCATGTTGTTCCAAACCCATATGCTGGTATATTTTTCTGTGAAACACAAAAGGAGAGCTTTCTGAAGAATCATCAAGCAGCTCCTTTTCATACAATGACAGTTCACAGCTGTCAGGCTCCAGAGGGGACAAAAGCACAGCAGAAAAGTAGTTCATAAGACTCATGCAGTACAGTGACTTCTGTAGCCACTGTAAGTCATATGGGCTACTTTTATGCTGGGATTTTTCTTTTGTGAGGTTGATATCTGCAATCACTATGAACTTCACCATGAGTCAAAGTGACATTATGATTCTTCAGAACTCCTCATGTGTTTCATGATGAAAATAACAGCACGGCTCTGAGACCACATGAGGGAAATGAATGAGAGAATTTTCATTTCAGAGTGAGGTACTCATCATCCCTCTTCCATTCATTTCCTGGCAGAGAACACCTTTAGATTATCCTGATGGACCAAAGGTCTTTTGAAAAAGAGTGCAGTCATATAGCATGGCAGTATACGTGTGTTGTTGTGGCCCGGGGCTGATGATGTGGTTCAAGAGTTTGCTGCTTTCCTATGTGCTCTCTTAAAGGAGAGTTAATGAGGGAGGCTTATGTGGCAGGAAGAATATGAGCGACAGGCTGCACTATCAGACATCTGACTGAGGGGCTCGGTGAGCTGCGACGGAGGCATGCAGCTGTCAGTAAAAGAGGGACAGAAGAGAGTAGCAGCCATGCAGAAAACTCAGCTTGTCCTGCTGCCACTTCCCCAAGAGTGGCTGATTGAATATAATTGGCAGGGGGACAGGACGATGACACAGGCTCCTAAACAAAGAGCGGCCCCTCGCGCAACACAAAGACACGATTGCACACGGTCATCATATCTGCTCTGAGTCACGTTACCCCTCATGTGCTGAGCCAAAATATGAGACAACAGCCTCCTTTTGCTTAAACAACAGTTCAGAAAACAGCCTGATTGTGCTCTGGGCCGTGTCAGCCCTGGGGATACACAAAATTACACACTGGCCCAACAGTGTGATCTTCACAGAGAGAGAGAGAGAGAGCAAGATACACGATTGAGGTAGATGCACAGAAAGAGATGAGACGAGATAAGTCTGAATGTCTCAAGAGCACTATTGAGATGGTATTGGAAGCTGTCTGGCTGGTATGCTGTAACGCCGCTCGGCTCTGCATGAAGAAGTGAAGGACAGCTCGAACCCTTTGCTCTGAGAGGCGCCCAGCTGATATGGATAAAAGAGGACTGCTTCATCTGTATTCTACGACAAACCCTGAGGCACACTGACAAATTCACAAAAACCACAGGACACATTTCCTGCAAGAAGTCTGACATCCAGTGTAAGCTCTTCAAGGATTGTGGATCATGTGTTGAAGGCTGGAACTTGACTTGGCATAAGTGTCAAGGATCAAACTTGAATCAATGCTAACTGTGTAAGAGATGGAAGAACAGTCTGGCAGGCAACTGTCTGAGCATGTGTCAATGCAATCTGCAGCTCTGCATCTCCTATCAATAAACTTCTTCAACGGGGACCAATTGAGCAAATCAAATTGTTAAGGCCTCAGGCCCCATTTGCTTCAGTGTTCACCACCATTGCATGCAAATATTTATCAGATCACCCAATCTTTATTAGCTCTGCTGACAATTAATTTGTCCTGGCTGTTTAAGCACTTTCGAGAATGGTGGTGACCTGGTTGGGGAATAACAGATGAGAGTGATAATAAACTGGATAGATTACCTAGAGACCTGCTGGTGGTAACTGCATCATAAACCGTTTATCTTCAGCCGTTATTGCCTGTGCAACACTGACTGCAATAAGATATAATACAGCAAGGGGGGCTAATGGAAACTAAGGCAAAATACAACAATATTTGTTTCTCTTCAGCAGATGAATGATTAACAAGTCCCTTTTTCATCCTACTTTAACCAATTTCACACATTCCATTTCTGCATTTGACATCAACCCCCAAGAGCCACAATGTGCAAAATGGTCACAAATGCTTTCATTTCTTTTTTTTAAGTTGCATATAGAGAAAAGAGGGAGAGAAAGAGAGGGAAGCCAGGGAAGAAAAACAGGCCAAATAAGCAAGAGGTTCATTAATATCACTGAAGGTGCATTTTACTGACAAAGGGCCTCAAGAGGCACCTATTTATTTAGGAAATTAATAAAAGTGAGCATTTGCCCCTGTGTAAATGCCACTTTCTGTCCACAGCAGCAGTTCTGAGCACGCCCCACTCCCCTCCACTGTTCCTCTGACCTTGGTTCTAATTGCGCTGCAGATCCCCGAGAGAGCATGTTTCCCCCTAATGGTTTATAAACAATTTTAAAGGGGCTCCACTCCTCTACAACCTTAATTAGTTTGTAGTCCTCTGGCTCACACCCCTAAACCCCCTCCGACGCTGCTGCTGATGGAGGCAACAGTAGGGGTCTGCTAGTGGACTATTAACCTTACTGAAGGGACATTTACAGAGTATTGCACTTGTTTAGCTTCCTTCAGAAACATATACATAAAACAGCGGAATTTATGTATCTAAATGGGCCAAAAACATATAGGTCACACAAGAGGATAAAAATGCTTTTAATAAGAGCATCCACTGTCTCAAGGGACACTCTGCCATGTACACAGCAATTGCTTTGCTTTTATTCAAACCACTCACAGAACACTTGCTGTACAAAACGGAGTGAAATGCATATTTCAGGTTCAATACAATACATCAACAGAATCTGTGGTTTCACAGGAAATAACTTCAGCTCAGTTTGTAAAAACAAAGACATCTACTGTAACACACAGGGCATGTAAACACAGATTTTAACAGCAGAAGCAAAGACAAATATTGTTTTGTTAAAGTTCTTACATGAATTCTTCAAGCAGAAATGTTTAAGATTTGAACTTATTTGCATTTTAATTCACTTGAAGTGAGGCTGTGTTGTAGAATGGCTGCACTTTACACTGCATAATGTATGTAGTTGCTGTGGGTTATCTTCAAGTTAAGTTACGTCATGGGTAAACATTATATTCGCTTGTTTTGCATCATTTATTCATTTCTAATAAAAAGGGCAAAATTATGTAGCATCAGGGATAGACATACTGTATGTCACATCACTGGCATCAATGTGTCAGTTTCAAGAAACATTAACTGTGTTTACTTGCTTCAGGAACAGATATACCTGTGCACACAGTGGAACATGATTCTTTCACACTGGTTTCATGCTGAAGCAGTGTCATAGTTAGATGGTTTTTCATGCTTTTTGACTTTTTCCTGTGGTAAACAACAACACAGAGTTAATTGTAGGACAGGCATTTTTCTTGGAGGCTAACAAAAGCCAGCTACTGTCAAAATGCATAAGATCCCACCCTCCTTCCAGAATATTCTCCAAAGCCATGCCTCCTTCAACACATGAACGGTGTGCAGTGGTATGCAAATACACAGTTTCACAGGCAAGTAGGACATCATATCATTGCATTTGGACCAAATGTCATGCTTGAACAAACATTCTATGGTCCTGTGCCTTCCACAGGATACATATACATATATTTATACATTAGACCACTGTACTTACTGATTGCTATCAGGATGTGAAGGTTTTAACCAGCATAACAAAAATGTTTCTGGAAAAGATCACCTACGCTGCTGTTAAAGTTGTATCTAACCTAAACTTTGAAATACTTAAAAGCACAATGTCTAACTGAGCATGTTTTTAAGATTCAGTCTTTTGGTTACCAGTCCAGATATTTAGCTGCCAGCCACACTGTCGTGTTTTAATTTCTGTAGTTCTCCAAAGTAACCAATCCTAATGCAAAACAGCATCAGCTTCCTTTACACACAAGAGGCGAAAAATTCCATCTGGAATTAACAGATGGCTGATATGAGGCAGTTTTGATCTGCTATTTAAGTTTGGCGAGTGTGATTTTTGTGTGTGTGTGTGTGTGTGTGTAAGTAGCACTACTAAAGAAACCCAGCAACAGCTGGAAGCCTTTAGGGCTTTAAAAAGAGATGAAGAAACTGGTGCAAGAGGGCAGGGAAGGAAGTGAAGACGAGTAAGGCAGCAACCGCTCCAGCTGTGAAGCACATCACAGCAGAGCTGCATGAGCTCAGAAAGCTGAGCTCCATCAGCCTCTCAGGCCTGTGGATACAAACACACCTGTCTGGTCCTCTCAGGTCTGTGGATACAAACACACCTGACTGGTCCTCTCAGGGCGAGGTTGTGCCCCCATCATCTTTTATATAGCTTATGCCTCTTTTTTGGCTTATCTCCATCATGCAACAAGCTTATCCTGAGGACAAATGCTTTTGTAATACAGGTTAGTAGGGTAGCTACCAGCTACCATAATAACTTAGTTAGTATCTTGATTTGATATAAATTGCATTAGTAATTGATTTAGGCTTCTCTTTTAAGCACAAGCTTAAAAAAAGATGATTGCGGCTGCCTTGCTTTCATAAAATATTGTTCAAATATGGATTCTCGAGAACGTAAAGGTGGAATACATAATGTTTTGGATAAACATGAACAAAAATGAGTTGTTGAGCAAATACATAAACATCAAAGTTCAAAACTGTCTTTTCCAACTCTGATTTAAAATCTCAAACTAATTTAATCTCACACGTGTAATGTATGATATACATACACCTGTGATCATTTACCGTATATTATTGGTCAATGAATAATTTGCTCTACTCCACAAACAATGGACCCCGACCAAACAATCTGCGCAGCAGGCTGACATATGGCCTGTGCTGTTAAAGTACAGAAGCTTGAGAACCGCTACCTTCAAATGAGCATCTGCTAACAGTAATTTGATCTTAGATCAGCCCTCACAGCAGTATAAACGGTCACTGGCAGAGAGACAGCTGGAACTAGAGTCAGATTTTAACTTCCACCCCAAGACCAGCATCCCACCAATCCAGCAGCTTCATATCAAATATCCCCTAATGCTGTTATCAAAAATGCCTTTATTTAAAAAAAAAAAATAACAGAAACCTGTTTCCTGGTACATATAGTACAGTGCACAACCAGTTTATCTTTCAAATATCAAAGGTGTATCGGCTTCAAAACATCACTGCACCTGCAGCCCCAGAGTCAGAAGGTCACATGTTGACTATTAACCTCTGCACAACACACTGCATCTCAACGCTCACTGTGAGGACAGGAAACTGCATTCCATTCAATCCATTCGGTCTCAGGCAGACCTCGTCTCCTTCCTGAGGACTCCATGACTGACTGGAGTCCAAAGGTTTCCTGCTTCAGCTGCTGCTCCTGCATGCGTGTTTACACATCAGCTGTCTACATTTAAGTCCTGCATGAGGAGATGGTGAGTCTGAAGGCAAGCTGGAGAGGTGACATGTATTTTACCCCTGTTCACCCATGGTGAGGGGTACGTTTAGCAGTGGGACAGTAGCTCAGCTATGTAATGCTGCTGGTAACAGCTCTAACCTCATGCTGCACTGTAGATGTGTGAGCGAGGTGATTATCAAAACATGACAATCTAAAAGTCCTTTCTTTCTGAGAAAGCAGAGGAAATTAACTTCAGTGCTGTTTATTTTAATGAACCATAAAAAACTTCCTTTAAAAAAATTACTGTATTTTTGATTTATTTATATATATCAGGGTGGCTTTAGTTCTATTTTTAATAATGCTACAGAGGCTGTGCTATACTGTAATACAGTAATGCCAGAAGGCTTTTTTTAAATATGGCAAGTCATTCCCTTTTTCCAACAGAAAATGTAATCCATGACATGCTCTCAGTTACAAACATCACCAGTACTGTGTAGTGTTATACACAGACACAGGGTGAACAGGTGATTTTACATCGTCACTGACACTATAGTGTGCAGTTCTGACCTATCAGCATCCAGAAATATCCATTTGACTTAACTGAGGTCCTCACACGTGTTCATTTCACTTTGTTAGTATCCTGTAATGCAGTTAACTTCGTTCCAACACATCTTTACTGTGTTTGTGGCTTTTGAGATTTTTAGGTCCTAGTTGTTGGTTGAGAGGGGATTAAAAATTCAGGAGCACATTTAAAGCCACGGTAACAAATGCTGTGCTTTGTGTTTTGCTGTGAGGATCGTATGCAGATGAAACAGGCTGCAATGGTCCATCACAATAACTGTGTTGATTTGCAGTATGACACTCACAGTCCTGAGGCAGAAGCTGCTTTGTGGTGTGCTGGCCTCAGGGTTGAACATCACAGATAATGGCTGCTGCACTGAGCTGTCTGCTTTAACACACATCTTTCATTTCCTCTCTTCAGGCCTGAGAATACAGATGGATTTGCACCTAATGGATCCACACATGTACACACCAGCCAGCTCGGCTAGCAGGGGACAAACAACAGTTATTTTTGCAGGGGCTTATGGTCTTCCTATTAATAAGTCATAACCTTCAGCCAGCATTTACTTTGACTTTAAAGAGAACAGGCAGGACAGAAGGACAATCACTAGCTTTAAAATGTATGATTTTACAGAAATTCACATTCAGCATTCTCATTTAAGCTGAAGTTTACCTTTGAATACGACGCCGGCATATCATAAAACATTTCCTGTTTCGTTGTATAGGTATATTTTTTTCATTTTAGAGCTTGACGGACTCTAGTCATCAGTTTGGACACTCTGACAATCTCTTTGAACATGATATTCAATTGGATTGACATCCAATGAGGGTGTGAAAATAATGACAGATTGATCATTTCTGGGTAACTTGCTCCTTTAAAACAGGGTGGCAAAATTACCTTTCTCCTTTTTTCTAGACAAAACATATGTAATAAGAAACTATCTTTTTATAATTGCAACAACATCACTCTATTGTCCAACACAGGAGGGAAATACAATACTTGTAATTAACAACATTTTCTACCGTATGCATGTAAAACGGAAGAGCTCTCCTGAGAACAGAACACAATTACACACGGCTGGGCCTATAAAAATCACACTTAAAACTAAACCGAGTATTAACAACCACTCCAGAACATGAAGAGAGCACAGCACAGCCAACGCTAACAACCTGTGAGCTAACATTCAGAGCTATCAGCAGCAATAGTGTGAAAGTGTAAAGAAAACAAAGAGTGGAGAAAAATCATTAGCACCTAAGAGAATATGCTTTGTACACACAAATTACTGCAGTAATTAGAGACAAAATACCACAAAAGCTTTGGAGGGCCTGGAGTGCATTTCAATCTAATAGCAGCGAGAAGGTGTTTCACTGAATACAAATGCTGTACGTGAAGAGACCTCCGTCTAAATGCAGTCCATCTCTGTCTTCACACACTGCAGACACATCAGCATAACTGGGTGTTTCTCACAGCACACTTCATGACCCAGCGGCTGCTTGTTATTAAAACTAACAGATTACAGCTGTTTTGTTATAAAATTAAACTATCAAAACTTTTAACTATGCCTTCATCTAGTTTGGCTGCTTCTCAAAAGCTTTTAATTTACAAGTGTAATTATGACAATTATAATAAAGAGTGGAAAATATATCATAAAATATCACTGTTTCTAAAGCTAAAATGAACAAAACAGATTTTTTGATGTGAAAATGGCTTTCTTTTCAACAAAATAAACTATTTTGCTCCTCATACAATCCTCTTTAAAAGTGGACCTGTTCAAGAGTGTAACACAAAATGAAAGGCTGTGGTATAAAAGAACCAAGGGCAAGTCACCAGTAAGCAGGAGCAAACACAACAGAAGCAGCCACATGGGACTCTTCTCTGTGAGAGGATTGTGAAATTATGAGGATAAGGAGACAGCAACCACCTACCCTCACTGTACTGCATGTCAGGTCTCAGCCACGTAAACAGCATGGGTGTTTTTATGCCCTTAAATCAATTAGAGATGAAGCAGGCAAGACAAAGTGAATGTGGGGCAGGGGGGTCGCTTTGCTTTCCCATGACAATTAGAGCATTTCTGGGCCCTTTGGATAAGGAGGTTATTTCCTGCCTGCTGTGGAGTGAGAATATTCATCATGGATTTTATTCCTGGACAGGCCGAGCGAGCGAAGGCAAAGGGAGGAAACGGGACGGGGCACCTACATGCAGGGGACGCACCGCGACACATTCGTCTCTTTCCCAGCGGTGAGCTCTACACACACACACACACACACACACACACACACACACACACACACAATGTAATCAGGCCCGCACGCTGGCAGATAGGGAATCAATTTACCTGAATTCCGTCCAGGAGCTTGCTCATGCACCAGAAGCTGTCAGCCTCGATGTTCCGCAACACCTCTTCCTGCAAGCTGGAAACATTGAAATTTTCCACCTCTTCCTCTGCAAAGAGCACAAGACAAAAGAAAATAAGAGCAGAAAAAAATAAAAGAGATAAATTAAAAAAAGATGAAAGAATGCCATGTGGCACAAAAGGATAGAAAGAAGCACTGCATATACTTTAAACCAGTGCTCTTCAAACCGCTCCAGACCAAGAACAACAGCAGAACACAACTGTTACACGTTAACACTGAGGGCTGCATTTTAACTGACCTATCTGACAAACTACATGTGTGTAAAATATCACATTCATGTATTTATCATATAATCTATTTTTATATTGCGATGATAAATGTGCTGTACAGAACCACATACTTGTAAATTAGATTTCTATGTTAATGATCATTGTGACTGTGTCTTCTTAAAAGATCCTCAGAAGTACACTGATCCAAAGAGTTAATGTAAAATTAATACATACAATAACTAAGTAGCTACTGAATGATGTTGATGTCATTGTCATGTTATGTTCAATTATTAATGAAACATGTCAAGAGACTTTGCAGTATTTTTCCAAACAAATGTTAGAGGCCATATATACATGAAAGCGTGAATGCTCCTTTATTCTATTTACACACCCAATAAAAAATGTCTTTATGTAACAAACACTAAAGAAAAACATTACAATTAATTCAAACTGAAAATTTAAAAAGTTTAATTTTTTTGGGGCGACTTGCAATTTCATTATCTATACGAATCTGCACAGGTTATGATCGATGATATGAATGACTTGTGTGTAGGTTTCGAGATTCACCACACAACAAACTCCACCACAGAGTGTCAGAATCATTTTCCCCGAGCAGAGGGCAGCTAATCCAACCCGCACACATCAGCTCCAGATTTATTTAGCAACCACTGCGAGTGACTCAAACCACAGCTCTGACAGCCGAGGTACAGGCTGAGCAGAGGCAGGAGATCACAGAACTAAACGCGCACACACGCTGTGTGGCTCTGTCTCCTTGGCAACATGGATCTAACCTTAAAGCGCATGGTGAGCTTTGGCTGACAGGACCAGTGGGCTGCTCTGAATATCTGCAGCACTGCAGTTTAGTGAACGGACATCGAGCATTAGGCCGCCCACTGCATTAGCAGGGCTTTAAACATCACGGGCCTCTGTGCTCATTCTGGACGCTCATCGCAGTCTGATGTCTGACAGATTACAGCAGAAAGCAAAAATGGAGTCTGATTCCCACAGTACAGTGAGAAAGCATAAGAGGTTTTAAGTTCTGAATGACCGCCAAATGGCAGAAAAGCTCATTGTGCTTTCACATAACGGTCTTCTGCACTGCTATCAAGGTGCTCACGAGGCTTCCTAAATGTGTGTGTGTGTGTGTGGGGCTGTAATAAGGCAGTGTTAATCTCTCTAGTTGTGTGAGCTCTCTCCAAGCAGAGTCCCTTAACGGCACTTTCACTCATCACAAAACAAGGACACACAAAGAAGAGCTGATGGGATGAAAGTGTAAAACAGGCCAACAGCACCTCCTGTGGTCAAGTATGAAACTGCAACTGAATTATAGGTTTGCGGCCTTAGCAGTATCTTTTACACAGTGACTCCAAGAAATATCTGGACACCTCTGTGAACATAATCAGAACCAAAAATATCTTAACACTGGTGACTGAAGTCTTTACATAAGTGCTACACTAGATTTTGAATCACAGATTTTTATGTGAACGCATTTAAATGCAATTAAACATCAAACTATTTGTTTAAATGTGTTTAAGTATGTGAGTAAAGTATGATACTGTTAACTGAACAGAGTGTATTACTCGTGGGAATACGCTTTACACGCATGCACACATACTTTACATATATTCCCAAAAACAGGTGCATTACTCTGTGACCCCAGATCCACCCGGTGAGGTCACGGTCACACCATCTGTCTGAACACAAGCTACAGAACATAGCAGATGTCTTCTGAGATCAGTTCATGGTTAAACATACACACTAGAGCAGAATACAAACCTGCTGCCTTTAAGAAATCTCCCAGAGGTCTCTGCTAATCGAGGGACCTCACAAGCCACTTGTGATTCTTCAAGCTCAAGACCAGTCAGAAGCAGCTGTGTATTTTAAGCACTTTTATTTATTTATTTTTGCAGGCAACAAAAATAAGTACTTCAAAAAAGTATTTTTATTATCATAGTTATTGTTTTGTCAGCATCCTTTTTATGGGGGGGGTCTGTAAAGCATAAACTTCTTGCAGGTTTCATCAGCCACAGCACTGACAGCATTTTACTCAATTTCCTGCAGCTCCAGCTTGATTTACAGCTCAGGTGTTTGGCTCAGAAATCACACTGTAACTGAGCGTCCATAAGCAAACATTTCAGCAAGCAGGTCACATACTTGTGAGGTTGTATGCTCCAGTCGAGCTACTGTCATTTAAATGAAAGATGAACAGAAATTCTTACAAACAGCAAATGTCTCATCACTTCTCATTTCTTGCTTGACTTCTGTTTATGGCAGAGTATGACCCTAACATTTGATTCAGGAAACACAAAACAGAGATATAAAGCAGCAATAAGTATACACACAGAGACCCAAATCCCACCATCTTGGGCTAGGCTCATTGGCCCCATATATCACTTCCTGTTAGCCTGTTGCTGTTTCCTGTGTGAAGAAGCAAAGCTCATACTCCTCCTGGCATGAAGGAGCAGCCCAACTGCAAGAAGCTGCGATCATTATTCACATTTTGACTACACAAGCCTGTAGCCTCACACCCTCAGTCTGCAGGTCAATGCAGGCAGTCGATTTCAGGTTAAAGGACATCACAAGCTTTCATAACCAGCTCATACCAACCCATAACCAGCACCAACGCAGCCTGCAAAACATTTGCCACCTGCTGGAAGTCACTGCCACAGCTCTCTCTGATAGTTTATGCGATCTGACCCATAAGATGTCCTAATCCTTTAACCCAATACCGCCCACTACCGCCCCAGTGTTGGCTAATGAGTGTCGAACTAAATCTATGGATGTGTAATTGAAGGCAAGGTTAATTAACATGGGAGTCGACTCTGCAAACACGCCATTCCAACACGGTACAAAAATGAGCCCTTGCGGCTAATTACAGTGTGAAAGTAGCAGCAGTGAAAGACAATCACATAAATCACATCTGTGATTTATGGAGGTCATCAACTGTTCTCAATGAACAAAATGTCTGCAGTATGGCAGAAACATTCGGCAATGAGAACACGACTAACTCTCGCTTCTGGAGCCAGCTGGTTTTAGGAAACTGAATCACATAGGTACCAGTTGTAGGTTACTGAGAAAGCACACCAATATTGATTAGAAATATTTCTGAGCGTGTCTCCCTTTTCATAAATCACTGCCGCAATATTAATATGTTGTGGGTGGCTGCCTGCATGTTGCTCTGCACATGTTAAGATTAGGTTTATTTTTTGGGCATTTCCAAGTGGCTCCTCGAGTCTTCTGACTGGCTTCTGAGTCTTCTAACCAGGTTTTTGAGGCATCTCATTTGAGGCATCTCATTACATTTTGGCACACGCCAAAATGTAATATTTAAGATTAAAAGTCACAAAGTATGCAAAAGCTAACACCGCTAATCAGCCCTTTGTTTCCCAGGCAGAATTCATTACAGCAAAGCTATTGTGTTATTGCAGAAAATCCAACCTGGAAATATTTCCAACCTGTGAAAAAGAAACGTCACTGAACTTTATTAAACCTACTGTAAGTAAAGACAATATGCAATAAAGAGCTTCTATCTCTCAGCGCAAGAAAGTAAAAAAGGCAAAAAACTACCACAAATCAATACAAAATGTCTTAATCTGCAAGTAATAGAAACTCTTAAAAACTCTTGTTCTTCAGTTGGTTTGGGCCCATTTAAAATGATTCTGCACCACTGCAGTGGTGTTGTGAGTGTCTCAGAACTACAGAGAAGAGGCAGAAATGACTCTGGATGAGTTACCATGGCAATGATTGAGATTTCTGTAATGTTAAATGTTTTTGACAGTTCAGTGTGCAGGGGTGAGAGTGTTACAGTGGAATGGACAGTGTCCAATAAAACGAAAGACGTTCTGAGAGTGTGAACTGAAGTACACACAGTAAGAGACACTTTGCTGTCGACTTCATTTACTGCTGCAGGACTGTTAGCATGAGTAAAAGCTTCAGCATGACTGAAAAATGAACTTCCCTCTGAGTGTGAAATATGACACAAGATTAGCCCATTAAAGAATTAATTTGCTTTTATTAGAAGCATGAGGGGAATTATTACATATACTGAAATGAAGAACTCATGAGCCATTAAGAGCATGGCCAGACTGCAATACGGCGAAATCTTGTAAAATTATACCAAATAATAAATACAATTGTAACGAGAGTTATTGAATAACACAGCAGATACATTTACACGGGTGACTGTGTGGTGTTCCCATAAATATGAGGAACTGTAAGAAATGGATTTTGTTAATTGTTATAAACTGCACCAAGTCAAGCACGACACGTTTCAGTGATGTAAATGAACCAAAAGTGATTTCTCAGAATGAGGATCTGCACTGAAATTCAATTTATAGCTTTTTATAGCCAAGTAATTAAACTAGATCCAAAAATATTCAATAACTGTGATTAGTCAGAGAAAACGGATGACTTTATGACAGGGCAATTTTTCCAGATCATTCTTAGCGTTTTCCACAGAGACAAAAAATGTACACGCATATCACAAAACTGGCTGTAGCTTTGCTTATAGTGAAGAAGAAAGAAAGCTGTGTATTAAACTTAGCAACACATTATTGTTAACATGAGGTCAGGTTAGCCTTTTTCTGTAACGTTACAATGTTATTTGTTAATGTTATGCCATTCTGTAACTTTATACCATGTTCAAGCTAAACCATCAAAATCATCAACAGTGGAATGTTAAACTAGTTGACAAAGTATTACTTCATTTGACTTCAAACTTCCTATACCTTTAATTCTATCAACAAGGCAAGAATGTCCCAAAGGGAATTCAACTGAGAGAAAACAAGGAAAAACACCCGCCACTAGATAGCTCTGACATCCCAAGACAGTCACTTAACAACTCGTTACAGCAAATGAGGAAAGTTCATCAGACCTGCATTAAAATCAGCACTGGGCTCAGTTGTTCAAAAGAAGAAATCCGAACAAACCGATACTCATTAGGACCTTGAGTGTGGGTCACACACCACTAACCATTCAATTCGGCCGTGAAGCCCTGTGGCACTTATTCAATGATCACTCCACAATGGCCTTCCAGGAGATGGGCAGAAAGCAGGAGTCAGCGGTTACAGGGTGACTGAACCTAATAATGCATACGTCGTAACAGACGCAGGCTATGGGGAACCCGTGAGCCTCCAGAGTGAATAAATGCACAGTATCTAGTGGTAACACTGGGGCAGATGAGTGTTTATCCTCCACTGAGCAGCATAATGTGGAGTCGTTAATGCCGTATCTGGCAGGAGCTCTGGGAGATTCACAGTCTCTCTGCACACTTACATTCCTCATATTGAAAAGTTTGTAATGTGTAATGTGTGACCCACTGTGACCGATCTGTTTAGTGTGTAATGTGCCCACACCAGCAACTGCATGCAACTACATGATACCCAGACAGTCGCGCAGTGTGAGAAGAACAGAGATCCAACCATTTTTGAAAATTGTGCATTACTGGTAAATTTCCAAGACTCAATTACCTGTATTTTTTAAAAGGTTCTGCTCACACATGATCTCTTAACAGTAACTGACCAGTAAAGACTGCATGAGTGGTGACACCTGCCTGCCAGAACGTTATTCTATAAGAATCTACACAAAGATAATGCAAACGGCCCAGTCTTCCTGCAGAATCAACAATACGCCCCATACTGCACACACTCATTACTTTTAATTATAAAGCTCTACAGTTGCCTAATGGGAAAAGAGCATCTGGCCTGAAGAATGGACAGAGAAGACAAGAAGAAGAGAGCAGCCAGAGAACAAAACTTCGCCAGACAAAGCTGCTGTCTGATTGGATGACTACATCCATAAAGAGCAGCACTGTAGATTAAAAATATTGATAGACTAGGCATATGTTATTTTAACAAAGTATGCAAATGAAGCCACTTGCTTACAGGAATAATGATTGAGGATATACAGCCTAAACAGATTTAAAACATTAACTGAGAATGAGAACATTAATGCCAAAGAAATCACAAAGAGAAAGTGGCCAGCGTTTCAGAATCATTATTATATCACAATGTCCATTTCCATTTGTTTTGAACTTCCAACATGACTGATGTACACTGCACACAAAATATACACGCTCCAATCAGCTTGCTGCTCAGTTTCCAGTTGCTGCATTTTTTTAAATTCAGTCCACAAGGAAACAAAAAGGAAACCATCCTGTTACAATGAAGATTTGACAAAGAACTAATTATGCTGGATTTGCCAAAACTTGTGAGGCTCAAGGCATCCAAACCATCCTTGTACAAAAAAGAAAAATGGTAGGCCTTTTTATAACCCTTGGATGGACATCAACTGTTCTCACAGACTTTAGATAAACCTACCTCCAAAGGTCATGCAAAATGATACGTGATACAATAAAACAATACACTGTTTTGGCCAAAATAAGCTTGAATGTAGACCAGACTTTATGCCCACTGTCAAGACTCTTACAGCAATCAAACATTAAAGCTTTCATGGTTCTCCCTGCCGTACAACAGTTTGACTACCATGAACAAAGTCCCTGCAGTCTCACTCCCAGAACAATCAATAGCATTGAATTTAACTTCAGTGTTTTAATTCCATCAGGCCATGACGCTCTAAATGCAGCTGCTCACAAAGCAGATTAGCAATTTCATTTGATGGGGGCAAATGGTATTCAAATGTATTTTGAAGGTTCTTGGAACAGGAGCAGAAATGCACAATGAAGACTTTCCTGTGTCCTGCTGCATTTATTTACAGACGGAATGAAATGATTATTTATTAATGCAATACCCTAACAGCTATGTACACACAACAAACAGACTAACTGGCCTCTAATTTAGGCCTGTCACTATACATTTTTTAAAGCAGGATTCAAGAGTGATCTGTGGCTTTAGGAAAATCTGCTACAAGTTATTCACGGGCATCTCTTCCATTCTCCACTGCGCTAAAAGAGTTTTTCTTTAAACTGTCAGCCCACATTCTACAACAAATGTACAGTTGCTTGTAGCAATGCAGCTAAAGCAGAGAGTGACCCTGATCCAGTTACTCTGATCTAGAGGAATTTAGACAAGCACTCTTGGGCAGTAACTAATCAAAACTAGTGCCAAACTTAACTACATCATCAGTAGCTGACAGTAGTTTAGCTGCTTCACAATCAACTTTTTCTCTACATTAAACTACTCAACTGTGTTTTTAAAACACACCTTCACTCATTCTTCACCTTTTATAGTGAATCAGTCTGTAAGGATGATGCATATAAATCAAGAGGTTCAAAAGAACACTATTTATCTGCGCAGTCCCTGCAAAGTATTTTACACTGTATTGTTTTGTAAATGCTGCTGGTTAAGACAAAGAAGTAGTGTTTGTTGTTGCAGTCTGCAATTAAGGTAACAGATTATAGAAATATATTAGCTTGGTGGAAAACTACAGTTCCAAAATTGCTTTGCCAACACAGCAGTCAATGTGTGGCATGTTAACGTGTGTTGTTACACTGGCATTGATGGGCCCTCTCACCACAATGAAACTCATTTTTTGCTGCAGGTTGGCTTAAGCAGTCTGCACTTGGCTCAAATACCACAATCTGAATAAGTGTCTGTCACAACGTCTGCACTGGATGGCATTGGGTCAATAAACAGCTAAGAAAGTCAGTGGTTACTGGTACAATTTCCTCAACCAGGGCCTTTTTATCTTCGTTCTTGTTGTCTCTTGACAAATACGCAGATATGCAAACACCCACACACACAGAGCACCAAGAAACAGAGTGTACCTTCAGCAAGAGAGCAATTAAGCACCTCATTTTCACCATTTCAACAGCCTAAATGTGCCGGGAGGAAAAAAATGAGGAAAAAGTAAAGAAATAACAAATGGTGTATCAAAACCATTAAGCAACATTAGCACACGTCTTCTGACGTTATCAGCATCTAGCTGGCCTCAGCATTCAAGACGCAGGTCTTGGCTCACTCGAATCAACTTCATAAACACAAATGCTTCCAGGTACAGAAGCACATTGCACAGAATTTCACATTTCATTCACAAACATATCGAAACACCAATCATTTAGCATTTAGACAGACGGATTTGTTTACACAAAAATGACCACTAGTTAGTTATGACCACTCACTAAGTTAGTTTACAATACTTTCAAAGTTTCTACAAAACTAAAGCAGTATTTTAACTTTTTGTGTAACATTTTGTGTAAATGCTTTAGTTCAACTCAACTCATACTGTCCAGTTTGTTGCAGAACTGGAAACAGACTTAATAATCCCAGGAAAATGTGGTTAAACTTCAACAAAGTCGTTTTTTTAATCAAGGGTCAAGAAAAGACACAGTCAAGAAAAGTCAAAAGGAACAGTTTGTCCGTTCGCATGCAAACATCTGCAGTGCTTTGCAAACAAGTGTCTTTTCCCCAACCCAGCTGGTGCATCAGTATAGCCACCCTCACTCGCTGCATGCTTTAGTTTATTACCATCCCATAAGTCCACTAGAAGGATCCCACAGGGCCTTTTCAAATCATTAGACTGCTCTGAAAGGCCTCTTTACCTTAGCAGAGATTAAGCACTTACGCAATGAGGGTGGAGAGGTCAAAAGAAGAGAAGGGTTTGAGTATATGACGCTGATCAGACTGGCGTCTGATAAAGAAACTGAAAACCTTTAAATGGGTTTAAAGGGGCAGCTTCTAAAAATAACATGAATTTGTGAGAAATGAAATTCATGCCGTTGGGCTTATCTCAGATGATAAAACACCCACACTGGCAAAACACCAAGTGAAAACAACAGAAAAATGAATAACTCTGTGAGTTGACACAGCTGTGTTGTTTTAGAGGTCTGCCAGGGCACAACTTAACAACATACCTATGGGACTTTTATCTGTCTGGTATCGTGAAAGGGTTATCAACTCACCAATATACTCAAAAACATAAACAACGAAGAAGGGCGTGACAAGGTCGTTGATGCCCTGAACGTAACCGCTGGCTGGATGCCGTATCGCCCAGATGAACAGAATCCGTTCAAAGATCTACAAGCAAAAGAGACAATATCAGCCATAGATCTTATGTGTATCTCATTGAATAAATACGCAGGAAGCAAATCTAAACATATATGAATGTTGCATTATAATGTGTAAAGAGTTACTGTTAGTATTAGAGTTTGCATGTACAAGGTCACTGAAAATGTTTTAATTAGAGACACAGTGGGCTCAGCCCCCCCCAGCCAGCAATTAATTAAGAAAATCAATTAAGCCTTCTTAGTTTTTAATCATTAACATCACAACATTCAATAGTGCAGACAGCAAGGTGAGAAATTAACTGTGTGCGGCATGATTATTAAAGGCTGTCGTCTACTATATGTGCTGACCACCAAGCAGGGTGTGTTCCTGAAACAACTACTACTATCCAATTAGGCACTTTTTGTAGTGTTAACCTGTTAATGGTTAATGTGGTTAATGGCTGGTTCAGGGACAACAACAACTGCATTAGTTTCAATCTATGGTTAGAGTTATGAGTAACAGAAGATTTTTAAGGGAATCCCATTTTAATTCATAGCAATGGTGACATGTTTCTGTATGTCTCACCCGTGCTGTCAGCTCGTTCAAATGAAAGGAAGCTTAAAGTTTGAAACAAGACAGGAAATGGAAGTCTCTTTCTTTTTCTGTCGGTCTCTTTCAGAGCGCCGTGTATCTGTCATTCCCCAAATAAACTCATCTCTCACGTTGAGCTCTAAACAATAAAAAGGCAAAAGATGCCTTGTGCTTGTTTGTCAGGATTCTGTCGATCAAACAGTATCTGTGTTCTTTGATCAAAGCTCCATTTATCAAAGACTTCAGACTGATAACGTGAAGTTTCTCCACATATCTAACATTTCGCGCCTTCTTTCTTTTTAAAACCCACCCACCCCCTCTCGTCTCCTGAAGAAAGCCATGGCCAGATCTCATTCTCCTCCAGAAGCCCATTAGAAAGTGGAAATTGGACACTAAACTAGGCAGCAGAAATCAATGAGTGAGCTGGAGTGTATTGAAGTGCCAGGAGCGAATACATTATCCATTTATTTGGTCAGGAGACATTCAGAGAGCAGGCGTCTTCTGTACATGCTTGATTTCCATAACCCTGCTCCTGTTTATCGAGGCAAAGCTTTTAAATGCAAAATCATTTTTTACAAAAGCAGCGGGGGTGGGGGGAAATCGCTCAGGGCCACAATGCATCGACGAATGTCTCTTTGCAAAGGAAATTCATGTTCAACAAGTCCACTGCACTAAATATAATGAGCCGTATAAGGCAAAGACAGCTTTGGGTGTGATTAGGTGTTACTCTGATGACTGAGCAGCCTCTGGTGGCATGATTATGAACGCTGAAAAATGAAAAAAGGTCATGACCTTTACACCTGTGAAACACTTTAATCAGCCAATTACAGGACAGCATTTGTGAAAATCGGAATGAAATCAAATGAAATTAAAGAAGAGGAAGACTCTCTATTCTGCCTCATGGAAATTCATGAATAAAAGGTGACACAAGGAAAATGACACTGCTGCATGTTATTAAGTGACTATGAAGGCACTGAAAGCATTTCAAAGCCAACCTGCACAGGCCACCCTTCATGATCATGAGTTTACAGGCACAGTTCATTCAAAAACAAGTGTTATTTTATTGCTTGCCCTCATGACATCATAAATTCATGGAACACAAAAGGTGGTTTGTGAAAAATATCCTGACTGCACCTTTGCATATAATGAGACTATAAAGCTCCAAAATGTCAAAAAAATGAAACAGGGATTCACAGAACACTGTAACCCTGTGTAAGAAACAGACCCCACATTAATTTTCTTCACTCCACTACAGCTCTCCAATTAAATACTGATGTCAATGATGTCACAGAAGAAGCAGTGAGGTCTTGACCCATAATATCACGAATATGAACATGTTCTATATTATTAATATATTATATTATATATATATATATATATATATTATATTAATAAGAAGCTACTGTATGACTTTAGAAGACACATGAGTTGCATTTTCTATCACGTCTATGGTCATTTTACATTTAATTTTGAAGCTTTACAGACCAGAACTCCATTCACTCTCATTATGTTCATATTCAAAAATTCACCTTTTGTGTTCTACAAAAAAACAATGCTGAAAGAAACAACAGGGGGGTGTAAAAATGACAGATTTCACCCCAGCTGCTTTGAGGTGATTTGTGTTATTGGCTGTGAGTTTGTGAGAGTTAATGCATCAAGCTGAGTGAAGTGGGCGGAGCAAACATCTCACCTCTTGCACAGAAGCTTGTTGAAAGAGAGGTATAAGAGGATTAGTTCTCGGAATGTCAATGTGAATCTGCAGGGAAGAGACACAAAAAAGGGGCACAAGCAGGTTAGGACAGATCAGTACGGCGAGAGAGAGCTCAGCAAGAAACAAGTCTGGCCGTTTGAAGCTGTGCCTGAGGCAGAACAAAACCGACTGAAGCCTAGTTCCTGTGCTCTAGAATTCTACTTCCTGTGCATCTTAACGCACGCCTTCCAACTAACACTTTGAGACTTAGATGGCTCCTCAGACAGACAGACAGACAGACAGATGATTGAGGGACATGCTGTTGGATGACAGGTGGACAGAAGCATGTAGGGTGACTCTGGGCGGTCCATCTGTCCTCTTACCTCTGTTACCTTGGACTGCAGAACTAAATTTTCCGGGCCCATCCGGGGAATATCTATTTGAATCTGATGGTTTGGGGAAAAAAGACAAACACACACACACACATATATATATATACATGCAGAGTGACAGAAGTAAGACAAACACACCGAAATACATCCTCAAAATGAACATGAATATTAACCAACAGAAGTAGCTGACATGTACAATTGTCTCAAATTTCTCACTGAAGGTTTAAAACACATGGGAAATTTAACAATGCAAAAACATGGTTCTAAACATTCATTCTGGAACGGTGAAATGTCATCCTGACATGTTCTTGACATGTTTCACAAGATTCACCTTGATGCAGTTAGACTGTGAAAAATCAGCGATGGCTAGACGTCTATCAGATCAGAGTGACAGCGGATCTTCACACATCCCTGCCAATTCACCGGAGCTCTAAACATTACTTGTCATCTTTGCTGTTTACCTCAATCACATCTAAATATCAAACACTATCTGTTTGTGGCATTTCTAAACAAGCTCGTAACATAACTGTGTTTTGGCACAGCTGACATACCGCTGCTGCCAACACATCAATCAGAGTGCAAACAACCAAAAACCCCTACCAGGTTACATTAAACCCCTGACACAAACTGTGCTGCTGGCTTTGAACTCATCCAGTCTTGTATGAACGGGAGAATCAGAACAGGCCAGAACAGTGATGAGCAGAAAGAGAGAACAGGAAGCTGAGGACAGGAAATGCTGAATCAGCTTCTTTGCACTTCTTATTCACCTCTTTACTGCTGGGCTCTGTATTAAGTCACATCTCCAGTAATACACAGATATTTTTATTATAACCTATTTTCATGATTAAGGCAATTAAAGTAAATCACTTCTCCTCCTCATTATGCTTGGTCTGAACTTGAGCAGATACCATTACCATGTCTGTCTTACACCTACTGGCCAGTAAGAGTACCAAGAAGCCAGATGTATCTGGGGTTACCTGTCTGTAGGTGTCCTGGTGGTGCTCATCATTACGAGAGTCATAATACTGCTCAATAAAGCCGAAGTATTCCTGCCTCTTCCTCTGCAGCGTGCTGTCTCTCCGCTCCACGTTGGCTGGAAGATACCCCTGTAATAAGACACGACAGAAAGCTAACAGAGTAGAAAGATAACAGGGCAGCTGAGATTCCTCAAAATCAATCTGATATTGATCATGTTATAAAACGATTGTTTGTCTACTCTAGTGCAATAGCTACTAAAGCTACTGTCATACAGAAATCTCACTCCAATATAAACCAAAAACGATTAATATGAGAAACATATACACATGTTTAAGAGCTCAGGAGAGCAGTTTGCTGTGTTCTCTGTTGTGTTGATGTATTTTATTAATGTTACAGCCGTTTGCTAATTATTCCAGGTGGCAGAAATCATCTTTCTATAGAGAATGTTTTAGAATGTCTCTCGTGTATGTTTAATCAATATTAATCAGTATTTCAGTTTGTGAAATAAGTATCTGATATCAATATAATATATATTTTATTATATAATATATATATATATATATATATATAATATAAAAGCTAATGTATATTTTCCCTGAAGATGGTGAATATATGAAATACATCAAAGCAAACAACAAACTAAAAGTCACAATTTTTGATATTATGGGGGTGATATTAGCATTAAATGCACATTTAAAGACATTTTTTCATAATCTGCTCTGCTTCCAAACGTTTTGTTCATGTGGAGACATATCAAGTTTTTGTCCTCAGAATGCTTGTGTGTCTACTACTTGTTCCTAAGGAAAGCCTGAAGGGACACAAAACTTTGGGCAATTCCCCAAAGATACTTTGCTTTCACTCTCAACTTTTTTTGCCTTTTCTGAAAAGAAATATTCTCAGGAGAATGCAATATCTCAAATGTTTTGACATTTGACAAAGTGTTTTTTTCATTTTTTTAACATCATGTCCCTTCAGGGGGCTCATATGTGTTTCCATCAATAAGTCAACATGAAACCGATATTGAGAATCCCCCTCTTTTTAAAGATGAAGCTCATGAATGAACATAATGAAGCTAAAGAAGAACATGTTAAGTAAAGCTCATGTGCTTTAAGCCTCAGCCTAATCTTCTGTGACTATCACATGTCAAAATTATACACAATTAACCCGGTCAGGAATCAGCTGGAACTGGGATTCAAGAGTTAAAGGGAAAGTTTGAATCTTCTACAGAGTTTATGGCCACTAAGCTGATATCACTCACATTTAAAGTTACAAATCTTCTTATTCCTGCCACAGCAATAGAACGAGAACACAGCAGATGTTCAGGCCCAAAAAAGAAAGTCTCTTGATAAAGTAATTGATTGCACAAAAATCTACAAGCACAGAAATCCATTCATCACAGAAGACGCTCCCCCATGTGGCTATTTTTTACTTTCACACTCAGACGAGCTCTGTGACAAGATGTATGTGTGCCAAGCAGTGCTCTTCTGTATGGCCTATTAGCATATATACATGTAATGAAGTCCAATATACTTATGAGCCATTTACAGATTAAACACACTAGAGTTTGGGTGGCAGGCTGAAAGTAACCCTGATCTGTTGTTACAGGACACCTTCAAATAAATTCAACATGAAAATTCAGAAGAAATGAGACCATGAGAGAATCTAGACTAGAATATATTATTAGCAAAGCAAAAGGCAGCTCTTCATATATAGAACTGGGTTTAAAATCTGACTCCAAAAGTTTGATTCAAAATTAAATAAACATAAAATGAAAAATGTTGCATTATTTCTAGTTAATAGATGTTCTGGAATATTCTCAAATAAGTCTAGCAGTAGAATCAGCCTGGTTTTGCACAGGCCTGTGAGTCCAGGAAGCACCAGTGTGTCACTGCAGCTAAATGATGACATGCAAAATACTAAGAGACTTGGAACATTATGAACATGTCTCAATATTTCAGCTTTTATGACTCTGATAATATAATACATTGTAGAATTGTGTAATGTAAGCAAAAGTGTAAACAAAACAGAAGAATTTTCACAGCAATCGCATGGTTCATTCCACAGCTACTCCACATCTCTACACAAAACCCATATCTGACTGGCACTATTACAGGTTAAAAGCCTGCTTCGTTTTATAGAAGCAATAGACTTAAATGAAGTTTTAATACAATGTGTCCTTTATTTTCATATGTGGTAATTAGGTTATGTTTAAAAACTCAAACTTTGGTACTTAAATAATTCACTTTACATTGTGGGCATTGTGTAATTGCCAATAAGCATGTTGAGATTTCAAACAAACAGAAAGAAGTCAATGACTGCAGCTGTCGTTGTTAATGACACCAACAAAAAATAACAGCACTTATATTAACACAGCATGAGGTGAGGTAAACATGAAATGAAGTGGTTGTTCTCATTTTGTCATATAAGAGAGAGATAGAGAGTGTGGCATTGTTCACAGCAGGTGCAGAAGTCCAGGACAACAGGCTGGTAATAAATGCGTCCCGTCAGCTGGGTTTGGATGAACACATGCATAAGGTCTGTGTCCACTACTGGCTCTGCATCAACCCTCTTGCACCTGCACCTCATATTAATGCAACAGCAAGTACTATTTAATCATTCACACAGCTTTATCCTTTTATTTATTAAAGCCCAATTCACTGAGTGTGGGTGGGAGAGAGATGCTTCTTAAACCCAAAAAAGGGTACCACTGAGAATATCAGACACTGAGATAAACACAGTAAGTTGTTTTTGCTTGTCTTTTTTTGCACACCTACAACATTTATTTTGAAACCCACCACTGCACTTTTAAACAAAGTACAATTTTTCAGCAGTTACTCTTGTGAAGCCCACAAATAACGCAGATAATAGAGGTTTCTGGGTACATAGTTTCATCACACTGCTGTAAAGAAATAAGACCAGAGAAGACACCAGCTCACCTCTGTCCAGGACATGGTGCCATCACCTCACCCAATGAAAGACATTTTCACTGAAGTGAAGTTACTGTAAAGTTCACGTCAAGTCATTTAAAGAGATCAGAGAGGTGGCGTTCTGCTCGACAGCTTTTATTTAGTTTCAGCTGTGTCTTAAAAGAATGTTGCCACAGGAAATGAAAAGCAAGCCACAAAAAGTGCAGACCAGTTACAAGCTCACATTTTTGCTTGTTTAAACCCAAAACCTTAAAAAACAAAAATTGTTCTGCTTACGTAGGCAAGCACAACAAAGTTGTTGATTTCTCCTGATATCACTAATCCCTCTGTGAAAATCGGCTCGGACAACATGTGCCACCACCCTTCCTGAAAACAGAGCTTTGAAATCAATTCCATAACAAAGCAAATTAAATCTTTATTTTCTAGTAGCCTGACAAAACCTAAGTGATTTCTTAGAAAAGTGTTGGGCAGGGTGCAGCCGGCAGTCTGAGACATCAGCAGGACGCACACAATTGATCGCATTAAAACGGCCGTTCAGATGGCGACGGCACCCTCCGTCAGTCATTACTCATGATAAAGGATGAGTTCCAACTGCTCACACAAACACACACACAGCACTGAACTCACACGCCACACACCTGAGCAGCTCAACAGTGTGGATCGATGGGGTTTGATTGAATGGGGCTGCAGTCCAGGGTTTGAGTCAAGATGACAGATGAGCTAGCCATAGGCAAATGAAGGTCAAATGGGTGAACTGGATGTTTCTGTGTGTGAGATCACACACTTGCTTAGGTAAGGATGAGAATATAAAGTCTCCTCCACCCCTACAGCTCCATCCTGGCTCAGAGCGACACTTCATCTATCAGTGTGGCATGAGGGCAGACTCCTGCCGTTGGTGTCAGAGGCTACGACCACACATCAACCCCCCCCACTTATCATTAACACAAAACAAGCCCGGACAGGGTGATCAGGGTGCTAATGTGGAGGGAAGTCTTGTATCATTATTAAGTGGTTTATTTTGCAATAATGACTGGCTGTACATTATCCTCATGAACATATGACATATTACTTTACCTAGAGAATAATTCAGCATGTGAAAGGAAAACAACACAGCATGCTACAAGAGATCTAAACAGGTCAAAACTCTACCATGTACAATGGTCAATTACACTGTTATATTGTAGTTATACAAACCAACCCTATATGCAGTTACTTTATCTGTGGATCTCAAAAGATTGTGAGATGTAACTCTACACATTAAATGATATAATATAGTGCCCATAAACTATTCAAACTTCAAAAATAAAGACCTGTGTCTTTTCAAGCCATTTATGTGTAAGAACACACCAAAATGTAAGTCCTTGTTTACATATAATCTTACTCTCCGCTGAAGTTTGTGGCTAGCAACTAGAATTTAAAAATGACGTGTTTGGTTACAACACAAGCATTAATCAGTGGTGTGTTGGCTGCAATCTTCATCTTTGTAATCTGCAGTCTGACCCTCAGACAAAGCTACTGTTTGTCCGCAGAACTGCTGGATTACACTGCAGAACAAGTGTGAACGACTTCTGATGCTTTAATGGTGCTTTTGAGGAAGTGTGACATCACCTTGTCACTATGAACTCTCACTGTACAGCAAGAGCTCCATAACAACCTTTCAGTTTTGAGAGATTTCATGTTTAAAAAAAAAAAGCGCAGCAGAATGACATGAGGGTAAGAGAATAACGCAGCATTGTATTGAGTAAATGACCCTCGAAAACAAATGATACTAATAACAGCTTTAACTGTGAAAACAATGTGAGATATTTGTTCATAGCTTTTCTGGGCTCAATAATAAAGATTTCTAAGGAATATCTCATTAGAAGAGTGAAAGTCGTACATGTTGTCATGCCTTTGTGACCAAAACAAACAAAACAGGGAGAATCAAGGTTAATTTGCAGAATATTGTCAATGGATTTTTATTTAGTTGTTTGTGTATTTTCTATGTATTTCATGTACAACATTGAAATCCTCAGAAAATATTTAATTATCCAATTAAATTAGTCTACAGAAACAGTTGCACAATTATGGACAGTCACGCAAATAAACATGCAGAAACCTTGTTTAAGTGTTTACAGTGTGATCTTTCATGTTCGCTTCAAGGTTCTCATCACTATTATCAATCTATTTTTAAAACGCCTCAGTGGTGAAAATCAAGTTATTAATGTTGTTTTAATGAGTTAAGACAAACCAAATTCATCAGTTCACACTATTGTTTTATTTTCTCCTTGAAACTGCAAGTGTTAAAAACACGTTTTGAAATGCCCGTTTTCTGTCACCAGCATGTTTTAATCATTCATAAAACATCACTAGACTGACACATCGACTGGTAAAAAACCCTTTATTATTTGCTCTTCCTCTTCTGAATCAGTTTCCGTGTATTTTAAGTGAAGCATAAGTGTAGCTACATGCAAGCTATTTTATAAATTATTTTCACAGGAATTAAACATTATGTATTCATGTCATACGTATTGATTTGATTTTCAAATGTAATGAAAGAAATATATTCTCTAATGACACTGGCCCTCCACAGACACTGCAGTGCTTCAATATGCCATTAGTGTTCAGTCCACTGGACCTCTGAGCTTCTAGGCAGTTTAAGTCATTAGCAGGAAGGCTAATTTATTATAAATGCGTATTTATCTAGAATGTATTATGTATTCTTTGATTCATCTTTTACTGGATGTGTGCAGTGGTATTTTAATGATCTCATCATCTGAAGCAGAACTGCTGCGATTGTTCTACTCACTGAGAGCAGCTTCCACGTGATGGGCCGCACCTGCCGTGGAATTCCAGACCAGCTCAACTTCCGAAGATCCTCTGAGGAGAGAAATGACTTGAATTCACAGGCAATACTTAATGCTATCCACCCCCATGCACAATACCAGAATAAACATATCTCATTATTATAACAAGACATTATTTTACTAGACTACTATGAAGACTCAACAAAAACAACACAATATCATATATAAACATCCATTATTTTATTAATAGTGGATTCTTAGGGGAAATGTTCTTCCCATAAAAGTGCTATAAATGTTATAGCTGACCTACCCACAGTATTAATTATTGTATAATGGCTATTATACTGTATATTATGACTGCTGCAGTTAAACAATTAAAAGACTACAGGAAATGTTCAGGGTACTAGAAGGGGTACTAGAAAAGAATTAATCACATTGAGGGTTGAAGATGCAATAATCATCAACTGTAAGAATCATGGTGAGCACTTCTTTTGCAACTTTTTATAAAATTTAACTTTAAATTATTATTTAATTATTATGGGAAAATTGAAAAAAAAAGCCATGGCAAAAAAACATGAATTTTACAATGAACTATTTTTAGCACAACTTCTGTCCACCATACTGTACAAAAGCACAACTGAAGTCTGCATGTGTGCTAATGTAAGGAAACACATGGCAAAATGGACTTTTAACATGGATACAAAAAGACACCCTGCAAGCCTTCAAAATAATAGAAAGAAAGAAAAGAAGAAAAAACACTTAAATACAAAACACCCTCTTTTCACATTTCTGTTTAAACTCCAGTGGCTGATGGCAATGATCCAAATGTGCTGGATGTGAATTACTGAAATCCTCTGGGCCCTGAAAACAGTCCTCAATGTAATGTGCATGCATTGTTCTGACATCAAAGATACATCTCAACTTTACATCACAACAGAGAAAATGTGCCATAAATACAGGAGCTTTCCAGGTAAACCATTTTTAGTTTTTTTTTTTTTTTAGTCTGTTTCTTTGTCAATGAGCAATGAAGACTGAAGTGTGTTAATGTAAATATGATTTACTTATTCAAATATCCTTTATTATTTTGGAAGGCAATTCATCTGCAGAGACACCTCACAGTTTTAAGCTATTAGCAGTGTTTCTGCTGGGCTCTATAAAACTGCATAAGACTCTTTCAGTGTCAGTTTACTCAGTGCATTAGAGGGACCATCCAGACACCTATTTTACTTTAAACTGCAAAAACAGAATAAACCTGAAATCTTTGTGATTAACACATCATAACCAAGTTCATTAGCATCAACACCTGATGGGTATTCAGTAAGTGGACCCACAATTATCCCTTTGAACTACTGTGGTTTGCAGAGGTTAGCCGATCAGAACAGAGGGAACTTAAGCTGTTTTTCCACCTTTGGGCCAAACTGTTCTCGCTGCTTAACTGTCCCAATCCATGTCAATCCGGCCCTGCCAGTGTGGATATCGTTTAATTTTCTACTGTAAGTTCCCTTGAACGAAGCTCTTTGGAATGCATCAGCTGTTGCCTTGGTAACACAAGCGTTAACAGATCGTATGAGATGTAAACAGTGAATCTCTCATGCTGAACCGAGACTTTCAGTGAACAATGACTATAATTTTGGTCTTGTGTAAAATAACACACAAGTTGTGCTTTTACAAGCTTGGCAGCCCCAGTCCCATCACTATCAGTACAAGAACATAGCAGAATTAACATTTTATTCTGTGTTTGACAAATAAAGTTTGGAACAACTTAAATGTGAGTAAAGCATGACAAATTCTCATGGGTGCACTATTCCTCTGACATGGAAACGCAGGATCTCATTTTTAAAGGACAGTCATGCAGAAATCCAGGCAATTCGAAATTCATCATTAACTTGTATGTCATCATTAAGGACAGTATCTCCGGTCTAATGAATGCATGTGGCCTGTGCGATGCTAGCATGGTTAATGCATTACTGCAGAGGGCATGAGAGGTGTAGTAAATAAAGCAGGCAGGGTGTCTTGACACACTGAAGGCATGCTTTAATGTGCATGCTGCTTTATGGAGGAACTTTATAGAGAAAGCGCTCAATTCATTAAACACAGAGCCACTCAAGGGTGTCTCCTCGGCCCGCACCTTTGAACTCTCATTTGCGCTGTCAGCTGCAGAAATTAGTCGATGAATCTTGTGCCTTGGCACTTAATTAAACTATCTGTTATATTTCCTCCACGTGGCATTAATCTCACAATGGGGGAAGAGGAAGCGAGGTGAGCTGCACATTTCATGCTCTCATTGTCACTGTCTCTGTCCCTCTGGAGACGGTGACCTCAAAAGAGGTTGTGATCGTCTGGACCGCATACCTGAAAAGCATCTGTGGCTGCAAGCTAGGTGAAGTTAACAAAACCTGTCAAGAACCATTCTGGGTCATATTTCAACCCACAATCCAAAGACAGATATTATTGAAAATATTTTTCAAACATTAATTAAAATTAAATTAAATATTAATTAAAATATCAATTAAACTTGATGATTTCCCTCCAAACTGTCATTAGTCTAATGCAAAAGAGGGGACAAAAACAAAGCAAATTCTTTTTCATTACTCATTTTTATAACTATAAAAATAACATTTTAAATTTAAAGCACTTTTACATCATAATAGTTTCTTCTGCACTCCTTTTCATGTTTGCTGATAAAAAAGTACCGCAGTGTACAGTAGAATGAATGGTGTATTAAATTAATATACCTTATATCTAATTAAAACAATCACTAACTTTCTAATGCTTAATCATGTTTAATGTTAATTATAATAATTAATAATAAATAAAATTGTTAATAATAAAAACTCTTATAGTGTTTGTCACAGTCTAGCATCAGAACGACTTCTGCTTATAGTTTTGTAGACTGGACTTGTTGGTTTTTAAATACTCTCTCATTTGAAGTCACTTTGGATAATAAATGTAAATGTAATCATTCAATCATTAATTCATCTGGAGGCTTGTTTTGTGTTACAGTAACGAGAATTTGGGTGAGAAATGTTCTTTGTCATAATGATAAAAATCCTAAGATCCTAAATTACGTTTTTTTAAACACATTATGTAAAAAATGTCACGTGATGGTTTTAACGCAACTCAAAGAACTAGCTGTGCCAGCTTTTTTTTATGTTCCGATGTGTTTTGTAGTCGGCAGGTTCCAAGGCCACTCTATGCTTACGCAGTTGTAGTTTGATTTGCTTTGTATTTGTGTGCTGATACAGTTTCTACAACACAGTTTTCTTTGTGAGCTCTACACAACAGAAGTAGGCCAAGCAGTACAGCTGTGTTCTGAAAACACTGTTTATATTTCAGGCATTATGAGTTGGACTTCTGGACTACTTTTTTCTTGTAGATTAAGTTTCACTAACATAAAGTGCAGAGTTTATTTTTGTAATCTCATTCAACATCAATATGAATCTGTCTGTATTATGTCCCTCCACCTCTTACATAATGATATTTATTCTGAAAATGATGTGGGTGAAAGAAAATAAACAAACGTTTTCTTACAATAGATCTGTAAATTACACCAAACGTTTTCCAGCAATGCAACCCATTTTCCTAAAACCATGCTATTACCACAGATCTCTGCTCTCTTAAACCCACAGCTGGCTATGATTCACCCAACAACCCTAACAAAAAAAACACATTTAGGTGAACTCTTGCTTTCATAAAGATTCTGTTTTATTTAATAACCCTTGTGTCATTGTGTCATTTTCTTTCTTCCGTGGAATACACGGAACACAATAAGATTTTCTGCAGAACATTTACACTGTTTTTCATAAAATACTGTAAAAACATTGTTTACATAAATGTTGTATAGCTTACGAACACTGTCTGGAAAAAGATCTGTCTGGACTACTTTTATTTACATTTAATATATAGAAACAAACGGGCAGTGTTAAAAATCATCTTTTGTTTTTCAAAGTAGAAAGAATATTACACAGTTCACACATTTTTCTCACCTTTAACTGCATATGACGGTCATTCTGAACCTAAGAAGTGAACCGTTTCATTTCAGTTCTCCAGTAACAGTGAACAATAATCCTCCAGTGCAGTCCATTGTTTTCTTTATGAAGGAACACACTAGAGATGATAGTGTCAGAGCTTTGTGTTGCATCAGCTGCATGGTGCTTTACTGTGAGTGTAAAACACTGCCGCAACGTGAATTCAACCAATCAGCTCTGAATAGACTCACACAGGAAATGTGCTCTGCAATTTCTCAAAGAACACAAAACATATATGCAGCAATGATTCATTAGATGTTTGAGAGACACAAGAGTAAAGAAAAAGCAAGAGAGAGAGAGAGAATAATCCATGAGGAGTCACTGTTGGTTGTACTATACGACATAATAAATCTTTCATTAGAATGACTAGATCATTAGAATGAATTATTAAAATGAATGCACATGAGAATACACTGAATTTGTCTCTGTTTCTCTCACAAACCTACTGTATGTCCTCAGAAGACTGTCAACAAGTCAACAACACACCTCGGGCAGAGAATATGTGCAGAGAAGAGAGACAAGGATCACGACTTTCATCAAATAATGGATTACATTTTAGTTTGTTTTACACCAGACTCATTTGTATGCTGTCAGGACACACAGAATATGTGACACGAGTGGTGTGGAGCTATTTTATAATACTTTTGCAAGCGTGAGAAGAGAAGATAACCATCTACTCCCACTGTAAACAGAAAAAGCAAAACAATGCTTTTTTTAAATCTTCGTCAGCCACGAGGAGTTTGAATGAGGTTGAGTAACTAATGACTACATTTTGGATGGTCTGTCCTTTTAAGGTGACTGCACTAAAGGAGGTTTTATAATAACCTTCCTATTAAGCTTCTTTTGTTCAAAAAAATAAAAGATGGAAAAAAATTAATCTCGTATCACAATTTCCAAATCTTAATGACATGCTCATAAATGTCTCTGTTCAGTGCTGTAAAAGTTTAGCTCTAAAGCTCATAAATTAAATGCACTGTTAAGTTATATAAAGGACACAGTAGCACATGGGACTCATAAATTAATGCAGCTGTGAAAAGTAAAGAGATACTTCACTGGATTAACACAGGCTGTTGAGATGGATGATATATAGTTCAGCTGTCTGGAGAGTACACATATAACTGCATGCCGGCATTTCATTCACTGCATTATAAAATTACTTTATCTTTCATATGAGTTGCGTCATGGGGCAAGTACAACACCTCATGTCAGGTGACATTTTCAGATTCCATAGGGCAAAGTATGCACTTTTATCAGGCCTGAGTAGATTTCAAAGTTGAGCAACCTTTCGATGGGCAAAGGCGAGTTTAAGATGACCTATCAGATCTCTGTTAGATTAACATATAGACAAATCATGATGTTAAATATAATGAGTCACAGCTGTGTGACAGGATGTGCTCACGTGCAGCGGCTGATATCTGCAGTGATAATGTCAATGTAGAAATGTTACTCTAACAGCTTCTGATAACATTTATTAACCCCCTGCAGTCATCTGGATTACTTTAATGATAAATGTATGTGCTTTCTGAACCTACAAAGGTTGGTATCCATTCAATGTCTTTAAAGCTAGGAAGAGCCATGATATTATAATAATATAACTCTGATTGGGTTCAGCTGAAGAAAGTCATATACACCTGTGATGGCATGAGGGCAAATAAATTGAGAATTTTAATTTTTGGGTGAACTATTCCTTTAAAAGCCCATCACTAATCATTCCTTAAATTTACAGGCTTCATTCCTGTAGAATTCCTGAAGAAGGTTAAGGATGAGCAATCATGACAATTAAATATGCCCGTCTCTCTAAAACAACATTCACATTTATTAATACACTGCTGTTCTGGAGACAGCTTTTATTTCAGGATACGCCATGAAGTAATCTGTCCCATAACAGATATGTTTTTCAGTCTCCTTTTATAAAGACACAATGCAATACCCTTAATAATAAGAATCCACATCTGTTAAAAATATTTAATGTGTTAATACTTTAGATCTAAAGTTGTTTAGATATCTACCAGTATGGAAAGCAAAGAAAGACTGGATAATGAGAGAAAACCGTATTTAACTCTAGAAGAAACCTGCAGAAATTACCATACAAACAAGACATAAAACTGCACACCCTAACTCTAATGTTACAAAACAGTGTGAGAAAATGATACTGCTGTATAACACCGACTCCACTACAAATATTTATCACATTTATTTACGAAACTGAAGCACGTATGTTTTATGAGGCCAAACAGAGTTTTCTTTGCATTCACACAAGCAGAACTGCCTCTTTCTAGGACTTTTTCCCCCCCAACATGATGTTCTTATTTTTCTTACAGCAACAGAAAGTTTTCTGTGTCACACCACCATTAAAACACCTCCAAACTAACTGAAACTGACTGCATTCATGGCTTTGATGTCGAGTATAAACAGAAGAACTGACCAGAGTAAGACTGCCATGAGAGCACCACAGCTCCCCCATCCGAGACAGAAAAGGCTGTTAAATGGTTCACTTTAAGAAGAGAAGGGTTCGACAGCAGGTGATGCATCGCCATGGCAACAGTGGCCAGCATCACTGAGTAATTGCTTCCTGTGATTGTGGCAGTCTCTCTTTCTCTAGTCAGGAGGTCAGCTTTCTCCTCTCTAAGAGCCTTCTTTTAAAAACAGGTACTCATTAATACAGCCACTGAGAGATGACGAGCCCAAACGCTTGTGAAACTAAAGCTTGTAAGAAAATACAATGATGTTTTGCTCATTATTGCACAATTTTGTCTGTTCTATGTTCAGATTTTCAAAGTCTTTGGTACAATGCCCCGATATATGCAATTAATAATCAGCCTACGAACACTGTAAAGGGGAATTTTAGGACACTAAAACTTTCAAAAACGCTTTATTTTAATTGCATTTTTCCCATGAAGTCAACTATGAAAGTCAGTGAAAATGTCTTGGACGCATGTTAACAAAAGCATGTTAAATAGACAGAAAATACCTCATCTTGCACTCATATAAAGAATTTGCTCTCTCTATCTCACTCTCTCTCATACCACCTGCTGCTAAAGGCTGTCAGACATTTAAAAAGGGACAAGTTCTTAAAAACGTCCCACACAGACTCCTTGTTTCAGTAGAAAATTAGTCTATAAAAGAAAAGAAGAAAACTGTGCTCATCAAGCGCTTTTATGGGCTTTTTAAGTTATTATGGGTCACTGACAGTAGAAGGTCTCCTGTCTTGTGGAGGGATGGGAAATCATTATCATGCTGGAGATCCCAGTTTAATTATAGATTTCATTCATATTTCATTCTGTCACTGCACATCTGACTCGTCCTTTCAGAGATCTAATAACAGCAACAGCAGCTAAACTGATTCAGGGACACCCTGAGAGCCAGTCAACCAAAACCAGAACTGACACTCCAACATCCCGAGGCCTGTCAACATCTACACTGTCCTGACTTCACGGATCTGTCTCATTTAAACCTCAAAGGATTCACCGTGAAAGCCATGCAGATGCTGCAGTCAACATGAAATCAACACACACTCTTTTTACTATCATAACAAATGTTCCAGCTGCTTGTATGTACAATTTACTTGTGTAAGTTATTCTAAAGAGAAAACTGTTTATCAAAATTAAATTATACTTTTGACTTTTCTGTTGCAGCAATGATATCACAGCTCACAATCTAATCAAATCACAATGGTTAAATTCAAGTCACACCCAATGATTTCACTCAGATACACTGCAATGCAGAACTAAATTTGTTGTTTTATCTTAATAACAGTATTATTAATAGAATTATCATGTCGTCATCTGTACAAAGAGTTCACCCAAAATTGAACAAATCTGTCATTTACGTACCTTTCTGTCATTCCAAACCTGTATGATGTTGTTTTGCCTGCTTGAGAAGAACTTTCAGCCAATTTTTTCCCATATTAAACAGTTCACATTCTCACACCCTTTAACCAACATCAAATATTACAGAATATTTTGTTTTTGTATACATTGAGAAGGTTTAGCACATATTGCACAAGTCATATGGACATATGTTGCTTGTTTCTGAAGCTTGACAGATGTAGTAACTATAAATAGTCATGGAGCAGAAATGCCATTCTCCTTCTGAGCAGAAACAGCCATATTCAGGTTTAGAAGGACATGAGGAGGAAATATTTGACAGAATTTCCATTTCTGAGTGAATTATTCCTTTAGCATCTTTTACATGAAACAGATCACTGAACCAGACACAGTGATTCAACATTTAACCACAAGAGAAAGGCAAAAATGAGAAAGTACTCAAGCCCAAAGTAAACAAGCTCATTTTCACATTGTTCCACTTCAAAATATGACAGAAGTCATTGTTGCTGCAACAGCACTGTATCAAGTATGAGCATCAACTGTCTTCTTCTACACTCAGTCTTCCCTCTCAGGTTAATGCCAGAAACATTATTTAAACAGGTATGCACATGCAGCAGTGAATGCTTGCCTTTTACACATACAGTACCAGTGTTTCTGTTTTCTCTGGCAGTGGACAGTAGCCATATGTGTTCCTCAGATGTCTAGCTAACTTTTAACTAAATTGCAGTAATATTCTCTTCAAATAGCAGAAATCCATTTACCCCACAATTGTGTGTGCTAACACTTAAATAACAATCTGTAAATAACAGATCGTTTTTATTATTTAAGTGTTAGACTGTTATTTACACATCTGTCATAATCCATACATAAATAATACTGTAAAAAACATATCTGTGCAATAACATTCACAAAACTACTTCTATTGCTGCACTTTATTGTATTATATAACTGTTTTTTCTTATTTTTTTCTTATTTTAATTCTGCACTGGAAGCTCCTGTCACCAAGACAAATTCCTTGTGTGTGTAAACATACTTGGCAATAAAGCTCTTTCTATTCTATTCTATTCTATTCTATGCTAAAGACGCAGGGCATACTTGCGTTTCAAAATGCGACAATACCCTGGAAGTATCGATGTGTGCCACTGTTTGGTTACCAACATACTTCAGAATATCTTCTTTTGTGTTCCTCAGAAGCAAAAAAAAGTCACAAGTTTGGAATGACACGAGGGTGAGTAAATTACAGAAGAATGTTCATTTTTGGGGGAACTATTCGCTTAGGTAAGTAAGGAAAATAACTACTATCTTACCAAGATCAGTATTGGGCCCGGCCAGAACCTGCCTGAACTTGTCGAGTCGTGACGCCTCTCTCTCCGTCATGGCTGATGTTCCAGATGTGTTCTGGTCCGCCATGCGGGCCACCAGTGGAATCACGGGCCTGTGAGGAAGTGACTGCTGTCTGTGGAGTCCTGCCCGCTCTCCTCCCACCTCTGACCCACAATACCAAGAGAAGAACACAGCTTTAATGACCATATAACCAGCATAGCCTGCTCTCTCACACTGCTCAGCCCATTAAACTTCATTACAGAGGCTCAGCCTGTTCCTGAAGCATCCTGACAGCAGGACATCAGAGGAAGCTGTTAGCCAGCAAGTGCTAATGAAAAACTTTTACATCAACCAGCATCTATTAAAGAGCTTGTTCAGATCCTCCGTTTAGAGTACCGTGATTGGACTGTCCAAACTAGGAACGAGTCAACCACTTCCAGTACATCACTAACAAATCACCTTAATGACAAAATAAAAACAACAGTTTAGTTTCAAAGTGATGTTTGGTTCAAATATGTTACAATTACAAGGATTTTTAGGGTGAATTCTTTCTAGCCACAAAATGCAGACCTTTGCAAAACACTGTTACTGTGATCTATGACTGGAACCATGTGATGTGGTCAGATGACACAAAAACATCTTGGTCATGCACACAATCATCATCTTTTTTTGATGAGGAAGTGTCAGATATTCTGTCAAAGCGGCCTAGTTCAGTTACCTTCTATAGTCACAGATGAGTTTGCAGCAAAACACCACAGCCACTGACTGCACAACTAAACATATAGGAAAGGATTTCTCTTCCCTTTGTAAAAGTTGGACTTTCATTTAGTATTTTTTCTGAGAACCATGTGGTAGTCCATAAGCTCTAAATAATGTCCAGTAAAAACAACTTATTATCATAACTTATTTTTTTTTAAAACGATCAGTGATCATAACTGTAGACGTTTGCAAGCAATAACATCCTTACAAAAGCATGTACAATTTGTTTAAGTTTTTTATTTTAAAATGTATGGATTTTTATTATCTAGTACCATAGTTGTCTTATTTTGCTCACTGGGTGCTTATAGAACAAAACATTTTTTGCCTAATTTTCTTGTTCTTTAATGTTTAAAGGTGCTTTGAAGCAATGCACAATAGGAAAAAGTGTATTAGAAAATCTCACAAAAGGAAAAGCAAGCTCAGTTTCACCAGTAATAACATCATAAACTGTTTTGGGGCTCATTAAGCAGAATTTGAACAATTATGTTTAATGCCACTAACACACACTGTCCGCATGTGAATGCACAGAAGGACTTTAAACTCAATATTGCTGTTTGACAATTAAAACTTTACCCTGTTTACTTCATCTGTACTTCGTTCCATTGCTTTCATGTTTCTTGGATATACTGTAATACTGAGAATAATTAAAAACACAGAAAGGTTACATTGTTTCAGATTCATTTGCTAATGAAACGCTCATAAAACGTGTGCTTAACAGTATAATTGTTTACACTGTGGTATCGAAATTATTATTGAGAATTGTGATATTTTGCTGTTATTTGTATTAACAATAGCTGCAATACAAACTTTACAAACTTTTTATAAATGATTATTATAAGCTTGTTGGAGGCATTAAATGTGTTTTTCACAGTTCCTCATAAAGATCATTCTGACATCACGTCTTTAATATTTTATGATGCTCTTGTATTCCCTGCAAAAATTCAACAGTGCATGTCTGATGCTGACAGTGTAAACATAAAGGTGCTGTTATAACAGAGGCACATCAACAGAAAGTCCATTATCAGTCATCTATCATCTATCAGCACTGAAACAAAACAAGCGCCAGGCAGAACTATCTGTCATAGCAGCGAAAGGTGACAGCACACAGTATTCATGTATACTTCATGAGAAAGTCCTGAACTCATAACTGACTGTCTCAGAGCTAAACGCGACATATACAAAACCACATGTAGAATGCAGGGAATCAGCATTATTTAAATAAATGTGTGTTTGACCTGTTGTACATGAGAACTGAAAATATACAAGCTATTTAAGTTTATATTGTAACAAATCCACTGACTGTTTCCAGTGTCACAGTCTAAAGCATTTATATTTACCTTCAGAAACAGCTCAAAGGTCTGGTCCTAAATGTCTTTCTAAAACTGTTGTGCTGTACTGTCACAGATTTACACAATGTGAAGTACTTGAAGAATTTGTTTTATCTCATTTAAAATGATGGTGGTCCAAGGAGGGTTGGCTGACTGACTAGATGACTAATTAGTCTGTATAATTAGGTTGTTTTAATGTTCAATTCATGTTTTCTTAGAGGCTGTTTACATAAGGTACATTCACGCATTCAAATACAGCTACATGAAAACATTAAAAAACAGAATGGGAGGGGTTGCATGCCACAACTGTAAAAGTGGAACTGTTAACTTCTCTTAAAAACAACAACACATTCAGGAAAGAGAAAAACAGCCATGTGCATCTGATCGTGTTTTAAAGGGATGATTATAAACTGTTTCTGAGAGGGTTTCTACTGTGTGTAAGCAAAGAAGGCACCATTTTAATCATATTTTATCATATTTTAGCCCAATGTATTATCTATCAGTATGAATGTGAGGTTGGTGACTTAGAACACTAATAACAGGCCACTCTTCAATAAGCCACGAATGGTAAAGTTTCATTCATGTGCTGGCACAGACAGTGCTAGATCAACTTACACACTAAAGACATTTTAATTCCAAGTACAACAGTAGCAGTCACGCCTCAGTAAGCAATCAACAATAATAAAGAAACACTGAGAGGCTGTCTATACCACAAACCTAAAATACATCATTACTAACACAACAGCCACTGGTTCATGTCAGCCAACCTGAACTTGATGTTCTGGCTACTCACCTTTAGCTGAACCAACAGGTGCTTCACTGTGTGACTTCACCAGTCTGTTAACACTGTGTGGAGGAGGTTCTGAGCTGAATGAAAGATCTGTTGTCATCTCTGCACCTTCCTCTCTCTCCTCTTCATCCTCTGGCTCTTCTTCGTCTTTCTCATCTGCTTCCTCTTTGTCTCTTTCGTCAGGTTCAGTAATCCTGACCATCTGCTGCAGTCGCTTTTCCTGTAGCTTGCTATGGTTTTCTATCACCTTACTGGCTGTCTCCATGACAACCTCAATGTTGAGATTCTGGGCTGCCATGTTTAGAAGTTCATCATCGTCATCACCCACATCCCAGGCGTCACTGGTAATGCTCTCAAATTCTTGGAAGGTGGTGGCTTTCTTTGGCTTTCCTGGTGTGGTGGCGGATGGAGGCTTATTTCCTGCTTTCATCAGGCTGAAATTGAGAAAGTTAAAAATATAAATTTTTAATATGTCTTATTGCATGTCTAAATATAATTATATGTCTAAATGCAACACATAAGAAAATTAAACTGCTGATACAACAGATTTAAGAGTGATCCTAACATTGTGGTTGTCTCTGCTGCTGGGTGCCATAACATTATTGGTTGATTGTACAACTGGCCATAGCAACTAAAACCTGATTTCAAATTGGATATTTACACACTGAAAAATTGTCACTTTCTTTAACAATAAATTAGTTTTTACCAAATTTTAGCTTTGATCATGTCATTTCAAAGTAAACACGTATTCATCGCACAAAATTCACACACTTGAAATGTGCACAATGAGCTGCTTCTTAAAGAAACTGATTCCACAATGAGGAAGTGCTACTTCTGTTTATACTTTCAGGCTGAGATCCTCTTTAACCAGAAGACTCAATCCTTAATCTGTACTAATGAAGATGCCATTGTATATTTTCAAATAATGTTTCTACTACCAGCACGTCTTTTAAATATTTTGATGTAAAATCTACAGGGGTGGTGGGTGTGGTCTAGCTGAGGCATGCTGTTGACACTTTAGTGGGCGGGGTTTGCTGATTCATTACAGTAATGCCTGTGGGACGTGGTATTAGCCCAATATTAGTACGCTTAACAAGTAAGATTAGCTCATTTTAACGTGTTATGCTCTTAGTAATATAAATAAATTGTAATTATAAAAGAGCAACATTACAAATTGAGTGCTACAATAAACTAAGGACATTCCATATTCATGAGAATGATTTGAATATGAAAGTGAGAACACTTGTAACTTTAAATATGCGCGTTTCAGCGCAGCTATAAATACAGTTATATATACATCACATTCCAAAACATCATGCAGAGAAATTTAAAGTCAACTTTCTGAGAAAGCAGCACCTACATAAGGTTCAGAGAACCACCCAAATACAAGTAAAAAAAACCACCCAGGTAAAAAAAAAAAGTTTGCTTACCTGGCATGCAGCAGAGGGTCAAATGGGGGATGCTGGGCTCCATACACATGCTGGATACTGAGAAAAAGAAGAGTGTCGCCATAAACAAAACAGTAGATTGAAATCTAAACACTCGCACCATGACTTGCGTGACCTGAAAACTGGTATGACAGGTCAACAATGACACACACCGTTCCTTTAAAACACAACTATAAACATGATCCAACTAAAATTATTAGAGAAATGTATTACGTTATCTGTAGAGTCATAAAAACACGTTAATAATAATTACACCTTTAATAAAAACAATACCCAAAAGTAATATGGTATTTCTCTGGTAATGCCATAATCTTGAGTAAGACATAAATGGTATATTAAAATGGTAATCAAGTGTTAAAATGAAATATTGATATATATGAATATACCATGGTATTACCATTAATATACCGCCACAGTACTGTTACAGTGCTGTCAAAGAGGCCCAACAGCACCCAGTTAGCAGGCTGACACATGACCTACTAACACAGAAAATTAAGACGTATGTCTTTAATCAGTCTATCTGATATACTGAGATCCGATGCACACTGATCACACAGCGATTACAGGCGTTTAAACACACTGAATGTCTCGCCATCCGTGCTGTCAGAGCTACAGCTAGCCCACCATCACATGAGTTAAAGACCGCCTAAAACAGACCCGCTTTCAATGACACACGTCGTTCTGGACATGCTGCTGTATTTGACTGCACTTATAAAGCAGCGCTTCATTAGTTATAGCTGTATTAAAACACATCAAACTAACATCCGGACATTAACACGAACACGTCACTCACTTCCCAGGAACCTTGGCTGCGTTTCTCTTCCAGAACTGCTTTTTGTTGCCGTCACCTGACATCTTTTTCCTTCGATCGATCTCTCTTGCATTAATTTAGGAAATAAAATGATTAGTTGTCCCAATTGAGCACGAAGAGTTTATTTACACCTCAGTTTCTCTTCGCAAACTCAGAGAGCCGCCATATTGGCACCACCCGCAGCAGAAAGTGCAACTGTGATTGGTCAAAAGTAGTCATGAGTGGCTGCTGGATAGCCAATCACAAGTGAATATATACCCTCAAATGCCTCTAAATTCAGGATAATATTTTTATAATATTTACAGGTATCCTTGTAGATCATGCAGTCTCACGTTTCATTTTTTGTAAAGCCGTCAAATGTACATGGCAATAATGACACTGACATCTTAAGAAATCTAACAATAAGTTTACATCTAGCCTTAAACTATTGCTCTGCTAATGGGATTGTTTGCAATGTGAATCGTACAATGTGAATTAACTGAATTACTCCCACGGACCACTATATAAACACAACGTATACACACACAAACACTCAAACTTACACTTAATAAACTGAAATAGTGAAACACACTAATAAAGCGTGTAACTGTGTAGCCTTTATAACACGGCACTAACGTATCAAAAGTCACAGTAAATAAACAGACAAACCTCATTCAAAATGTATAAATGGCCTTCACTGAGAATTATACATTAATTATAGTCCGGAATTACTATAATTTAACAAGTTAAACATGCCAGGGACTTAAATAACTTATCATTATGTTTAATATGCACATTTTGTTAACAGAAACCAAACGTGTGAACAGCCTGTGTCAATAGTCCACCTCGCCCCTCCTACAGTAGTGACGCAGTCGCTCAGACTCCTCCCACTTTAAGAGAAAAGGACAAACCGCTATGCAGTCAAACCGCTCAGAGACGAGCGGCGGCGTCGTGAATGAGTGGTGGAGATGACAGTCAGATAACCGGTGTGTGTGGTGGAGATGACAGTCAGATAACCGGTGTGTGTGGTGGAGATGACAGTCAGATAACCGGTGTGTGTGGTGGAGATGACAGTCAGATAACCGGTGTGTGTGGTGGAGATGACAGTCAGATAACCGGTGTGTGTGGTGGAGATGACAGTCAGATAACCGGTGTGTGTGGTGGAGATGACAGTCAGATAACCGGCGTGTGTGGTGGAGATGACAGTCAGATAACCGGCGTGTGTGGTGGAGATGACAGTCAGATAACCGGTGTGTGTGGTGGAGATGACAGTCAGATAACCGGCGTGTGTGGTGGAGATGACAGTCAGATAACCGGCGTGTGTGGTGGAGATGACAGTCAGAGATGGAGAGGCCGCCGCGTCTGTTGTGTTCGGCGCTCCGCGTGCAGCGCACACCGTGTGAGGTCACACTGAGCCGCGCGACTCTCGCGTGGAGAGACACGCAGACCGGCCGCGGAGCTGCGAGAGCCGGTGAGTGTCGCGTCGCTACAGGGCACAGAGATGTAGTTTGTTCCGGTGCTGTACCCTCGTCAGTCTACTACATTATTAACAAACGTTGTGTAAAACCTGGTGCGATAGTGTGATGCTGTTAGCCTGGGCCTCGTTTAAATGTGTCGTGAACAGAAGATGAGACAAAGTGTTTCCAGACACGTGAGGTGCTCTCAGACTGATGGAAGGTCGCTGGTAATCTTGAGGAACTGGATTGTGCTTCTTCATCTGTCTAAATAAAACACTGCTGTACCGGTAATGTCTGTGATTGGTAATGATCCGTGATTAATTAACCTGCAGGTTTGGGTGGTTGATCAGTCATTTTGGTAATCTTGCATCAGTCTGTGGGCACGAGTTCATGACACAGTACAGCTGAGGAGAAGTTGAGAACTAGGTGACCTCCAGTACTAAGATCCATTACACAAAGCAGGCTTTTATTTAAAGGTCTTGATGGATGTTTCCCTCAGGACCATCATGCATTTGAAATGAAGTTCCCACCCTGCACAAGGTAGTTCGGATCCACTGCTCACAAAGAGGGACTTTGTTAGTGGGAAACAACACAGTTGTGATGATTGTCGTCATTACCCAAATATATGTTGTTGTCTTTGTTTTGTCTAATGATTTATTTGTTTGTTTGACTTGTTTAGATTTTTTAGTTTTGTTTTTTTGCTGCGGTGGATTCGGTATGTGTTACATAATCCTGTGCTGTGTTTTGCAGTGCGTAGAACACGCTCTGAAGGTTCATAAATGCCACTGGACAGTGCAGGTCATAAAAATAAGATAGTCGTCATGTTTATAGCAGATTATCTTTCCTGATAAATGAAACTGGCAGACATGCACTTCTTTTAATTGTAATGTGTCTCTGAAACACATAATGAAGAAAAAGCATGTAATTGTATGACCACTTGATCACCAAATGCTGTCTTATGTCTTGGTTTTAACAAGACAAGTTGTTCTTGGTAACTGTCAGTTTATTAATTTAGAATAATATGACATGGTGAGAATTGTTTTTTATTTGCGTTTATACTGTGGAGAGCTTCAGGTTGCCGGTGTCACTCGTGTCAGTGTTGACTGTCTAGTGTGTAGTGTACTTTGCTCATCTGCTGTGTAATCTAACCTCTTTCACTTCAGGTTAGTTTTTCTCTGAGCTCATGAAACTAGAGTAGAGGGACACAAAAGACATTATTTGTGGAGGGCCCTTTCATACTGAACAAATGTTTGGTTTTCTGGAAAGGTCACGTAAAAATGAATGCCGTGTTATGCTGCTCAAACACAGCACCTGAAAACATTGCTGGAGGAGCGTAAACTCATTATGTCAAATCTGCAAGGCCTCCCATCACCCAACCTTGTTTCCATGACGATGGATGCACGAAAAGATGCAGCTAATATTCAGCAATATGATAGCAGCTGTGAATCATGATCATGATGATTAGGATTATATTTTCAAATCATTACCATGAAATGAGGGTTCCTCTAATATGAATGGGTCTGTGTGGTGCAGGCTTTGATATTAAAGGTCAAGTGTATCATGTCTATTTAAAGACAAGAAAATGATCAAGGATTTATCGTAATATGTGGATATGCAGTCAGAGACCAATAATTTGTGTTCAAAGCAAATTTAAACGTTAAAGTTTTGGGTTTTCATGAAATTTAGCACTAAGTATATAAGAACAAATAAAAAATATTGTGCTATATTTGTGCTATTTGAAATCCGTAACTTTCAACTAAAATCTCATCTACTTTATCCTAAAGATTAGATTTGCTTAGATTGCTTCTACATACAGCACACAGAATGTAAATGTTGTAGGAGAAACCTTGGAGAGGTGGAAATTTCCTTGTGTAAAAGGGTAAGCATATTATTAACAGTAAATGCTTAATTTAATTGGATCAAAAATTTCTTTGAGCAACACCACCACAATCAGTACCTCTGTTCTACATTACATTTAAGATATACATTTGATCAGTATATGTTCCCTGGGAGTCAAATGCATGACCTTTATGCTGCTAACACAGTGCTCTACCAACCAAGCTACAGCAGCTAAGCCCTGTATAGTGAGCTGCTGCTTTGTGGATGGTTGAGTCTCGGATCAGTGAACCTGTAGTCTTTGAAACAGATATGCAGCGGGTTTGGGAGGGAGATCACATCCAAATTACAGAAATGGACCTAGGAATGTCAAGTATTGTTCAAAGGCATTTCCTGTAATCAGAATGTAGCGTTGGCTGTATTCAGCAAGCTCAACCCTTTGAACACAGTTAGATGTCCTATATTATGGCAACAGGGTTGCAGGACCTCATATAAAATAATCAGAAAATAAAGCAGCTCATACAGTATTTAATTTGACCTCCAAACAACCCTGATTTTTAAGTGCCTCAATTTTATGATATCTAATTAAAAATGAGCAGAAGTTTGACTTGGTCAGTGAATGTTAGAATCGAGGGAGAAACTTATGAATGCATAGAAATCTTCCTCATGCCTTTGTAACTCTAATGTATTACCTTACATTTCTTAGCCTCTTTCTATGATGAATTCACGCATTGCACAATGGCATCCTATTATAAAAGTATCATAAACTTGTTATGGTGCCGTCAAGTTTATGGCGACATCTGAACATGTGAAAGGTTTCATTGGGCTCTGTAAAATGAAATACAACACATCTCATCTGAATGTGTGGTGAAGTTTTAATGAAGATAAATCCTTACCCTAGGTATATCTAGATATTAAGTAAAGTTTCTTAGGCAGTTCCTCATTCTCATCCACATAACTCTCTGATCTTTGGAATAAGGTCAAACCTCATTAAATTCTCTCCCAGGGGTTTTCTATGAAGCTTGCATTGCGTAACGTGACACAAGCTGACTCAAGTCATTTGGGCACAGGCTATCAGAATGCAAAACAATCCCTGATGGTTTGCTTGGATATTTTCCACAGCATGCAGGCAGGTGAGGGAAACTGACATTTACATAGTGTCTTACTGCAAAAGCAAACAAAACGAAGCTGCCAACTTCAAAATTGTTCAGAGGAAATCATGAAACTCTGCAACCATTAGCCCAACTAGTCATTATTTTCCATCTATAAATGTTGGTGTTACATAATGAAAAACTGTCTTGTACGTAATAGAGGCTTTGTTCTAAAACCATGTAAGCTGCCTATAGATGTAAGGCTGTTCCAAAAGTAGGCTACTTAATTATGCCGCCTTCTTAGACGGCTTGTTTTAGCAAAATTCTGTGACAGACGCACGTGTCTTGGGTTGTGGGTCATGGGGTTGAGATGCTAAATTAGCTAAAAGCTGCCTTTGTAGGCAGTTGACTGCAGTGGAGCTCACTAGGTTTTGGAACAGAACTACTGTATCATTATTTGAAGTTGACTCTCTGGTGCTCTTTTTACAGGTAGTTATTGTGTCCCAGTGTGTGAGATCATAGCCGTTCAGGAGAAGGATGATGACTCCTCTAGTAAATACACTGGAAAGTGGCAAAAGGTTCCTCAGAGTCCAGCACACTCTTCACAGCATGCTTTCACAGGTACACCAGCACAGACACATTAGGCTGTCATCAGCTAATCTCTTAGCTGGTAACAGTAGATATGTGATTTAAGTTTTACCTGCTGTAGCATAGCTGAATTGTCTGAATGAAACTGATCATACAGGTAACTGTTCATAAAATAATCTGCTCGTCTATGATTTTTTTTTATAGTTTCGTATGTGGAGAGGACGCGGCAGCACTGCTGGCGGTGCAGCGATGTGACTTTCCACTGCTCTGAACAGGCTCAATGTTTGCTCTGGGTCCAAACTATTAGAGAACAGTTAGCATTGTTGAGTATGTCCTTATGACCAGTCCTTCCAATTAATGCTGAGGAATATGCCTGTAGTATGATCCTTAAAGCTTGACTTACATACATGTTTCTGCTGTAGTTCTGAGTTTTCTGTATGTTTTTGCGTTGAATGGGGTTTGTTATGCTTTTCAGTAATCTAGTTTTGACAGCCGAGAGACTGTTGTCAAACAGCAGCTTACTCTTAATGCGCTGCCTGCCTCTTATTTTGCAGCCAATCGACCAAAGCACTTGCTGGTTTATATCAACCCCTATGGAGGAAAACAGCGCGGGAAGCAGATTTACGACCACAAAGTGGCCCCCATCTTTTCCCGGGCTTCCATTTCCACCAGTGTGATTGGTGAGCACCTGTCAGCTGCCTACATTAACATTTAAATAAAAAATGAGCTTTTATGCTTTGCAAATAAGATTTCTGTTGGCAAATGGCCCCACATGCCAACCCATCCCAAGAACATGATTTTATTTACAGCGGCATCTATCACAAGAGCTGGTCATAATGCAAATGGTGATAGTCGATAAACATAGGAATGCAAAGACATCTAATATTTAGTGGTTTTGAGGGAGGGAGGAAGACCTTGGGTTGGTGGGAATATTAGGCTTACTCAGCAGCTGCTTGGCGGGTTTTGTTTATGACCACACAAACATTTTGTGAATGGTAAACTATATGTCTGTCTGGACAAATACCATTCAAACCAAATCATTAAGAGGCACCAGACAAGATGTTCTGCAGAGGGTTTAATAAGCTCCATACATCACCTTTGGCATACATCATCAATGTGATCCACAGGGCTCTATCCTAGGTCCCATTTATTTTCAACACATCCCTCCAAGTTACAGTTTTACATCTGTGCTGATAGTGAAGAACTGGTAATGAAATGTACCAGGGATTGTTTTTCATTGCAGATACAGCTTCATCATTTGACATAGTTTGATTGACAGTCTCCATCAAGCCTCCAGAAACATGCAATTTAACTGCCAGATGAGCATAATGATTCCCCATCTCCCTCCTTCTCTGCTTTGCTGCTGTTGCCCTGTTAACAGTGACTTTTCCCTTTTGTTTCTATAGTTACAGAGCACGCAAATCATGCCAGGGACCACTTGAAGACAGAAGCTGATCTGAAGAAGTATGATGGGTAAGCAGGTTCGCGGGGAGACCACAATTGCAGTGCAGCAACTAATTTGCCCAGCAAGGAATCCGTCCTCTGCACCAAACTCAGATCAACATTTGCACATCAATGCACACTGGCCCAGCACTGCAGCAGACCACGGCAGGCAAATTAGAAAATGAAGACAATGAAGCAACATGGTGGCTGAATCAAAGCTAAGCCAGAGGCTACGTTCAAAAACATCTCGGAGTCTTTTAACTGGATCTGTGGACAGCAGTTTAGACGACAGCAACTTTCACACATGAAACCTGTAAAATAGCCATTAAATTATAGAATTAATTTCAATCACATCTGTTCTTCACACAAACAGCTTTCTGTCTTTTATACTGATTATACACAGTCACCAAATTATGTAAAAACTTAGAAATTGCCTGCAGTGACAATATAGGAAGCTACTAAAACTGTAGCTTAAAGAAATGTCAGGGCAATACAACATCAGTTGTACTCTGGTCATTGTTCAGTGTATTCTAGACATTGAAATACTCATCATGAGGCTCAGGTCACAGAAACTAAAGTGCAGTACAATCACATACAGATAAACAACAGGCACATATGATGGTATAATAAGATACTAGAAATGTTGAAGGTGACCGGTTTCACACAATTTTGTTTCTGTGCTGTGTTTTATGGAAAAAAACATAACATTGTGTGTCGTTTGACATTGTCGTTTGTCAGAATACACTCAAGTGGGCTGTAATAAACTGCTAGTTTGAAATAATTGCTGAGGAGATTTTTTTAGGCAGAATACACAATCTGCTTTCTTTTGCTTTTTGTTATGAAGGTTTACCGTATGCAGCTACTTGTGATGTTAAACAGGAGTAAAGTAGGAGCCTAGGAGTAAAGTAGGAATCAATAGTTCATTCTGACATACAGTCCAGAAATGAAACGGCATAAATATCATTTAAAAGGGTTTGGAACAGAACTGCTGTCTTATTATTTAAAGTTGACTCACTGGCCATCATCTTTTATAATGGTAGTCATTCTTTTCCAGTGTGTGAGATCACAGGCAATCAGGAAAGATTGACTCTAGAATAATTTCACATTGGCTTACAGTAAAGTGATCAGTGTGTGTCTGCCTGCAGTGTGGTGTGTGTCGGAGGAGATGGCATGCTCAGTGAGATTATGCATGGCCTCATCTCCCATATACAGAGGGATGCAGGGGTGGATGAGAACTCCACAGAGGAGACCCTAGTTCCATGTAGACTTCGCATCGGCATCATTCCTGCAGGTAAGTCTATAGTCTTAAAACCATGAGTCCCTATAGTCCAAAGTGCTCCGTTTCAGTCTGGAAAACAATAAAAATATTCCATAGTTGAGCAGAGATGTTATTAATAGACAAACCTCAAAAAGCATCTGCTGATAAGTCTGTTGTCATGCACTGTAAAGAGCTCTTGGCAACTCTTGATAACATGACTGTGACTTATCAAATCACATTTTCTGAGATTGCTGCTGGCCACGTAAACCTGACAATGAGATGCTCTTAAAAGCAGTCCATGTTATTATCAGTAATGTTATCATAGTGTAAAATTTAATTATTTATGGCCTTATCGCACGCTGTCCAGATGTACAAGGAAGAACAATTACAGTTTCCAAAAGCAGCTACTGGTCGTTCTTTATCATGTTAAATACATAAACTTGACCTGAATGTTACTGAATTAACTAACAACATAGTTATTAACTAATAGTGTTACCATGCGATTTTGGACGTACATCATGGGAGTAAGTTGTGTTTTTAACTGTACCATATTTAAACCTATTTTGTTTTAGTCTGGAGTACCATGTGTATAATGGTAATATGTTGTTTTATCTGTATTATATCTGTAAGCAGCAGAATATTCCCATTTTTTCATCACTGTACTGTAGTACTGCCACTGAACTTTGTCTTTAAATAGATGCTCATGTAGATTCAAGCGTCTCATTAATTGATATTTACAGAATTGTTTCATTGACGGGTATTGATTTATACTGGAACAAAACTTAGAAACACTTTGTCATTTATTTTTCTTTTTTGTGGTAACAACAGATGCAGAAATAATCAGTTCAGCATATTTGCAGATGGCAGTCAGTGTGTTTTTAAACCTCTGACCTCACAGTGGTTATGTAAGTAATTTAAGGAAGCAGAATTAGATTATCAGACGCATATAGGAGATGGAGACAGGCCTGAACTTATCTGAAATCTCATCTCTCTATACGAAAGTGGCCTGACATGCTTCAGCTGCAGTCATTTTATTCTGTATAAAGAAGATGGAAAAATATTATTCTCACATGGGCTGAATGGACCAAAAACTTCATTGGCTTTTGATGTTTAGTTAACATTTGCAATTGAGGGTTAGATTGCTACTGGCCCCGGTATGCCACCGAAAATTGAAATAGAAAGAATGATTTTCATGTGTTAACCTTCAGAGTGAATTATAAGTTATAGATTTAGGCTGTTTCTGAACTCTTGACCCATGAAATGTGTTTCTAAAACAGGTTCGACTGATTGTATATGCTATGCCACGGTGGGCTCAAATGACCCTGTCACCTCAGCCCTGCACATCGTCGTGGGTAAGCAGACAGCTCCATATCTGCAGAATGAGAAACACATCTAGCGTTGAATGTGTGTGTCATTTTCCTGACTGTCATATACATTCCTGACTGAGGCTAAACATGCTTGTCTCCTCTGATAATAGGGGTTGGGTTGTTTGCCAGCAGCTGTCAGCTACTGCTGGCCAGAATGACAGTGTTTACTGTTTAAAAGTTTTGTTTGACTCTTTACACCAAAGTATATCTGACATAATTTTAAAAAACTCAAGCAGAAACTAAACAGCAAGCAGATACTTTGGCATACTCTTAAAACAAAGTGTTGCAGTTGGACACTTCCAGTGTAGATAGCTTTGTTAATTATACCGGTAATGATTTTGTTTTCACACAATATGATGTGTCCTCTGTAAACAACAGCAGGTGATTTATAAGTAATCTTCCATACTCGGCACATTCATATATAATTCAGCTTTAATGACTTACACTGAATGGCTTGTCCAATCAGAATTCATATTTTGAACTCAGTTTTATAACGTTTTGAGTCTTGATTTTTAACTCAAGGGTTCTGTTACGTGAAGCTGTATTTGCACTGATGCCAGACTCATTATTCATTTGTTACGAATAATCTTTTGCTTTATGTCCATTAAGTTAAACTTTTGTTTAGAAAAGTCAAACATCTCACTCAGCAGAATGCATTTTCAGATTTTTGAAAGGGAAATACTGTAACAGACAGTAATGCCTGTAATGTCACATAATACTACAGTAATGATATTATAGCAGAGGGATGTGTGCTGTTATGACAGTTCAGTGAATTCTTTCTGTAATTCCATGAAATTCAACACAGTCACCCAGCAGAGGAATGTCATGAACTCTGACACGAGTTTTGCAGCAAATATGCATATGTTGACTAAACAGCCATCATTCATCAAAATGAGCAATATGTAGAGTACATCTTTTCTAACTCCAATTAGACATATTAGACATAAACCAGAGGTTTCTTGTGTTGCAGTAATGATGAGTCTTTCTTTCAGGCATTTTCCTGTCAGGTTTCTTGAGAGTCAAATCTTAACTATGGTTAAATAACTGCCTCAAGTGGCTTACTACTTCAAGCACGGCACCTGCATGGAAATGAGACTTTTCTGAGAACTCATTTTGCTGGAAAGCGAGATCTGATTTTGATGCAGTGTGCTCTATTTTTAGACGTGTTGTTCCAACAAAGTATACCAGCGTTATCTGACTGTTTCCTAAAATCTGTCCTGACTTTCCCACAGGTGATTCTCAGCCAATGGATGTCTGTTCGGTACACAATAACGACACCTTTCTACGTTACTCTGTCTCTCTGCTGGGCTACGGGTTCTATGGGGATGTGCTGACAGACAGCGAGAGGAAGCGCTGGATGGGGCCTGCCCGCTATGATATCTCAGGTACATGACGTAACACTGCAAGAGATTGACTTTTACCTGCTGGCAGTTTTTAATGAACATTATTTTTGTACAGGTGTTAAAACATTTCTGTCACATCGCTACTACGAGGGAACCGTGTCATTTTTACCTGCTGACGGGAATTTGGGAACTCCTAGAGACAATATGCAGTGCTGCTCTGGGTAAATAATGTCTTTTATCAGGTTATGAGCATGATGTTAAACAGGTTATTCTACAAAACAGCTTGTGGCTCTCATATAAACAAGTACAAAAATGACACCTGAAGACTATTTTTAGTGTGTTAATACTGTTTTCTCTAAACAAGTCAGTTTTATAAAAACATTGTCATAAGGATGGCAAAACATTTACGTAATTATAATATTATTATATATATATATACATTATATATAATTTATAAAATCAACACTTGTGAGATGTTGTGAATGTTTGCTAGAGCGGATCAGATGTGACTCTATAATGGGGATGTATAGAGGGTCATGCATTAAAACATGTATTATAAGAATTGTATTTTAAGGGCATTACAGTTTCCAATTCCTAATATTTTCTGTAAAGCTGCTTTAAAATAATGTGCATTGGGGAAAGTGCTGTATAAATACAGCTGAATTGAAATTACATAGTACATTTTTATTAATGAAATACTTTAAAGTTCATTATGGTGTTTTTGTTTTTAAGATAAATTTTGAAATCATTTTTTCCTAATATAACAGGCAGTATATTTTTAGTGTTTCCTCTTGGTTTGCAGATGTAGTATCTGTCGGCGATCCTCATCTGACAAACTGCTCAGCAGAGATGAAGTGAACGTTCCTGGTGCTGGTGAGAACATGTTTGGGAATCTTCTGTATTCCGGTGTTTAACCAAGTTCTGCATTAAAAAAAGGTCTCATATCTGTTGTGTCATAAATGTGCCCACCACAGTACAGGCCAACAAAGTGCATTTCCAGCCATGATTTGTGATGCCCCATCTGTCGGCTTGCCTGGCACGCTGTTTGTAACATTACACCAAATGGTTCAAGCTGCCGGCCGGCTGATCACTTTAACGCACACACGCAGCACATTATCTCTGTCTGTCAGCACCCTCCAAACAACTGGCACCTCAGTTACCCAGCATTCTGTGTTTCCCCTGAGCGCTGATAAGTGCTGTTTACAGACTCACTCTCTGCCCTCACAGTCTCAAAGTGGCATTTGTGCACGATGATTTCCTTAGTCTTCTGGGAGAATGAGTGAAAGAGTGATGTAGGGAGTTAGTCACCAACCTTCATCAGTAAATGAATGCAACAGCTTTACATAGACAGCAAGTTGCAATGAACTGAGCCTTTTCTATCTTTAATCTTCACTTTGGAGAGAAAACCATTTATAAGTTAAAAAGAAGGTATAATTACGCATTAAAATAAAAATGCCATTATTATGTAATGCATACATTATGTGCATGTATTAACATTTAACAGTGTAATCAAATGAGTGAATAAAGGGCTGTTTAAATCATTTACCTACAACAGCAGCCAGATCATGAGTTTTGTCTTTTTTTTATCAAAGAACCTTTTCATATTACAGGAGTGAATATATAAGACGGACTGTAGCTCATTCCTGAGGCTACTGATCGACAGACTGAATGAATGTGAATATTAACTTTGTGTTACTGTGTAAATGTTCCCTTATGAACACTGTATGTGCGTTTAGAGTGCAGCTTTACTCTGCAACGTTGTGTGTGCGGTTAGAGCGCAGCTTTACTCTGCAGCGTTGTATATGTGTAAGTTTTGTCCTTGTATTTTAGAGCGTCAGGACAATTGGACCGTAATCCGAGGGAAGTTTCTGGCCATCAATGCCGCCAGCATGAGCTGTGCATGTCCTCGCAGTCCTAAAGGCCTGTCTCCATCAGCACACCTCGCAGACGGAACCACTGACCTCATCCTTGTCAGGAAATGCTCTCGCGTAGACTTCCTGCGGCACCTTCTGCGCCACACCAATAAAGACGATCAGGTACCTTTATCACAGAGGAACAATGTTAGTGAAGTCGATTGTGATGAATCATTTAAAAAGATGCCAATCCTGAAAAACCCACTTTGAATGGCTTTAGTGAAGGATTATTTCACCCATCATGTATTCAACCTCATGTCATTTCAGAGTTCTGTGACTCTTTGTTTTGCAGAACACAAAAGGAGAAAATTAAATAAATATCCAGATGGGTGAACTGAATACAGTGACATTCTATTGTGACTTACTTTTACACTTAATAAATCACCAAGAGTGTCAGCAAAAAAGCTCATGCAGTTCATGAATAATTTTCCATGTGGAATACTTTATCATATTAAAGAGTTCATATTAAAATCACGTTACATTTAATGCATTGTCATTTAATAACTTTGCTACCTGGCAGAGCAAAAGGGTTTTTTGTAGGTCTTTAAAAATGCATCAACAGTATCTCTACAAAAAACCCAAAACACTGATTACAGTTTAATAACAGCTTAGACCATTTTAATTATTCTAAATGATTATTACATTTTATGTTACCTTTTTTGTGGAAACTATAAGTCTTGACCATTTTGTAATTGTAATAATCCACCAAATGTACATTTTAAACTACTAAATTGAAATTTAACAATAATCCTAATCTTAGATTTCATGATGCATTGCACACTGTAGTAAAGAAATATCATCAGATTTACTTGTTTTCAGATCAGATATTTATTTACCTGTTGTTGTCTCTCTGTACAGTTTGATCACTCTTTCGTGGAGGTGTACCGGGTCAGACAGTTCTGCTTCACACCCAGATTACAGGAGTGTGATTCTGAGGTGGATCTGAGAGAGAGTGAAGTGAGAGACAAACGATTCTTCAGTCAGATCTGCAGAGAACACAGAGCCTGTGGCTGCATGCCGGCCCAGAGCAACTGGAACTGTGATGGAGAAATCCTCCCTCACACTGCCATTCAAGTCAGGTAAGACACGGCCCCTGCAGCCAGACACGCTCCTTTGGTCACAATGCCCCTCTTAAGTTAGCTTGCGTCCTCCGAGTCAGCCCCTGACACATCAGCCAGAGACATATCTAAATGTTTATGGTTACACGTACACAACAGTGCTGTAAACACACAAACTGAATGGCACAAGTTTTTCAACAGGGTTTGATGGTGAAAACTGTCAGTGAGTTATCTATCACTGGTAGCTATAGCTGATATGTTGAGCTCTCTATAAGACAGAACAGTGTAACCTCAGCACTAGAAGATTAAAACAGGTAAATAAATGGACTTTTGTCCTCTGGCCATTTAGAAGAGCTGCTATTGAAAGTCCCTCTATTGTGCTTGTGGAGATGAGTTGTTCTCCTCCCTGATGCGGCGTGACGGCTCTCCAGAACGCATCATTTCCTTTACGCCTCATTGTTCTCTGTCAACAATGCGTAGCCATGAAATGCTCCTAATTTAATGGCCCTCTCACTGTTAAAGGCTCACCTCCTTTAATTAAAATAGAAGTCCATTCATTTATTCATTTTCAGCTCCAGTAATTGTTTCTCGAATGAGTAAGCAAATAACCTGTTGAGATAATTGATGATGATACCGCAGCAGAAACGCCTTCACCCGAGTGCTAAACTCACCTCCAGAGTATTGAGTGGAATTAGAGGAAATTAAACAGCCCCAAAGCTCCTAACAGCATATAGATTTTACTACAAAACTTTCTACTCAACATGATGTGCCATTTATTACTTACAGAACAGGCGAGGACTTATTTACACGCATGGTGTTTGGTAAATCAGGCATTATTACTATTGCTTAGAAAACCCCTAACTCGAAATATTTAACTTTTGTTCATAAAAGCCCAAACCACACACACAACTCTATGAACATGGAGAATTCCAACCACTTGTCACTGTGTTAACAGCCCAGGAACCCCCCAGTAATGCCTAAACAACCACCTCGACCAACTTATCATCTTGGCAACCACTGAAAACACGTCAGAATCTCAAAACGTAACATTGTGGAAAATGTTTTCCAAAGACACGTGTGGTTTTGAACCCGCTGTTTGTTGCAGTGGTTGCGTCTAGTTTGATTGATGCCTTTTCTCTTTCATTCGATCTCTCTCAGGGTTCATCGTCAGCTGATCATGCTGTTTGCAAGAGGCATCGAGGAACAGACGGTGTTTGAGGACCCGTACTCTCTCTGTGCAATATAGATCACCATGGCGTTCACTCCAGAAACCTCATGAAGCATTGAGACTCTTTAAACCGAGGAGTCCTTTCAGCTGAGCATGTTACGCTGTTTCTTATGCTGTTATACTCAGATTCTCCATATGAAGACGTCTTCATTTGAGGACACATGCAGCGCTGCAGACAGTAGCATCATCATGCTATCTTCATGTGGCCTGTAAAACTGTATTAGATCTTGATAAGGTCGGTTTTAACCAGGTATTACCGTTCCTTTATTTTTCATTGATGTTAAACTTGCTGGTTTTATGGTGTGTGACACCTTCCAGCCGGAGTGGTTAGGAGTGTCTTCTGCCACTCAAGCTGGTCTTGAGAGCATCTCTAAACTGAAGCTCTAGAAACGCAGAAACTTTTTTCATTTTGGAAACATTCCTGGTAGCACCTTTCTTGTTCTTTCTAGATTTGAAGGTCAGGTGATATTTACTCCAATATAAACCAAATAAACTTGGGTTTCTGTTTTTTTGTATGTGTTAAAGTGTTGAAAAATGAAAACTGTCATTTTTTAGCATTTATCATTTGTCTCTTTTGTATTCCCTGACAGTGAATGAGGATTGTTGCTTTAAATTACACGAGTCTTTTGACTTTTGACAACGTCTCATTTTTGTGTGAACTGTTTCTTCACAAGGTTAGCATAAAGTAGCACACAGAGACAGTAGCCCCCTTCATTCAGATTTACCCATGATCAGTTAGTCTGTGATCAGCAGCTTTACGGACAACCATTAACTGTTAATATCTGTGTGGCTTGTCTGACTAGTGCCTGTGAATCCAATTCTAAAACACACAGGCATGAGATACATTTGAATGCATTTTCTGGTCTTATTTTTAGTTCCTGGGCTTTTCAAGCGTTTAAATGTACTATAGCATTAGTGAGCCAAAGCTTTGAGCACTACACAATGTCACTGCAGGGTCAGTGTGTCTGTACTGTTTATCAGACAGAATGTCAATGAAAATACCAGGCTGCGTTGGCTTGCAGCATCCTCTCTTTGTAATGAATTTGTGTTGGTCTCAAATGCTTATGTTTATTTCTTCAGAAGCTTCTTATTGTTCTCACAGCATCAAAGGATGAAAGGGTTTGAGAAAGGCAACAAGAAATTGCTTTTCGCAGGTGTGCAAGTCAGTTGCTTTCCCTGAGTTGAACCAGTGATTGAGGGCATACATTTCCCATGATGCAACTGTGTCGAATACACAACTTCCGTAGCCACGGTGCACGCAGAGCACGTCAATGAAATGTACTGGTCATATTTTACCCCATCAAAAAAAAATTAAAACTAACTTATGAGCCTATTTTCTACCCAATAATTTCAAAGATTGACAACCGCTGTGGCTTGTTCTTGTGTGGTCAGTATTTGTGTATTTGACATTAGTTTAGACATACTGCTGTATCATGCTGTATATGCACCGACACCAGCTGCCCTACTGATCCAAAGTACCAAACCCATTTCAAACACTTACATGGCATAGAGCATAACCACACTTCTGGTTCATCACCTTGGAGCTGCCCTGGCAGATGCTGGTCAGTTATGACATCTGATCACAGTGGTTATCTGGTTACTGTGCATGTTTGAATGAGTTTTCTCAGTAGTGTCACTATGCAGGTAATCTTGAAGACTCAATAGGTGCTTTTACACAGTAAGCTTATGTGAAAGGGGCTAATGACTGAAATCATCCTAATTCATCTAGCAGGTTTCAAGATGTAAGAGCTTTACCTGTTCATTTGATTGTATTAAAAAAACCTGAAATAAAGTCTATTGCAAGTCCTTATTGTGCTTGAGTGTTGCTGTAATTCAAATGATAACCCAAAACTGCTCACCTGATCTTCTTTTACCCTTTATGGAGCTTTAAAGTTCAAATGTAAGACTTCAGTTTCATGTCCAAGGCTTCACTGCTCAGTCCATAATGTGTACAGGTGGTTTCAGAGAACGCCTGAATACAATGAATACTGAATCACAGCAGCAGTTTAGCAATTCAAGCTTCAAAGAGGTTTTTGTCAGAAGCTCCATTACCATATAATGCTGGTGTAAGTGTTGTACCTTTAATTTCCCTTTAAATATTCTCTCCCACATTTGTAAAGGTACAGAAACATCTCTAAGGGATTTAGAACCTCAGCTGTTATTATGAATCTGCAACATAAAATTCATCCATGTTTTTTTAAATGCATTTCATAATAACAGAGCCCATGTCCTGACAAATGTGATTGGTGGAAGAATGGACGAATGAGGTGCCTCCGAAGGGCTTATTACAAAAAATGACTGTGTGGGAGAAATACACTCTTTCCTCCAGTGAGATGGAGAGATATTTAGCTCTGCGTTTCATCCTTCGTTCTGCTCACAGTTCCGATATGGTCCATACATTACCTGCTGTCTGGACCAGCATGCCGATGAAGCTGGGTAATTTTCTCATCTTCCTTCCACAACGTAAATTCCATTTCCTTTCCTCCTGGCTGTTGCTTCACCACGTCTTTATTGATTTATTCTGTGCTGCGTCCCGTTGAGACGGTCTCATTCTGCGACTCTTCCCTGGAGACATTACAGAGACAAACAAACAGCTGTCTGCAGGCTCTCAAATCACTGTTTGGAGACAGCTCATTGTAACCGTGACAACATCTGCGTCTTGACGCACGTTTAAAACGCTCTTTAAATAACTCAGGAGAGATTGGACAGACTCTTTGTGGCCCTGCTGTGGAACATGCACCTGCGCCCCAGACACTAACTTCTCTGTTTCTGGGGCCTGACGACTGATTTTAAGGTCTCAATTCACATACTTACACTATACTATATACTATAGTATTATTTTTTTTTTACTTTTCTCATAGCATAAGGGGTTGTGGTTAATATTACACAAAAACATGCTAGAAGCACACTTTAAAAATCCAATTTTACAGGCAAGGTAGGGATTTTTTCCAGAAACATTTTTGTTATGCTGATTGAAAGTGATTGCTATCAGGATGTGAAGAGGCTAAGTAAAATGGACTAAATACATGTATTTAAATACATGTCACGACCAGGAAATGTTCATCCAATCATTCCATTGGTCCAAGTGTAATAATAGGATATTCCACATGCCTGTCATGTCTGTTTCATGTGTTGGAGGCGTGGCTTTGGAGACATTCTGAACAGAGGGCGGGATCTTATGCTTTAAAAAAAATTAGCTGTTGCTAGTGTTTCTACAATTGTCTACCCCACCTTTAAAGTTTCAAAATACTATATGATTAGGGACAAAAATTGAAGTCTTTACTGTATGTAGCTGAGAGTTTAGGGAAAGATTTAGATTTAGTCTCTGCTTTTGACTAAACGGGTAAATATGACATGAGGAACATTAAAGCATGTTCAGTGCAGAAATGTTTGTAAAAGTCTTGAAATATGAATAAATTCAAAATCACATCGAAAAAGTTTGAAGCAATTTTGTATAGAACAGAAGACACATTCAATACATACAAAACATTTAATAGTGACCACACAAACATCTCTCAGGCACCATCACTAAATTACCTTTCATTGCTTAGAGTATTAAATAAGAACATAATAACAATCCAAAATGTTATTGATCCCAAGCCCTTGGGATATTCTAAGATTATGATTTTACAGGCTTCAGAATACACCAACCCACAACACAGACACCATTAAAACATTCACAGTTCCTGTCATCAAGAGCAATTCATACAGACAGCACCGTAAACCACCTCAAACTCACAGTTTAATTGAGCACTCGGTAATAACGATAAAACAGCGCTCAGTTCACACAGGAAACGCTGTGAGGGCCATCTAGAGCTAATGATCTAAAACCAAGACAATATCATAGGGACATTTACAGAGCATTGCTTAATGTGCCATGAGTCTTCATTGTTTTTTTATTATTTCAACAAAATCACAATTTTTCTAGTCCACTACTTCATGGTGTAACAAACCAAAGGTCATTTGTAGTTGCTGGAGAATGTTTTCTATTATGTGTCATTCCACGTTTCTGGATATCAGACATCACACTTCTATAATGTCTTTAATGTCTATAGCAGTGCAGGTAAGTTACTGTACTCACTAGAGCTTTAATCCTAAATAAGTAATAATGATGCTTAACTTAGTAAACCCCAGTAATTACCTGCACTATTGATCAACAAATTGATTGTTTAAAAAATGAAACAGACAGTTTTTAAAACAGAAATGGCATGTGTAGATTTGTGCTTTAACCTTTTAACTGTGAAAGCACAATGTTAATAGCCACTAACTCTATTCTTGCTCTTAATTTGAAAAAGACAAAGTTGCAACGTTTCATGCTTTTTCTCTGTTTAATTCTAGCGAGAAAAAGCCGGACTTTGTTTTCCCTGAAAGTTATTGCGTTCCTAATGGTGCTTAAAGTAATTACACTTTGTAATGTTTTTCCTTCCTTCAGTGGGTTTCATCAGTGCGTGCGCCGCGGCTCTCTGCTAAATGATGCCATTACCCATACTGCATTTGTTGCATCTCTGCCTAACAAAATGAGTTTCACTTCGCTAAGAGTTTAATTGACTGAAAACAAGGTTTACTTTAAATGACCATGGTTAGAGCAAGTTCTTTGTCACTGTACAGAATGTTTTGGGGGTTGCACACGTTTAATAAACGTTCTCTGTAAGTCACTGTTACATGCTGATATTTGTATACATTTACAATGTATAACCAAATGTGTGATGTTCACACAAGAGCATCTAAAACAACACTGAAAATCAAATGTTGCACTAAAAGAAAATGAGCTGCTGGTTTTGAGAGAAAGCTATTGACTGCTGTTGTCAGGTCACAGGACACAGACTGTCTTACCTGCAGCAGTTCTCCCAAAAATCTCCAGCACTGTGCTCCGATATTCGCCGTCCAGTTCTTGACTCCTCTGTTCATCACTGGGGAGTTTGACAGAGAAACAAATACGGTTGTTATCTCACAGGGTTAAACTGACAGAATCTCAGGACACGGGTTATCTGAGTGGCAGATCACTAACAGGTTGGCAGATCACTCACAGGTTGGCACACAGAGCGGTGCACCACTCCACAACACAACAAACCTGCAGTGCTTGTCTTTACACAGAGAATAATGAGAAGAGAAAACGACAGCAAAAACCAATCCTGACAGGAACATGTCAAAAGATCTAAATCAGATCAAATCTTAAATTTAGCACGACTGATGACCTTTTTTGCACTGGCATTGTCATTCTCATTTACATAATTTAAATAAAACACTGATTTATTATTTTATTCTTTTAAGTCTTTTTATTTATACATCATGTTGTATAGTTTTTGTTGTGCCTGTTTAAATAAAATAAATGACAGTATTTGAATGTGATAGACTTTGGGGTGTCCTCATTTGACTTGGTCTAGTAAAGAAACTACCCAGAATACCTCAGCAACTACAGGGCAAATGCCCCGACGACTGCCCACAAGCTAGCCGTGTGAAACTAGCATTTCACTTATAAAAGCACCATTTACATTTTTCCTAGAAAATGTAAAAATCTACTTTTAAAAATGTAATACAGTAAACATGATTTTATTCATGTAATAAAAATCTAATAATAACTTAATAAGAACTGTTACAAACACATAAGTAAAATATCTGGACACTAATCTGGTCATTTTTAGGGTCCTAAAATTACCATTAATAATATTATGAGTATAATATTGAGAATATGAGAATAAAACTAGAAACTGGACTTGGACATGTTTTTGTTAGAACTACCTGTTTATATCCCAGAATCCAGTTCTGCTGTGGCGCTCAGTCCTACAGCTCCCCCAAATGGATCCATTTGTCTCACATTTTCTGTCTCTCTGGTTCACTGTTTCAGTCACTGTAATATATCCGGAGTTGTTCCACACAGAACATCCATTAAAACAAGCAAACAGTCATTCTCGTATCCAAATATGGTTCAGGCTCAGGGTGCGACTGTCAGATGAAAAGGAACAAAGCTGTAGCTTTTCCCTGCAGGAGATCTCTGAAAACATTCAATTCAACTGTTCATTTCATACCAGATTAGAAACAGCATTGAGATATAGATGCAAATGCTTCTGTCCTCCACACTGGCCAATCTGCTCTTGTAATGGCTGCAGAACCATGAAATCCATTTCAAAAATTGCCCAACTAGCAGAATTATGTTGTCAAAACTTGAAATGTTTACGTGTATTCTATATAGTTCATGATTTGAATACTGAAAGTATGAATACTACTCGGCTCGCTTCATTTCGTCAAGCCCCCTTTTGTTTGATACTTTTGCCTTCAGAAAAAAATGTATTATGACTGAATGCATTTGCATCTAATCTGCTGCGCACAACTCACTGACTGCTATTGGCTAACACAATAAAAAACTGACTGGACCTGAGTGACACCTTTAAAGTTTGTAATAATATTAAGTGAATCTTAAATACCTACATTTTCACAGAAGTGCAGAAATGTTATGATGCTGGTATCGTGTTTTCTTGTAGTATTTTAAAGTGTTTAGTCTGGTCCTGTAGCTGGTTAATATCACAGTGTGGCATATATCAGTCATAAGTACATGATTCAAATACATCATGAGTTTTCAGATCTGCTTTCTGCATCTCTGCAGCTGCAACACTAACTCAAACAAGTACTCCAAACCTTCATTAGCTGCCTCATGTGTGTTTGATTAGTGTTGGAGCTAAACTAAGCAGGTCACAAACCCTCCAGGAGCAGGACTGAGAACCTCGACCGAAAAAATATATTTTAAATCTAAACTAAATGTTTTTTTTGATATCTCAAACAATTTTTTGACAAAAAAGTTGGCTGTGCCTTTAAAGTTGCAGGCGTATACTGGAGACATTTGTTTTGCTAGTACAGAAGAGTTAAAGATTTCTGTTTAGATTTCATTTTGTAATGTCACAATGTTTCTGTATTTGTAGTTTCAGACAGACTTGGGTGGCACATCACAGGCAGTAAGCTGTGTAATAAACATAACCTGCCAGTATAATGAAGAGATGTTTCTAAACTGACCTCTTCTCTTTATAACCCGTTTCACCTTTATTTATTCCATACATCTGAGCTGAAGCAGAGCTCCAGTCCAGCTCCAGAAGAGCTGTAATGACCACACTGATCACGACAGTCCCCGTTGGGACACGCTCTCTTCAAGGCTGACCGAATGGACCTTGTGCTCTCTCACCCAATCAAAAATCTATTTTGTCATTCCCCAAGCCCCCCAGCCAATCAGAAGCTCATCTCCCTTACCTCCTCACGGTAAGGATAGAATCAGCAGCACGTCTCGCCTCAGTCTGTCTGGTGGACATGCCTCAGCCACCCGTTCTGCCTTCACCAATGATCACGTTCACAGGGGCAAACCAATGAAGCCCAACCAACATTAACCATCTGGAAACAGAGAAAAGACCTTGATCCAAACTCAGACAGAAAATCTCATTTAACACTCACTGGTCCAACTCTAAAGCTGTGTGAGAAACAACCAGTCAGACTCTTGCTGCTCTTATACATGACAGCCAGTATTTGTGCTTTTGAGATAATGTCCAATGAACACTCTTATCTCTCTTGTGTCACTTTCAGTTTTGCTACAATTAATTTTTGATTCATACATTTATAATACATTTTCTACAAAAACGCCTATACAGATTTATACAGGTTTATACAGGTTTATACAGGTTTATATGTGGTTTGAGTAATTTCAGTATGTGCAAGTGCTAGTCTGCAATTTTCCTGCCATTTCTACCACACAGGAGAAACTTCCAGGTCACTCTGCTGAACATTAGTCTAGGGGAGCTAGACTAATGTATTTCAGTACAGAAGAGTACTGAATACTTCACACAGATAAGTGCTAGCCAATACAATCATCTTTAAAGCACTCAGAGACACTTCTGTGTATTCAACTTTGTGCTCCGGTCATATTGTAGTAAAATTTCAAGTTGCCCCACCCATTGACAAGTTGGTGTACACGTTAAACTAAGTGAATTAAATTAAAATTTAAGAGGCAGGGTTTCATTGTATTAATCTGACTTTAACACTATATGACTATATATAATTTATTAGAATGTCACTCTACTCTCATCCTTTTAAAGAACTGATACTGAAAGCCACTCCTTTCAATCCAGTGTCCTTCATTTCCAAAGGGAGCAATTGAACCCATACACACTCCTCCAGCTAACTGTCACCACAGCCGATAAGAGCACAATAGAGCCAGTCACCAGCGGCCACAACAAAAGACAACACGGACAGTTCTCACTGCCTGTCCATCTACAGAAATGTACTCTGTGCTGAGTGAAAAGATCCCAGTTTTACTTTCACCACCTCAAGCCCTGGACAGATGTCAGGTGATGCTGGCCTTTGTAATCAAGCCACATGGGTCATGTCCAAACAAATCAGCCAACAAACCCCATGAAGAGCGCATCAATCAGCCGGTGAGTGATGTTGGTGTTTCTGTTTGATGAGAAACATTTGTTCAGCTGCAGCGTGAGCGAAGGTTCATTCTGATTTAGTTTTAGAACAGAAATGCTTCACGGGGCCTTTAGTTCTCTCGACTCTCTTCTGCACCTCTGTCTGTTTCCTGCTCTCCCTCGACGCTCGAGTTTTATTCTATTTTTGTCTTTTATTAGAAAAGATTTACATATTTTCCCCCTCAGGCCAAAATTTCCAAGTTTATAATGACCACAGAATGGGGATGTGCAAATAAAGTCCATGAGGTTTATAAATATTATAATTCCAATTCCAGCTCCAGAGCTTACATAAACAAAATACGTACAATGTAAATATCTAATAATATACTGTTAGTAGTAATAATAATAATAAACAGTCTGTTTGATGTAAAACAGAGATGTGGTGCTGGGTTACAGCCTCAGTTCTTTCATTTCTTTGCACAGATGTTGTGAACACTCTTCTGAGATTCTGGGTTATGTTGACAGGATTGCATCATTTAATTATGTGAGCAGCACAGTCATGCTGCACGTCTCGCAGTCTAACAAGTTCTGTTGGGTTTCAATCCTGCAGCTCCACATGACGAGGATGAAGCTAAAACACTGTTGACATGCATTTAATCTTCCTGCTGTCTAGCATTTCTGTGGTCTTCATGATGTGAAAGATCAGTGCTTCCGGTCTCTAATCATTAAGAGTTTGGCACCAGGCACTAGATCTCGTGAACATTTTTTAGGCAGAGACTCAGGTTGAAGAGGTCCTGAAACACTTACTTTGTTCATCAGAACTGGCTCATAACTCTGGTGCCATTTAATAAATAATAATTAGTGGTCTTTTACGTCCATCCAGAATGAACTGCAGGGATTCAAGCAGGGGTTGATATGGTGTGGACTGTTATATAGGCTTTAGATGTAAAGGTTTAGCCACTCTTGAGATCCTGAATAATCTTTTAAATTCATTTAAAGTGTCTTTTAAGTATCTATACAGCAGGTTAATGCAGTGAGTCTGTTTAAACTGCATCACTGAGGCACTGCAAATCTTTAAACGCATCTATAGAAAGAGACAACGGACAACTCTCACATCTGCCCTAATGTTCATGGCTGTAATTCACCTGCTGTTTGGTGCTACATTCACACCATCTGCCTGCAGTCAGAAGGTGAAAATAGAAAAGACTCATTAAGCTCACAGGGAGAAGACCAGCGTGCGGTTATTACCACAAACGAGAAACAGTGGTAGAGAATACTGCTGAAACAAGCAAACACTTGTTTAACGTAAGTGTTGCAGTAGTGGTGTTTTCTAGAACCAGAATCTCATAGAGATAAGAGGGTGGGCACTTTTAACTTTAGCCAATAAGCAAATACCTAGAAACCACCTACAACACACTAGCAACCACACAGCAACCCGCTAAAAAACACTCAAAACACCTAAAGGCAACTTCAGAGAGGCTAGCAATGGCAACCAAGCTTTAAAATCATACAACCCTCCCTTCAGAGCGCTCTCCAAAGCCACACCTCCTGCACCACATGAACATATACACAGTTTGACAGGCAAGTAGAACATCCTATCATTGTATTCAGACCAAATGCAATGATTGGATGAATCTTTATGGTCCTGCGCCTTCCACAGAAAATATATATTTAGATAAATATGTTTATACCACTTTACTTAGTAATTGCTATCAGGATGTAAAAAAACTTGTAACCAGCATAACCAGTAAACTGTTTCTGAAAAAATTGTCTACCCTTCCTTTAAATAACTGCTTAATGTCAGTGAGACGACTCAAGCTAACATCCAGCTACCTGCTAATCGTTGTTACTGTTCCACACTGATCTGTCTCTGAACTACAATATCAAGACATTTTCTGAGATAATTTTACATCACCTTTTGTTATTACTAATTAATCTGGCAATATAATGAAGACTGTTTTAGACTTTGATGAACAGAGATTCAATATGTTCTTCTGATTTCACCAGTTTTCATTATTGCTCTCTGAACAAATACATTATAACCAGTGACAATACAGAGGTATGAACAGATGCTCAAATCTGCCTCATTTACAATGCCACACAAAAATGTATTTTCATATGTTTGAAATAATGTCAGGAGGACTAAAAGCAGGGGGTTGAATGAAGAGCAGCAGATCTGGGTTATAGTCCATTAAAGCAAAAGCACATACAGACCAGCAGAGAATAATCACTCTCAAAGTCAAAACGTTTTAATTCATACCATTGAAAATAGTTTGGTCCAACTGTAGTTCCAAATGAAAGTTCAGGAAAGTTCAGACATGGTAATACCACAAACCACAGCACAATTCTTCTGGTAACCCTCCACCAGTCCAGCTCCACATTTATTTCCATAATTAGGTCCAGGAGGGAACCAGAAGTTGTTTTACATTAAATCTCTTGTTTCAGATGTCCAGCTGCTTTCCACTCTGTTTCATTCTGGTTCAACAGTGTAGATTTGCTCACAGTCTGTGACTGCCAAAGTGAACCTGGGACCAAGGTGTGTTGATTTTGCTCAGAGAGAGAGCCTGGCCAGACAGCCTGGTTTCAACAGCCTGAGATGAGAAGTGTGTGTGGCCCAAATGGTGAACAGCATATAAGAAACCTGCTGTATAAACCGACACGGGTGATGCAGCCCTAAACACTAAAGGACATATTTGACTGTGCTAATAAATATATATTTCATTTGTTAAAGAAACTATGAGAAGTGTCTGATTTCTGCTAGATGCTTGTTTACTGGTCCTAGTCGAGAGATCACCTCAAGTCTATGAAATATCACAATCTCTAGGCTTGGTTCTCTCCTTTAATTTAAGGACAACACTTTACTTAGCATTCACACTGGTATTTACCGAATGTAAAGATACTGAACCTAAAGGCAAGAGGATAAGGTCACAACCTGATTGGAACCACCATCCACAATGATGCTGTGTTTTGGGCTTAACACTCATTGTATGTGTGTACATATGGTGGTATTTTTACCAGCTAAGAATTCAACAATGTTTAAAGAAATTAAAACAGTGCCAGGAATTGTTGTTCACAGTAGTTCTGACACCTGTACCCACCTGTGTGACATCACATCCTGTTTTTGGTTTGATTAGATGTCTTTGCTCCATGTTGTGTCCACATTTGAGTGAAAACCCTTCAGAATTCGTTTGGAAGCGGATCGAGACCCACCTTTACATTCACACTTATTCAAATGAACTGCACTTATAGAGCGATCAAACCAGAGTTCATTCTAATCAAACCAAACCTGTGTGAACACACAGTTGGATTTTATTCAGCCCTTCTTTTGACCACCAGGCACATATCTGTTAGTCAGATTACTTTTAGCAGTAACAGCACAACTCTCAAAAAACTGCACAATTTAAGGGATCATCAGTGTCTGCAGCACAAATGTTTGGGTCAAGCTACGCACTACAGTTTAATTAAAATGTTTAATTTTCAGTTTACCCAACAGTTGATCACTGTAATGATGATGCCGGTCATAACAAAAATCACTAGTATGACATGAAACGTGTTTGTCATCGTGTATTTTGCAGAGCTGTGGTTGTAAAACGATTCAAATTTACATAACGCTTTCACAATTTTGCATTGTTGCAAAGCAATTTTACACACAAATTTTACAACAACCTGTTGAGATATAATAAAAACAGTATAGTAACAAGGAAGACAGAAATGATAAAAAACTAAAAAAAAAATATTAAATACACAGAATGCATACAATATGTGGTACTATTATAAATATTTCATTCTCTATAATATTGAAATTCAGTATCAGTATATCTGTGGTGCTATTAAGAAAGTACATGTCTACATGTCACATAGTGAATCAGAGTAACAGGCGTATTCATAAATGACAGATCTCATCCCCCTGCTAACTCTGAAATTTTTTAATGAGAAAATGAACGTTGAATGAAACGATGACTAAATAGATGACACCAGCGTCAACTTTAAAATATTTCAAGAAATAAACATGCATCAAGATTCCTGCCATTAAAAACTCCTTTTACAAGCAATGGATATCTGATAAATAACTGCATGGAATCAACAATGATATCTGCGAGGAAGAGAACAGAAGACATTTGTTCTGAGACAATGAGACACTTAGTCATTTAACTGGACAATTGACAGGTACCATATAAAACCAGATACAGCATTCATTCTTAATAAAGAAATAAAATGTGACAGGTCACAGAACCTGAAAGAAACTTAAGCAACCATTTTAACTGGAACATCCAGCAAAAAGTCCCCTGAAGATAGCAGTGATGTTATTAACCAGAAATTCATCTTAGTTTTGGTTTTCTTTTAGCACAAAGAAAGTCAAGCCGAGTTGATTGTGACCTGAGCTACGGGTTCTGCTGGGCTGAGTTTGGGCTTTCAGTGGCTCTATGGGAATGAGAGCTGACTGAGGCCCAATTGTGATTTATGTCAGCCAGAGTTTATAGAGCAGCAGATTTCCAAGAGAAGATGAATACAGGACTGAACTACAGGAGACAATCAGATTACACCACAAGACCCAGTGCCATGGCAAAGAGGGAAGCTCAGGCATCCAGCCACAGAAGAACGACAGCAACAGAAGAACGACAGCAACAGAAGAACGACAGCAACAGAAGAACGACAGCAACAGCTTCATGGATTGTATGAAGGGTCAGATATGAGGACTTATTCATAAGGTTGTGGGATAAATAACATAAATTAAATACATTTTATTAAATTTATTTTATAAATTAAATAAATCAAACAAGTAAATAAACTACTTTAGTTACCATGACTTGGTTAGTTATAGTATTTAGCAGGAATTGGTGGTACTCTACTCCTCACGATACATCTCAGAATCTTGCTGGATAAACTGTAGGTGTTGTTACTGCTGTTCCTACAGCATGAGACTCAAACTCAGTCTGTTTCATTTCTATGCACAATTGTATTATGATTACAGACAAATCACACAGAACACTGAAGTCACTAAGACACTGCTGCTCGGTTTTTGTCATGCTTGCTGCCTGCAGTGGCCTTCATTATTTCAAAGACTTGATAGGTCACATGTAGAGTCCCATATATCGGTTGTCAATCCCAAAACTGGTTGTCAACTTTCTCAAGTTGCTGGACCCACCCACATCTAGTCATCAAATGTCACACATGGTTCTGGAGGAAGGCAGGTTTGATTGAAAATGAATTTGATGGTTTTGTGAGATGATATGAGACGATAATATTATCAGCCAGCTTATCGTCTAGCCTGACTAGTTGACAAATGTCTAAAACCCCTCTAAAACCAGCAAAATAGACCAGCCTAACCAGTTTAGACAGACCCTGCAGGGGATAAACCAGCTTGGAGAATGGATGGATAAGTGGATGGAAATATAATAATAATGTTGTTTTTAATATTAAAATGAACTAAAAGGTTCAGTTTGTTACATCTTGTCAAGGCACTTTAGCATCCATATATGTCATAATTTACTAATGAAGTCCTGCTAGTTAATAAAATATTACACTAAAGTTACATTTCCAATGAAGAGATGACGCACTTGTTTCCTCACAAGTTATCCAACAGACTAATCTGTGAAATTTGGAGATCTCTGAGGAGTCTGGAGGCCACACACATGTCCCTGCAGGTGCTTTAACAGGCTATTGACTCAGCCTTGAGTACATGAGTGAAAAATGAGACTGCTTCTCCTCCTGTAAAACAGATCAAAGCTCTACTGTTTAAAGCTGAGGAGACCAAAGAGTGCCAGATAAAGACCACAGCCACCAACATGAATCACGTCAGGTGAGTAGATATCTTACAGCAATCATCCAGCATCTAAAAAATACATACAAGGCATATTAACAATACAATTATTTAGTTGTTTAATACTTGAATATCTGTGTCAGTCAGCACGGATGTTCTGTTTAAAGGAACTGAGGCAGAATAAGCAAACTGTAAATCCTGTTTCTAGCAACAGCAAACAGAATGAGTTTTCAGGAAACAAACCCTGAATGTGCTGTCACTCCAGACAACAGCATCTACACTGTACATGCTTCACCCTTCCTCAGATCAGCAGGAATGTGTAACATCTTCAGAGCTGTGGAGATGCATGTCATGACACCTGCTCAGCAAGAGGAAGTGAGACAGATAATGTGTCTCACTTCTGCTCAGCTGGAGGACTGTAAGATCACTTGAGGCTTTTGACACTTCTTTGACTCTGTAATGTTTTCCAGACTGCAAGACTAAACCTGTTTACTGTCAAACTCTTCTATGAATGTAATAATGTAAGATCGGTTCTGAAGACCCAACAACTGCTAACAATGTTCTTAACTATTTTACTACTTCTAACAGTAAGAAACAAACACTCAATGGTTATCTAAGACGTTTGAATTAGCCTTCACTGTCAGTCCTGTAAAAAACAGCAATATTAAACATTTCATGCATGTGTTGTTTTACATCCATTTCATACATGTGTTTAGCAGAGGCTTTTATTTTTACCTAAAATTTAAAGCTGCAATCCATACCTTTCGCCTCTCTATCACCACCTCTCTGAAACATAAAATTGCAGATTACTTTACATATTTTTCTTTACATATTTTGAAGTCAAGTCCCACAATATCCGACCGGACAGCTCAAATTATAAATTATTTTTATAAAATTACACGGGTAAGGAGAATCAGGGTAAGGAGACCGTTTTGAACATTTAGCTATTATATATCTGCTCAAAAACTGATTTTGGTGTAAGCAGAAAGGCACATGAAGCTTCACTACATTGTCCAGGTTGTGATGGCTGAAGGGGAAACAAACGTTCTGACTGGAGCAGAGCCAGCATACATGTTTGATCACTGTAGCTGACTGAAATGAGGACATGATTCTTTGGGAAAAAAACAAAATTATGTAGTTAGCATAATATTTTATGGCATTTATATAATAATTGTATTATATAAATTGTAATGTATACAAAAAAGCATCATACTATCAACCTATATATACAGTATATAATATATAGCATATATAACAGCATATTGCTTTGTGGTGTCACCAGTTCATAGCTCAGCTTTATTTAATTTTTTATTTGCTTTTTGCTCTTTCAGTAGAACCTCTAAAGTGACTGTAAAGTCAACCCTCATTACCACATTATTCCACACAGATAACAGGACTTCACTTACACACATTACAGAGCGTTTCAAACAGTGTTACACATTTTAAGGTCAAACTGGTCAAAACATCTTTATGCTGCTTCATGACTAAACCAAGAACATTTAACTCCCTCCCGAGGTCCTGACAGCAGGACCTCTCCAGCATCTCAGCCGACATCATTAGGAATTATCTAGTGTTTTTCTTCAGACAGCATATCCATCATTTAAATGAATGTCTTACAGTGTTTCAGATTCCCACATTCCCCACCATCTTGCATCTTCTGTCTTATTTTAACAGGAAACATCCAGTGACATCTAACTTCAGCTGAATGTCCTAAAGTACAGACAGTAAACTACAATGATCAAACATGAATGCTGGCTCAGCTCCAGTCAGAACTTTTATGACCTGTAGATTCAACGGTCTGGTCACAGTGTTTAACAGAACACTGAACTGGAAGATAATTAATGAATAACTTTCAGTTATTTCAGTCTGATTCTCACACAAAGTGTAAAACCTCAGAATACTTGAAATACAGCACAAAAGTGCACTATAAAAGTTTCTTCTGGACAGCCCTTGTCCTCATCCACTCTCATTACATGGCCAGTATATTCTACAACCCCAAATCAGAAAAAGTTGGGACAGTATGAAAATAAAAAAAAGTAGTGATTTCTAAATTTACTTTGACTTGTATTTCATCGCAGACAATACAACAGCACATTATTTAATGTGTTCCTCATGATGTTTATTGTTTTTTCTTCAAAAAAACAAAATTCCTATTTTGGTTCTTGCAACACATTTCAAAAAAAGTTGGAACAGTAAAGCATTTACCACTTTGTAATGTTGCCATTCCTTTTCACAACACTTAAAAGACGTTTAGGAACTGAATGAAGAAGTGAAGTAAAGACACCAAGTGAAGAAATGTTTCAGGTGTAATTTTGTCCCATTCTTGCTGCAAACAAGTCTTAAGGTGGGCAACAGTACGGGGTCTTCGTTGTCACATTTTACACTGTGACCAGACCGTTGAATCTACAGGTCAACTATTGCTTTTAATTAAACGGCACGTCTGTGACTCAAACCTGGAGATCAACAGGCGATCTTAAACCACGTCTTTGGTTTAATCTATAGTTTGGTTTTCCTGTAGTTACTGCTCAATAATGTTCTCACGCAGTACAGTGTCATTAAAAGTCCTCTGTGCCAGGACACAAAGTTAAAGTGATGAGGGCATGTCTCCTGTCTACTGTTCTGATAGACCACTCGCTTGTGTTTATAACAGCTTCTTCCCCTCTCTCTTCATGGGCCTCCTGTGGGCACTGCCATTTTAGTGGGAACACCTGTACCGCTCACACTAAATTAATTTCTAACAGGCCAGTGGTGAGGGAAGACCGGCGCCAGCAATAAATTCAGCTCGCAGGAAACTCGTGCCAAGAGGATTAAACTTCACAACATAACACAGATGGGAGATGTAGTTCCTCTGACACACTGTGTGCTTGTGAGAATAAGTTAAAGTTCTAAAAGAATTTACATGGTGCTATTAGTACCACAAGCCTGCATTCAGTATGTGATCACAGCGTGTTCTTGAGCCTGCTAAACAACAGAGCTTTCTTCTTAATTGAGGATAATATTCCACTGGTTTAGGCTTCTTGTACTTGGAAATGGCTCACAGAGCTTTACAGTCTTATGATCTGATAATGCTGCTCAGGGGCTTTTGGGTTCAGCTTGTAGGACTATTTTAAAGATTATTTTGGTCTTTATAGTGTTTAGTGTGTACAGGAGCTAAAAATGTGAATATGTTGAAATGTGAAAAAGAGACAAAACAACATGAAATCGTTTAACATGTTGCCTAAAGAAAGCAAGGTTTTTTATTCATGCAAATCTCCAGATTGCTTTACAGCTGATGGCATGCTCTGTGTTAGGACTATACCATCTCCAAAAATGTACTGATCACATCTCTAGAGAACCCAACAGCTGCATTTCAGAGATCATACCAAACACCAGAGGCACTTATCTGAGGTGAACCCATCACAAACACCCTGACTCTCTTTACTGTATCTGGAGGAAACACTGGGTTTCTCTGCCCGATGCCATTTGAGGACATTCTAGCTGATGTGTCAATGATATGCATCTACCACTGCAATATGTATTGTAAGCTAGCAAAACCCAATAACACTCCCCAGGACAATAAAAATCCACTGCAGCATACAGCAGCAGTGCAGGACATGTTACAGAATTAGACTCATTAGATATTTCAAATTCTTATCCTAAGTATGAGCAACAACAAACATCCCAAAGAAGTATTACTTTATTCATATAGCATATTTATATACCTTTCAAACATGAAAGTTCATACAAAGCCACAATATTAAACATTTAGCAAAAGGAAAGCATATGAAAAATTAAGTCACATACAAACAATATAAAGTGGGAACTTTCCAGGAGCAGGAACTGGATTTAAACAGCTACAGAAATAGCACAGCTTGTTCCTCAGAATTCAGAGTTCTGAGAAAATCAGTTGGCACACCTAGAACCTTTTGTTCCCAGAGCGGCCTATAGAGTAGTGTGTAAATACTGACGCTTAAAGTGCTTTTCCAGCTTCCTGTCACCACAGGAAGCACACATTCAGCAGGCAGGGGGTCTTCAGCATCAGATGAGAGTACCCGCGGTGAAAGCAGAGGACCCAACACATCCAAAGTGATTCATCCCTCCGAGACGCAGTTCTCTTTCCAACCACAGCTTCCACATTAAAGCTCTCACCAGCATTACAAATGAATTTCACAGAGCGAGAGAGAGAGAGACCACACAGCGGTCAGCCAAATCCCTCTCTCCTCTAAAGACAAGAGCAGCAGGTTTACTCTCTCAGTGAAATACAACGGCCATTAAGTAGCTCTGGACGCATGTGGTATCCGTGGGAACTCCCTGCATGGAAACAAGGGCTTTGACTGCAACCAGTCACATGGTCCTTTGTATCTGTAGCTGTGGCAGCACAGAGCTGTGTGATGGGAGTTTGTACAGACTAATTGTATGGTGGAGCTTACAAGCAAAGAAGCCTCAAAGAGCCAGGCAGGAAGACTGTAATGGGCCAAGGATGGGCCTGTGAGCAATGGTGATCTCTTAGTACAGACACGCGGTGATGAGCAGTGTTTCTGTGGCTTATCATGGCATTAAAAGCTCACTGGCTGTTTTAGGAAAATCACAGTTGGTGAAAGAAAAAGACAGCAGCCCTGCAGGTCTGTGCTATCCACACACAAGCATTTGATGCTCCAAGAGCGCCATACAGTGGCCATATGTAAAACTGCAGTGAGATATGCCACACTATGTACAGTGTGTTCAATGGGTGGTAATGTTTTTTTGTTCAATGTAATGTTTTCTCTGTCAATCATTAGTTAGGCTGTGATAGAACATAAAATGCTAAAAAAAATGTAAATCCTTCCATTTCATTACAAACCTGTATGACTTCCTCTGTGGAACACAAAAAGATATTGAGAAATGTCTCAATGGTTTTGTGAGCATACAATGGAAGTCAATAGGTGCCACTGTTGTTTGATTACCAACATACTGCAGAATATCTTCTTTTGTGTTCCTCAGAAGCAAAAAGTCATACAGGCTTGGAATAATATGAGGGTGAGTAAATGATCGAAACTATCCCATTAAGAAGCTACAGACAGACAGAACAGACAGACTCCTACCCAAAAGGACAGACAGACAGACAGACAGAGGTTCTGGAGGAATTATAATGGCTATCATTTGATTTGGATTGAACAGTATCTGCCAAGACTTCCTTAAAATGCTTCTCATGCCTCTAATTTACAATAAAGAGGCATGAAAACCATTTCATACACCCTAAATCTTCATTAAATCTCTGTCCAAATACAAGAGTCAATGGCTCCATCAAGGAGTTCACCTCTTTATGTGAACTGATAAATACTCCTGACCTCTCATATAACTAATGTACCATCACAGTGTTGTAGTATCAGAAGCTGTGAGCTCCACACTCCCTCATCATTATTCAAAGACAAAGAGACCCACGAAATACAGTCAAGAGAGTCCACTGACAAGCAGAGAAACAGAAAGCTAGACACCTTTCCAAAGAAACCGGGACACATGCCTATATCTCTGCTTTGGGACAGACACTGACAGTAATCAGCAAAATATCACAGCAGAAAGAGGCAGAGAGAAGTGTTGCACTTTCCCCAGTGTTGATTCAGCTAATTAATACTTATTGAGGATCCAGTTTAAGGCAGCAGTTGATTGCAGGCCTCTGTGATTGGATGAAGACTCACTCACCTGCAGAGAACTATAATGGTCAATGTCTGTCTGTCTGTCTCTCTGTGCCATAATTTCAGAATGTTTTCTACGCCCCTAAATGACACAAAAACAAAACTGTGGTCACGTGTCAGACAGATCCTTCTTTTCTAAACAGACGGCTCTTGCCAGGAATAGCTGCAAAGCAGACAGATGTTTGTGCCAAAAGTCTGGATATTTAAGACTTGTTAATTTCCCTGAAGAGTGAGATCTGTTTCTAATGTGTCAATGTGTCATGAAACCAATGGCATGAATTTGGGGCAGGACTTTCTGTTTGAACTTTGACAGATGGGTGTTAGGGGTGGTTGAGGTGAATATTAGTGCAGTTAATTACTCATATTCAATTATTAGTAAATGACACAGTGACAGAATGACTTAAATCTCTCAGGTCGTTGCCAGCTGATCATACTGATCCTCAGGACTAGAATGCAGCAAGTCTGTTGTTGTTAACACAGTTAACCTGCATCCAGCCAAATAATTTCACCCTGAATGTGAGATTATCCAGAGGCCAGTGGGCAGCATCTGCAGAGACCAAACCAACTCCAGCAGCCTCTGACCCTGCATTTAAGTCTTACATCTCTTATTCTGTCAGGCTGTGACACAGGCCTGCCTCCAGAAAGATTTGATCTATAAACTCCTGCAGTTTGCTCTGACATGTCTCACCATCCTCCAAACAAATAATAAAACCTTCTCTGTTAGGGTGACAACAGGAATTAAAGGCATTGACAGATACCAAAGAGCCGTTTCTGAAAGCCTGACTCACAGCACCCTCTGACATCAGGGGACATTCATGTTTATGTACTGATGGCCAGCTGGTGTTACAGCTTGGGCACGTGGACTTCAGTCTCTTTTTTAGCCTGCAGGAGTCTCATACTTGCTTGGTCCCTGATTTGAATCCCGCTTGGACACGGTCAAGTAGAACCAGTTACAGTGGTAAAATAACCTGGATGGGAGTAAGGTTCAGGGGTTACAGAGGTTCTGCAGGGGCTGTGCCTTTAGCATCCTTGTTAGCACGCCAATTCTTTATCCTTGTCTCTCAAATTTTACACCTCAGATCAATTAAGTCTGATCTCACGCTGCTTTTCTAACCAGGAGAGTTAGACAGTCTTCAGCAACAAAATCACAGCCAGCCTGTTTAATATTCAGCCATGTAGAAAAATATTTTGGATATTAAACCTAGAAATCAGACAGAGAAAGGCAGACCAGTACTTGCATGTGACTTGTTCGTCGTGGTTGGTTAGGACAAAACCATGAATAACAGAAACTAATTTATGCAGGGTGGCCATCCTCAGCCAGTATAAAACATGAGTCCTGACTCAAATGTATTAACATCTATAATGAACATGTACAAGAGCTGTTTGTGAATACATAACTACACTTGTGGGAAAGTTAGCAGCTTGTTCACCACAGCATTCAGCAGAACTTCATAAACAGCTGTGCCTCATGTTTCCTTTCCACTTAAACATCTGTCATTAGTGCCCAGCAGTCCCTCGACTACGCTGTGTACGGCACATCAGATCATTAAAAACAGGCAGCCGTCGCCCCGTGTGCAGCAGTGCATGCCGCGTGACGGGTAAACAGTATGCTAGCTCATTACCAACTGACAATGAAGACAGCATCGGCTTAAAGCCACCACAGATAATGTGAAAGAAACCAGATTTATTCCCAGAGCAAAACCAACAGTGGAGAGGATAAGCTAATATCAGAATACAATTCATTTATTCATAAATAACCTTCAACACACAACGTGAGGTGACAGTGAGATGATGAACCAATCAGCAGAAAGATTTACTTAGACTGTCTTAATTTCCAACCTTCATAACCTGTCTGAGAAAATGAGCACAAAGAAGGAGAGACAGAGCTAAACTAATTCAGCTTCATATCTGCAGTTATCATACAGCACAAGGTTCATGTAGAGAGATATATGGGACATTATGGGACATCACAGGCAAAGAAATAAAGCCATTAGATTCTCCATCACTGTTTCTGAAGCAGCCCAATAGGCTTCCATTTGTCTTCATTCTTCCCCTCAGGAAAGTGTCATATATGGCAGTGGTTCTCTATTGGCTTTCCGGATTTTTTTACACTAGCTGTCCTAACACAATGCTGTTTAATTCAATTATTTATTAACAAAAACATAAAAAATGTTGTGTCCAATGTTCAATATGAAAATGTATTACTAAGACACAGGCTAAAACAAAAATCATTGCTCAAATCCATAAACATAAGCAATAGTAAACCAATTCAAATCTATAACAAAATTGACTGATATATTTTATTTCAATGTTATTATGCTGTGATCATTAAACAGGAAATTTACTTTAACAAATACACAGTAAATATTCTTTAACTGAATGAAGCAAGAGCACTCGACAGGGCAGAGCTTCTCTCTCTTGTAAGGGTGCCTTTCCTGTTTCCTTTAATAGCACAAGTGTTTTTCACAATTCAAACACATTTTATCTGTGGCTTTACTATCAAGACTTCTTTGTGAATCGAGGGTCAGTCACAACAGACAATGTATTTAAACTGATAACACAGCTGCTCTTTAACTCAGTTTAATTTACATTTCTTATACACTTATGTGTTCAGTGTCGTTAAGTAATACAATCTTTCTCTTTTGGGAAAACAGATTTTTGCATAATAAAACATATAGAATAAAACTCTCTCTCCACCAATACAATATTCAGTGTAAATTTATCTGCTCAAGTATGCTTGTAATTTGCTTAGTTCTAATTAAATTCATAAATGTATACATACAGTAAACAGCTTCCACAACACTACGACATATTTAACTTGTTTAACAAAGCAATACCTGTATGACATATTGCCACTGTGTTGCTTCCCACAGGATGTTGTACAACTAGTGTGATTTTTATATGCTATACATATTGTCATTATCACACAATTATTTTACTCTTACCAAATGTTTAAAGGTGTTTGGAGTTCAGATGGATATGCTGTTCAGCACAGGGGCAGCCGTCAGTTTTGAGAGAGCGATTGCCAACAGTCCCTGTGCTGTTGTTGCCACTTTTAACATTTGTCCAGAAAATGCGAGTGTCTCATAAGGTGTTAAATGACTGTGATATGAGCTCCTAACGTAAAAGCAGGGTCACCTCCACCACACAGATGAGTGCCACATCACTCAACATCCAGACATTAATCTCTGCACCCGTTACTGGCCTCCAGAGACCCCCAAACCCTCAGTGTCATGTCCTTTTCTCCTCTCCATGTCCCACAACCTCTCTTCAATCATCTCCTGTCCCCTCTGCTGGATCATGATGAATCTCACCTTTAACAAACTGTCCTGTCAAGAGTAATACAGAGACCATGTTTGTCAACACAGAGCAACTAAAAATACACTTTCCTGATCATCAGCCAGCTGATGTTTCTCATCAGAAAGTCTAAATCTGTTCCCGCTGGGGGAGGTTTGGATTTTGAATGACAGATGTGCTCTGTGAATATTACCGTTCATATTAATCAAACAACATTAAACTGCAGGTGACTTGCAGAGTAAGTGAGCTGCTTCAGGAACTGTTGCACGGATGCTTGTGTCTGATCACTGACAGTTTCTGATGACTGAAGACACATCCATCTTAGAGTCAGAATAATGTTTTTACATTAATATTAATAAAGAAACATTTTTAACTGACATACTTTATCAATCAACAGTTTAGTTCATTAAAAATATCAAATGAATTATTTGCCCTATCCACCACATATTAATGCTTTTATTAAGAATTATTTAAATGAGTACCACGAGTACTAAAGAACCAACAAAAGAGGCAACAAATTCAGAAAGTTAACAAATGAAAATTCAAGTGTAAGTGACAGATATCAAGACGTACTGCCTGAGATTAAACCTGACTTGTTTAACAACATGTGAGTAAATGATTCTCTACATCACAGGTGAACAACATACGGGTCACGTGACACTGAGGACATTACAGAAAATACATGTAAAGCCATTATAACGTTTTAAAGCTGAAATGTTTAATGACTGTCTGTCATACAGCGAATACAAATGCAGCAACTGATGCAGTTGCAGGACCTCTCACACACATTAAAGTGAGCTGAGCTGATTATTACATTATAATCAGATCTACTGCCATCACATCACATCATCACATCTCACCACATCACATCTCATCACATCTCACCACATCACCACATCGCATCACATCACATCACCACATCACCACATCCATCTCATCACATCTCATCACATCACCACATCGCATCACATCACCACATCACCATATCACATCTCATCACATCACCACATCACATCTCATCACATCACCACATCACTATATCACATCTCATCACATCTCATCACATCACATCATCACATCACTATATCACATCTCATCACATCTCATCACATCTCATCACATCACATCATCACATCACATCATCACATCATCACATCATCACATCATCATCATCACATCATCATCGCATCATCATCACATCATCATCATCATCATCACATCACATCATCATCACATCATCATCACATCATCATCACATCATATAACATCATCATCACATCATCATCACATCACATCATCATCACATCATCATCACATCACATCATCATCACATCATCATCACATCATCATCACATCTCATCTCATCACATCTCATCTCATATCACATCACATCACATCATCACATCACATCATCATCACATCATCACATCACATCATCATCACATCACATCTCATCACATCACATCATCACATCACATCATTATCATTACATCTCATCACATCACATCTCATCACATCACATCACATCATTATCATCACATCACATCATCATCACATCATCACATCACAGGTTACAATGACAGTGATAGTCGTCTGTTTTATTTCATCACAACTTCAGTAAGACATGGTTTTCACGCTACAGGAGAAGTCATTAGAATAAACACTGTGACTTACATGATATCGCATCCATATCGTAAAAGTGAGTTAACGAAGCCTGTGCCTCACTTGCGACTGAATAACCAACCGATCCGCTGAGAAACATGTTGACTGCGTCAGTGCGTCACTACCACGCGGTAAACACGCGATGACGTAGAAGTGTTGCGTTTCTATGTTTCAAAATTTTCCGCATCACTGTGACGTCACAACAACACACTTTTCAGATCCCGTCGTTTTCCGGTCTTGTTATCAATGAAGTCAGTCTTCAGTTCTGTATGTTTAGTATGTTGGTAACGAAACAGTGACTTTCACTGTATGAACATAAACCACTGAAATATTTCTCAAAACAGGCGATGTGATGGTGATGATCATATAAAACACTGAAACATAAAAACTACGCATGTGTACATGTATAAGAGTGACGTATTAAAGAACTGTGAGATATCAGCTGATAATAATGACTTCATACTTCAGTTCCTGACACACAACTTAATAACATTTGTGATAATGATGCTTCACAGAGCCGCTCTTTATTTCTCTACATATCTCTCTTCTTTCTCTTTATGTTCCTCATCTTCAGCTCCATCTGAAATGTTTGGATAAAACGCATCTGCTTATGGTGACGTCAAAGTAACCAATTATTTAAATAATATATTAATATATTAACACATTAAATATTTACTGTACAATAAAGGCCAGATAAAAACAGACATTACTATAAAAACGTGTACAACACACTATGCTTTAGTAATATACACAGTGCTCTTTACATCAGAACAGACATTATATCGCACTATTTTGTACATAAATCCAGTTTTAATCATTTTCTTCATAACACTGGACAAATTGTTATCAATAATAAAAATGTCAAAATAAGTGTTATTTTGCAGAAATACCCAACATTTTACACGGTCAGCACACATTTAAGTGTTTTAGTGCCACCCTGATCATCTGCAGATACATGATGACAACTGATCACACAGTCTCACATTTCATACCTAAATCAAAAGAAAGATAAATTATTATGCATACATCTTTTTTAAAATATTTGGTGCATTTTGACATGATCTTGATGAATATTTGATGAACATTTTCATCCAAAAATTCAAACTAAAAAAAAACTGTTCAGACATAATGCTTTTTATTATTATCAAAAACAGCAGAAATTTAAGGCAATAACAAATACTATATGATGTATAAACACTGTTCTATGTAGATGTCTTTTGCACATTACAGTAATAAAAATGTAGGAAAATGTGCTTAATTTTCTAGTAAATGTCACAATAGAAATTGAACTTTCTTTTGATTTTTGCAGTGAAATGACCACCTGTGTTCATTACGTTTTGTATCACTCATGTACTGTATTAGTATTAACTTCATTAGCTTCAGAGGGCTGATACTCTACTGTATCAGAGTTTGTGCTCAATACCATACAGACAAGTGAGCAAGGTTTTTCACTGGAATTATAAAGGTTTAAATAACTTTTTCCTGATATTGCAGTTTTCACACCCTGGCCCGGGCTGGTTAACGGGTCAAACTGGCCTTTGTGAAGAGCAGTTAAAGAAACAACATTTGGCAAACCTACTAGATCTGATACATTCTGTGCTTCATTAGTGCTGGTTACAACCCAGAGTGTCAGAGATGATTTAACTAACCAGTATCTAAAAGTGATCATCTCCAAATCTCACGAGGATGTTTGGTAAAATACACAGATCCAAAGATGGAGTTCAACAGTCTCTCAGAAACTGTAAGCAAATTAACATGAGCAGCATTTTCTCACAAAATCTTTCTATGAAAAATTAAAAATTAATCTATGGAAAGTTTTACATATAAATGTGGCACTGAATGTTAAGCTACATATTTAGGTGAACATAACAGTACCTCTGTGCAAAGCAAATATAGTTTCTCAATTGAGGGGAGAGAAACCCGAATTACTCTGTGACCCCCAAAATACAGCCTCATTATTATAATGTGGTATATGTTATACTGTTAACATCTTACAATGACTCTATATTGTTGACTATATTGTTAAACTAAATCCAGCTTAATGTATTTTTAAAGTAGACCGAAGTATTAACCACTATCAGTTTAAGAAGTTAACAAGTAGTCTGACACAAACTGCCTGCATGTAAATTTACCTGAAAGCAACTAAGAGGCATTTATAGATTACATACTTGAATAAAAGGCTCTTAATTGTGGTTTACACTCTTTGTATCTATCCAGTGTTTTCAATCACTGAATAACAATGATTCTGTTGGGTGCTGTGACACTATAGCTTAATAGAAAGTAATTTGAAACATATGAAACAAAACCTTCTCAAAGTACAAAGTTGGGAAGAAGCCTGAAAACACATGAAGCACACTTTTCTGCGAGATGAGATTAAGTCTGTCTGTTTTCTGGGTATGCAGCAACAATGTAAACAAATATAAAAAGGCTTTCTTATGGCAGTCTCAGAGATGCTGACAATGACAGTGTTGCTGTGAAAAAGCTTCAGACTTCAGGTGCTTCCTCTGACTTTGAAGAAACCATCAAAGTCAGATCACCGCTGTATTAACTTCTCTCTTAACAGGGTCTGTGAGTCGCTTCTGTATGTGTTCATTTGTTAAAAGGTTCTCAACTTTGTTGTGGACTTTAACCACACCCACACTGCATTGGAATTGGTTGATTATGTCACAAATGACAAAATCTGCCCGTTCTGCTTGGGGTTTTAAACTTGATTTGTGAACATGTTTTTGTCAAACATACTGCATTTGGTCACGTGAAATGAAAGAACCAATGGCATTTGGCATTAGTGACATCAAACCAGAGCTCCTCCTCTACGGACAGCCTTCAAAGTAAACTACAATGGTGAGGGACTCTGTAGAATACAGACTTAATGTGGGAATCATATGGACTTGTTTTTATCCTGTTTTACAGTAAAAATATCCTCACTAAAATAGTTTTTTGTTAGGGCATGAGCTTAAAACAACTATAAATGAAGACATCTAAACTTGATTCAAGAGTTGTTCTGTAAAGTCAAGGTATTATCTTTTAAATTCTGCTTTTCAATTAATTTTTCGGGATTTTACATACTTAAATAAAAACAAGATGATACTGATTTAAAAACGTGTTTTTGCACTCTCCTGTACAATCATCTTAAAATTCACCCCTGTAACATCTCCCAGGATAAAACCAGAGAGGTGTGGAAACAGAATCACTGGGAGAGACGAGTACAAAAACTATTCAGTGTGCTCTTCTTAAAAAGCCCAAAACAGTCACAATAACATGACGTGAAGCTGCCCGTTTCCCTCCAGCAAGAAACGTCTGTGTCACAGGAATGTATGCTCTTACTGGAGCTCCTGTCCTGCGTGTCAGGTCAAACTCTCACTGTTATCTGATCACAGTCAACTGAAGTAAATGAGACCAGAGATATTGGTCCAGCCCAAATGAGACGTTCCTTAGAGAGATGCAGAGTGAATCACGTCTCAGGGTTGACTGTGGCCATTATCTTCATGTACTGCGTAAAGATCGCCTCAAAGGCCTCATCTCTGTGAATCATGGCACCAAAGACTAGCGGCTGTGAGAAGATAAAGCGCTTTACTCATTTATTCATCAAAGCAACCAGAGACGAACAGTAACTCTTTTAATGAGGTTACGCTTCTTCTAAAAGAAAGCAAGTGTTTTTTCTTTGAGCAGAATGTTAAATCAGGTTTAATCAAACCTTCTGTGCTGATGGTGTAGTGATAGAGATACCCATATCAGACCCCAGCAGAACTGATAAAACCTTGTACTGTGCAAAAGAAAATCAGCATTACTGTAACCATGGAATACAGAACATATGATAACAAAGGAGAATATACAATAGATACATTATCAATATACAGACAGCTTCTGTGGAAAAAGCCATATACACAACTATAGAAATATACATACAAACATTTATGATTCCTCTGTGTTTTTAGTGAGTCTGTGTTTTGAGATACCTTCTGGATATCTGTAATGTCCACCAGTTTGATAACCTTGTTCTTCTTTGAAGAACCTGATCTTGAGCTGGAACTCTCAAAACACAGATAGCTGTTCAGTGGAGAACCATGAACTGCATTAATGCTGAAGATGTGGAGATACTCAACATGATGTTTAATTATATTGCATGAAATGATTTATGAAGACATCAGCTTTGTAGCTGGAGATTTAAGTCTGAAGACATCCTGCAATGGTCACCCATTAGACAGTAAGCACATGAGGGTGAGTGTCTTACTGCTCAGTGATGTACAGAATCCCGTGTCGAATGTAGTCAGTGGGCGGCTTCCTGTCTCTGTTTATCAGACAGCATCTCCATCCGTTCTCACACACTAGAAGAAAGAACATCCAAACAAAACCATATCCTCATCATTTCCTACAACAGTGTAAAGGGAGGAGAGCAGCTCTGAACAGTTGGTCAGACAGAGAGTCCTCACCAGACAGAGGTCTCTCGCTCTTGGGCAGGTTAAAGATCTCGTGGAGCACTTTCTTTGTGCTGTGGGATCGACTGCTCTCCTCTTCTCGGGTCACTCCGGTCGGGATGGTGACTAAACTACTCCGTGACAACACCGGCTGAATCTGAACACACAAGAGAAGAGATCTGAACAACTCAAATGAACTGACCCTTCACAACAACACTAAACTCAAGGAAGTTCTTCACATCTAGAACAGTTAACATGAAATTGTATGAGCATGTGTATGAGCTGCTTTCTAAGACATATTTGCATACTGTTTATTATAAGTTAGTCAGTGTACTGATGCTGTAACTGAGTGCAGGTAACAGTTCATGCCAGAGATTACCAGTATATATCTGTTATATACTAGGGTTGGGTAATAATACACATTTCGCAGAAGATTTTGCGGAATTCTTATTTCTATTCAGATTTTAATGCTCTCCATTCATCTGGGATTGTGTTAACCTATTTCTCAACCTCACTGTTGTATAATAATAATAATAATAATAATAGAAAACTAAACTAAATATTAAATTAATATTATATTATTTAACGTTTACTGTAAATAGTAATATATTCCTGTCCTAATCTGTTCAGTTTTACACATCCTCAACCAAGCATTTAATTTTGACAGATTTTTTAAAACTTTTATTCATTTTGTATTCCTGTGGATGTGATGATAGCTTGAATGATTTCTTTAAATGTAAAATACAGGCTAAACTGCAGATGGAATTGATTGTGGAGTCTCTGTATGTTGATCAGAATAATTTTGTCCATGTTTTCTGGAAATCCTAGGCCTCTATGAAAAATTATTGATTCGAGGTTCAATAATATTTCCAGCAAATTTTTGCTTCAGAAATAACCATCTACAGGGTGGGAGTTTAACTGCAAGTGTTGTTTAATGAAGCTAAATTAACTGACAACATGATCTAAAAGATTGATTTTGGGATTGAAATACAGAGACACGGCACGGTCAAACACCAGAAACCTTCTCACACCCAGACAGCTGAGAGAGAGAGACAACAGATCTGTGTAACACTGATGGTAACCCTGAGAGGCAACACCATCACACACATTCACAGTGCCTGACACTCTACAACCATCTGACAAACGGCTGAAAAGATATTTCTATTATTTTTTATAGAGATGTTAATTTAAAGGGAAGTAGTCAAAAAGAAAGTTTTAAACTGAAATTTACTGGCATAGATCATCCAGAATTAACTGGTAATCTTCATCTGCAGTGGGCTGTAAGTTTTCTTTTGGTATATTTAATAAATAATTTAGATTTCTTTATCAAATGTTTTCAGACAATCATCATTCAAGAATCAGACATTGTTACTTCGCGTGATTTCAGACCCAATTCATCAGTTCATTCAGTTCTTGTTTCATCAAAGGTTTGGACTAAAATAAAGATACTAATATGAAATGAAGTGCATAACAAACACAGAAGGCAGGTTTAGTGTCTCTTACCCGTCGTGACAGTAGCATTGCTGTGTTCTTTCAGCTGAGGGTCGGTGGGCAGGCTGTTCCACATGATGTACGGCGTGTCGTATTTGTCTCTTAGTTTCTTAAACAGAAAGTTTATAATAAAGAACTTGATTCCTGTGTAAAGCCCTGCCAGAGAAAACACACACAATAAACCTTATAACACTCTGATGAGGGATTTGTTTTCAGGTTTCATGTATTTAAAATGTCAAGTCAAACCCCTGAACACAAGAGAAATATAAAATGTACAATGACGTGAGGCTCACGAAAAAATACAACAAACATATTTTCAATTTCAACTTAATTCAAAAATGTCAAAATGGTCTAACTGTCCTTAAAGTGTTTATGTGCATGTGTGGGATTATGGCTAATGATTCTTACCAATCATAAAGCCCATAAGCTTGAAGGGTAGGATGCAGGAGGAGATGAAGGCCACCCACAGAGCGATGTACAGCTTCTGAGTAATCTCAGACTAAACCCACATTCATTAGAGTAAACTTTCAGATTATTAAACCTCAACAGAACCCTGAACCATGTGTGGTGTGTGGAAAAAGTGAAAATGGCTACTTACTTTTTGATTTTCTCTAAAACATCTGACATCTTTCCAAAGAGACTCTGTGGAGAAATCAATTAATTATGGTATTGGTGAGTTAAAATGTAGTATATTGAAAAGTAAAGATAACTCATCAGGCAGGTGCCTGTAAACATTCAAAATAACAACAGACATAAATGTAATGAAATACTGAAGGAACATTCTGGGTTCAATATAAATTACATGATGTTCACAGAACTTGTTTTGAACCAAACAAAACAAAAGCAAAACGATAAAAGTCGTGTACATCTATACTGTGAGAATAAAGTTGACACCTGTGCTTTCTGTGCAACCTCCAGAATTAACTGAAACTTTTCAGACACAGTGAGATCTTCCTTAGGAGGTTCCTGGAAATCACAAGAGGAAAACACTTAAAGATACACAAACAGAAAGGATTTTAATATTCTCTTTGAAAAAGTTCCCACCACCCGGTTCTGAAACTTCAGGCACAATACTCCACTGAATTCTCCATCCTCTAGAAAAACAGAAACAGGACTGTTTTTGGCTTTCAGAAACATCCACAACTACAAACACAATTACTGTATCACTTGAAAAATGACAGAGAAGTCAGTGGCTAGCTGAAACATACGCTTGATATCAAACATACGGTTTAAAAAATCCAGACACATTCAAATGAAAAGCTGTAATTCTTTATAAGTGACTCCTGTCAGCAGTGAAGAGGCAGAAGAGCCTCACCTGGTAATGAGGTAGTTCAACCTCATCATTCAAGTTTAATGCTATTAATCTAGAAGGTGTAAACTCTCACACAAACGTCTAGTATGTCAGTTACCGTTCATAAAGAGTCATGGTACCAGAGTTACTGACAGACAATTCCATCGATTTCCTCAGTCTGTCTGAGGTGCAGAAATGCAACAAACACAAAACACATACAGACACTCAATAGCTGATGTGTACACAGAGTGCCAGCTGGATAAAGCGGAAAGACATTTGTCACTGGTCTGGAAAACAGTTTACAAATTATAAACAGATAAAGCTGAACAAGTGAAACAGAAAGTAACACTGTTTGTGACCTGTTTATTAATGTTTCAACATCAACAGACTCACAGGAACACTTTCATAAAGTTACACTTACTAAGTCGCCGCAAATTTTCTGTTAATCTGTAACAAAAATGTAAATCAATTTTCTGTTTAACATGTTCAAGAGAAAACACAGTCAAACATTTCATGTTTTACATCTGCAAGTGATGCTTGTCTGGGCAGAACTGAATGATTTGTGATTCACTAATGAAAGATTTATTCACACCAATGCCTAAACAAATATAAAGCCTCCAAACAGACAAAGTCTTTTTACAAAGTCTTTTACAAAGTCTTTTTCATTCACAGGAGAAATGCTGTTTCTTTAAACTGAAGCTCATCTGTAGGTCAGTACAGCTTCCTGACCACAAGAGGGCAGAAGTTTGTACTGTAACTGGACAGGACAGATGAAGAACTCTATTAAATAAGAACCAAGTAGAGTTACTTCATTATATTCAGAGCGGCTCTTCAAAACTGAGATGCTGCAAAGCATAAAATAAACTGAAGAATAACCTAAATGTGTGAGCGTTTGATTTTATTAATAATGTTAATGACTTTTAGCTCTCAATGGCTCTTCAGCCTCAGCTGTGTTCTCCTCAGGCTGAAAGTGGAAGTCCTCAATATAAACCCCGACACAATCGTACAGCCAGCTCTGCAGCCGGAAACACACCGCCTCTTTCTGCTGTTTGTCTAAAGACAGACAGACTCCAGATTTACAATTTAACAAAAACTCCTGAATCACGTAATGCGAGAGTGAATGAAGAGATCGGTCTGGCCTAGATACAAATTTAGTGTCTAAAAAACAACTGGAAACTTCCTGAAGCAGATTAGAATCATTAACCAAAACTACAAACCAGAAGATCCAAAATCTCCATACATGTTTAGAGTCAGAGTGGCCGCAATACTAAAAACTAAAAGCAGAAGTTGAAATATTGGTTCACATTGATTTTATTCCACATTCCAGCAGCTTTTAAAAGATTTCAGACAATTTTAAGTTTGAAAGACAAGTAAACAACCTTGCTTTCTACTGTCTGGCTACACAGGCAGCTGTCTTGTAAGGAAGCATCCTAATTGAGAGCCTCATAAATGCACCTGAGAAACCAGCGTTTTTGGTCTTTTAGCTGGTTTAGGCCGGTCTGGTGGTTTCTGCTCATTCTGCTGGTTCTCACTAAATGATAACAGAAAAAAAGTGTTAACAGAAACAGGACAGACAAGACTCTAAACATCAGCTTAAAGGGATAGTTCACCCCAAAATTCAAATGTGCTGTTCAAGGCAGGGAAGGTGATTTTTTTCCAGAAACTTTTTTGTTATGCTGGTTGAAAGTCTCTCCACTTCCTGTTACAGATGTTGCCATTAAACAATGTGAGAATGTGATCTTCCAGCATACGGCAGTATAATAAAGTGGAGAATAACACATATTAATGGTAGCTAATAAAAACTGCATGATTATCACAGTGATAAAAAGCTGAGGCAGCAGTTTAATGTAAAAAAAGGGATATCGAGGACTGATAAATACCACTGTTAAACACAGCTGATTTATTCAACAAATCATGAAAGAGCTGATAGTTGTTTTTCTTTCTTTCTTTCAATGTACTCGTCTGTTACATTTCTGCTGGGAATGTTCATGTTAGTTGTTCAAAATATGTGAGTGCTAATATGAGCTTTCTCAGACAGACCACTGAAGTCTTTTACAATCAAACTGCAGCAGCTCTGAGCCATTAGTGCTCATAATCTGACAGAGCTGTTCTGATGAGACGAGTGATCAGCTGCTTCACTGGGTTTCATTAGCAGAGATAAACTCTGCAGGACGGCAGAGTGACACCACTGCAACAGATCAGCTTGACTCATGAATATTAATTAGATGATGGAACGTATTCCTTACTGAAAGTACAGTAAGTGGGTGACAGTCATAGATTACAGTCAATACATGATTCCTTCTTAAATGTATTTCTATTTCCTTTTCCTGATTTTGTGAAAAACTGAACAGGGGTACACTTAGGAAATTGCAAAAGTTAAAGCTATTATTACACACCTGATTTCTGCACTCTGTTTTTGTGCTTCAAGAATAACTGAGAGGATTGTAGAGTATATGATGAGATATATATATATATATATGTATATATATATATATATATATATATATATATATATTATATCTTCTGGCTCTTAGCAAAACAAGCTGTATAATATACAGCAGTGAAATACACACCTGCACACAGTGTCTGTTGTTAAAGATCATGAAATCACTTACTGTTATTTTAGTCCTGTGTTGATTGTGAAAGGCACACGCTTCTGTTAAACGTTGATAAGTTTTATCACTTTGATACTAATTGCTATCAGTGTATCAGCTATAAGTTATATAAAAGCATACTGATAACCTCAAAGCTGAAGGCTGTAATGTACTGTACTATACATGAGCTGTTGGTATGAAGAGTTTTTGAAATAAAGTAATATGAGGCCTCTCAGAGCAAAATTAACAAGAAGGGTATGAAATATATGTCAGAATACTGTCACTGCTTCATCCTCATCTTCTCTCACTCTCTTTCTTCTTCAGTGTAAGATCTGCCTCAGACTCTGTCTATATCTGCAGACTGACATCACTACACAAACAGGTGTATACCCACAGACAACAGTAAGAGACCCAGAGTCATCAATACAAACACTCATAACAGAGAGATCTGAGTCGTTACATACGACTCGAGCTGTATTCCACAAGTACATTTACAACCACACTCTATATGATGCATTTTATAACAGGCCAAATAAAAACTAAATTATAAATGATACATAACTAATGTGCACATATTTCTATAATCATTTTAATAACAATTAATTTATCATGCACCGTATTTAGTTTTCTGCTTTAGAAAATACAGTAATCTTGTAAGTGCAAATGTATTGTGCCTCTTGTAGTTTAGAAACATTGAACATAAAAATAAAATAGCATTTTAAAATATAAAATACAATAATTTAGCTAAAAAACATTGTTTGCAACTGGCTTGAAGGAAGACACCTTATGTGATAAATTACCTATGCAGACCTTAATTTCCTGGTCAGTGTGAAAAATTAATACAGCAGCTCATTCCATCTCCACCTATTAAGCCTTATAAAGGATTCAGCCGCTCTCAGAGCTGTTTTCCATGTTATTATCATATCATAACATCATAACACAATAACTTCCTCTACTAATGATCTCACCCTGCAGCATTATGATCTCTGCTGTTGTCTTAGTCTTACTTAGTCTTGCCTAGTTAAACTCTTGTTTAAGAATCAACCACTTACACAGGAAGAGACTATATGTAACTGACATGTAAACCACCACAACTAACCATGAAGGGTACAATCAAGATAAGAGCAAGACTAAGTCTAAACAAAACAATACAACCCATGACAATAAAGGCACAATGACGTGATAATGAATTAAAAAGTAAAGCAGCGGTCTCTGTGAACAGTCGTACAGAAAGCACTGAAGGACACGTGTGGATACAGTTGAATACACAGTTTTGCTTGTAAACATCTAGATTATTACTTGCAGGTAACACTTAGAGATTACATGAAATCAGATTTGTGAATGACACAAAACTCTTTGAAGACATCATAGCCAACAGCCCTAACAAGAAGAGCTGAGTGGTGACCACAGCAGAGGTCACTGCAGACTGCTGATCTTGGAAAGCTCTTACTAAGCATGGCAGTGATTCATGTAAACCTATTAAGAGCACAGTCTGGACACAGCTATAAAACTCCTTCCCCACAACACTGTAAATGCTTCTGTTTTCTGTCTCTGCTTGTGCAATGATAATTGACCAGGGTCCTTGTTTGCGGTCCTAGTCACACTGTCATTCTGCATTGCATTATGGGAAAGCAGTTATGGGCATGACCTTGTTTTACTGCTGTCACAACACACCATGACAATCTCAGTATGTGTGTTCACGTTACGGTCAAATACCTATAATTAGTAACAATGCTATGAAAACTCAAATGAACACTTTTGTTCCTGTAGCTGATTTGGTAGTGCATTGTGTTAGCAGTGAAAAAGTCCATGAGTTTGAATAACCAGGGAACACAAATACTTTTAAAATATAAAATCTTTGTTTTTTTTTAAATATAAATACAAAATGCTATGGATAAAAGCATCTACCAAATACGTAAATGTAACTCGAGACTTAAACTGGGATTGTTCAGGCTTGCTCAGCTAATTTAGCGCTTGGCACTGCCTGAGTTTAAGGTTGACAGTGAGGTCATCTGTGGCTCCATCATAGAAGTCCATGTCTCCACCTCAGTGTAATACATCAACACTGCACACCAACGTATGCTAGCACAGTTCGTCTGATGTTCTAACACAGCAGCCCTTAAACAGCACCAATGATGTTTCTAAAACCTCCAACTAAGGGTTCCTTGAGGTTCCTCTTTGCTTCCAGGTGCACCAGAAAACTTGTAGACAATGTGTCTTGCTCTGTTAAAAATGCTGAACTATTCCAAATGACAGGAAATGTACAAAAGGATCTAGAAGCTGGAATTTAATAGACAATGTAGGTCTGCATCCATTACTGTCAGCTAGGAACCTCATGACCAGAAGCATCAAATGCAGCATAATGGGCTGGACCTAAACCCTGCTGGTGGATTAAGAAAATGACTATTCCCTGACGAATTTAAGTCACTGTTTCATGCCAGGCGTTCTGTTCACCTTCTCTGAGGTCCACAGCACTGAACAGCAGGATGTTTGAATGTAAGAACAATCAAATCTGTCTGACGTATTGAAAATACACTAACATGTAACTGAACATGGTCATAATTCCCTCCAGACTGTCACGACTTCGATTCAGTGACATCAACAGACAGAATGCTGATAAATGGACATTAGTCAGAACGTGAATATCAAAAGAACTGGTGAATGTTAACTGGATTCACTCACTACTGGATGCCTGTTCACTGCTGTACAGCTGGGGATCGCGTATGATTTCACAACTGTGTAAGTGCCATACAAGTACCAAGAAAAGGTAATAATCATAACTGTATTTTATATATTGTGCAATAAAACTTATAAAGAAGTTTTAAAAAGCTACAGTATCTATTCCCTGCATTGATACACAGTCAAACTGTCTGATATGATAGTCAGTGAGTCTTATTATTCGCTTGTAGATTGTCATTCACAGAATAACTGACTTTAACTGAAGAGGATCATTTTCTCTGCTGTTCCTGTAAGTCATTTCCTGTCTTATCTCATCTGTCTGAGAGTATACAAGCAATAATCACATCCTGCAGATCAGAGCAAGAATACCCAGTGTTACCTTTCAAAAAACAAAAATCAACAAACATATACAGCACATCCTTCTCTCTAATTTCTCTAACGTGCAATGAAGCAGAAATTACATG
>JAZGTH010000099.1:1727500-1860000 GCA_036877525.1 Chromobotia macracanthus | reverse complement strand
ATAGCCACCAAGAAATTTACAAGCAATGAATTCAGTAATGCATTTAGTCTGTCAGGGTTGGGACAGATACACAATTACAAGCATTGTAGATGAAGCCTTAAAATGTAACAAAACAGAAGTGGATGACCTCTGACCCTTGAGTCAACATTACTTTGAGATCTTTCAATGTTTATTATTGTCAAATATATCTTCAAATGTTGTTGCACCCACAGCTCTCTATACTGCCCACATCTCCATACAAATATCCGTCCAGTGAAAGACTAAGAGTGTAAGAAACAGCAGATACTTTAACAGTCATGAATGTGTGAGACAGAGAGTGTTCAGTCCATTCCTTAACAAACAGACATCATGCAAACGTTCAGTGAATCAGTCAATGAATCCTCACACCCGTTTCTCAGTGCATCAACTACAGCACAGATCAATAAATCAACAAGTCTGCAACACACTCTTCTCTTCTGTGAGTTAATGTCAACCTGCAGACACACGGAGCTGATGCCACTGAACTCACAACACACACGAGACTGACAAATCTGATGACAAACTGATCTCTTAAAGAGACGCACTGCTTTACAACAAAGAAAGAAAAGCATAGATTCAGTTTTATTGAATCTAACAGTAAAACTACAAGACATTTAAGCTTAAAATACATTTAAGGGCTCAAAATATATCAGATATCCATGTCAACCACGATCTAGGCTCGCAACACTATCCCTTTTGTTCCCAGTGTGGCAGTGAGACACCTGTTGTAAAAATCTTGTAATAATCTTAAGATCAATTCTTTATACTTAAAATGTCTAATTCCTGTACACTACACTGTATAAACATGTAGGCAAAATATCATTAGCTTATATGATTAAATATGTACAGTAATGTTATTAAATCTATCTGTTTACCTTTACAAAGAAGGAAAGAAAAGATGACACACGTTTCTTTTGAGCGTGACTCTACAGTGATTATGAGAACTCATTATGACTCTTACTACAGACCTCAGATCAGTGAACACCTTTTGAGCCTTTCTTATCAGTTATAGGGCGACAAGACTGCAGTAACACGCTGAGCTAAGATAAAATTACACGTTTTGGTTACTCGATGACAAGTTATTTCTCAAACAACACAGTTGTTCTTTTTTTACTTGTGCCAGAAAGAAGTTTCACCGCTACATGGCGCCAGATGTTATAGCGGACTGTCATTTTAATGTCATCATAACTCGTGTGATACTTTGCTTTATCAATATCTAGATATTCATTGATTATTGCATATACTAATCTGTTTATGTTGGAGAGTAAACAGCACATATTATCCATCAGACTCTATACCCTTAACTTTTTTAATAGAATCTACTAGCCACAGTTGTGACTGAATTAGGAGACATTTCAACACTTACATTCAATTAATTTGTCTGAGTAGTTTCAGAAAAACACTGATTGTAAAGACCATGTGAAAGTACAGATTAAAAGAAGATTTCTATTGACAGTTAAAGTGAAGACCAGACCCTGCCATACCCATAAACTACAAACCTCTAGTCTAGTCTAGTCTAGTCTAGTCTGGTCTAGTGTAGTCATTACCATACTGACCCAGACCAAAACACAGTAAGGAAGAAAAAACATTTGTTGTCGTTCAAAATGACATGCACTGATATCATGGTGCATGTTTTACAGATTAAATGTGCCTGATTAAATTACCCTCCCTCTTATTTTTCTCATGTTAGGACTGATGCAGAGACTCGTGTTTTAGAGACAAAATTTTGCTCATGTGCTTTTTAAAGTGAGGCAGTAAAGATCATTCAGAATAATCAGGTTCAACTCACGCTCAGTTCTGTTCTGTGGCCGCTGCATAAGCTTTCTGCTGGACTTCAGAGTAAAGAGCAGAAAACATGAAAAAATAACAATGAGCTACTCAGAGTAATCCTCTCAGCTTATACACCATCTGCCTTTAGTCAGGAAACAACACATCTCAAATGATGAACTGGAATGTTAAATGGAATATGACTGGAAGAGCAATATACACTAAATTTTAATTCACAGGGTCTCACACTGGGCAGGTGATATCTGCAGAAGTTCAGTTAAATGCCATTTTATTTACATAATTTAATTTAATAATCTTCCTAATGCACATCGTATCAGCATTTTTACAGGAAAAAAATTCGGTACAATGTTTTCAGTTTCTGGTTTCAATCCTTATTGAGCAATTCCATTTAAAGAAAGTTAGGCCTTAATATATTTCTCTTTAAACACACAGTGGGCAAAAGTCAACTGTGACAAACATAAAACTCCACATGACATCAAGTAAATAAATAAATCATTTAAATCAATATAAATTCTAATATTCAACGCTTTGTTGGTGTTAAATGACCGTTGCAGTGTTTAATATTAAATGTGATTTGGTTCATTTGAAATCTTAATGTCTTCATAGCTAAACTGTAAACTTTGGTCAAGATTATGGCACTGTAACAGTCACATCTGTCTAGTGACCACTGCTAGGTGAATTAAGGTCTAGTAAACTCGTAACCGCTCATGAAGTGAATAAGGCAGAGTAGAAACAGTGATCTCATCTCTTTCTCTACCACATTTACTTCAGCAAAACCAGTGCTGTGTTGATGTGTGTTATTCCCCATTACATTGGCAGTGATTTTGATTGAACATGCACTGCCTACATTCTGGAATCTTCCTAATGCTTCACTGCATTATGTTTATGCCTATACATTATGTCTTTTTACCAACATCTGTGGTCAAAGCGTAACATTTCAAGCTAAAAAGTTTGTGCAGATTTGTTCTTTAACATCTCTTGTGCATTAGCACTGCTGTTCTGCTTGAATGAAACTAATTGTTGTAGGTATATTGACAGTTACACGTCCTCACTAAACATGATGATAGGAGATACATTCACCTGAGCAACAGTCACCTGCTGGTGTATGGTACAGTATGAAAGATGTCCTTCATACCAGCGTTCATGCAATCTGCCTCTTACATTAAACTGTTCACAACGGGAGCTTGTTTGTACTGAATGTGACAAAGGTTTTCATGCTGTGGGGAGAGATCACACAACATAACATCCATTGAGCTTTAATTTTTACAGCTTCAGTTTCTGTCCAGTGTCTCAAATCATAAAAATGAAAACTTGAGCTTTCTTTAGCTTTATAGTAAGAATTTCAGTGTCTTTACTTTTGGGAAACTATTTAAAACACTTCTTAGGAATAAGTATCACGGACTGTCAGAGAGTTCATAATTACAAAATAACACATTCTTTAATTTGTTCATAAGGGCTTCACAGTTCAGACATTATTAATTAAATCACCAGTAAATAGTCCGACTGTCGAGGTTGCACAGTGTTGTGATTTTTTGTAATGGCTATTTAGTCTTTAAAATAAAGACTGGGCACTCCAGCACCATAGCAACCAAAACGATTAACTCTACAAATCAAGTACTAAACAGTTTTCATTCGACCACATCAGAAAATGGGCTGGCATTAAATGTTATTAAAATAGCTAATTTCAATATACAAATGTGTCTTTAAATTCACATACAAAATATTACAATAAAAAACAATATCTACAGTAACTACATGAGGAAGGTATTCAGAGAGCAATCTCCTCTGTGAGGACGGGGGAACAGGGCCCTTAGTGACAATTACAGCATTCTGTGATTTCGGTTTTGTGAACAGAAAATGTCTCTACACAGTTCCAGACTTTGTGTGACTGTGTGCACAGCTGCACAGGAAGAACTAGTGGTGAAAGACAAAAATAACACAGTGTTGTATCTCTTTAAGTCCACCCGTCACTCGTTGTGAGCGCTCCGCTCGGCACGCTGAGAATTTAGTCCCACATCAAGTGGTTTTATCCTCACTCCCCCTCTTTTGTATTTATTCCTTATTGTTTCCTTATTGTTCAGGCAGACACCTGCAGTAATACTGGTCTCAACAGGGCATGGACCCCAGAGAGACATACTGGAGATCAGGGTCTTCGCACAATCCACCTTTGCTTTCCACCTCTCTCCCGCTGCCAGGAGCTGATATTTTCCCCTCATGAGGGCAGAAGTTCCTCAGGTTTCCTGCTGGGTCAGATTGATGTTTCATTACTGCCGCTGTAGTGAGCAGAAGGGGAGAGAAAAGGAAGGAGGACACATGCAGGTTAGGAGGCTGTTCAGGCAGGAATACAGGTCATGTGAATAAGAGGTGTAAAGAACATGTTCTTTATTTCAGACACATGCTCCAGTACACAAAGAGCTGGACAGAATCAGAGGGCTCAGGTGTCAAAAACATGCACAACAAACATCAGCTGAAGGTTTTTGTAAAGTACCAATACTGTGGTACATAGTCTATACTAAAATTAAATACAACAACATAGTCTTTCTGTCTCGACAGGCACTGGAAGAGGACATGGAGCAGGAGTGGGTAAGACGGGGTGTGAAGACGACTTACTCAGAGTCTGACTGGCTGCCGTTAACAGTGCCTGATCTCAGATTCATTGCCGTGCCGTTTTGCTCTCGCAGAGGGACAGGCGGCCGATGAGGGGGCTTGATCAGGGCATTGTGGCTGGTGCCTCCCTCATTAGAGGTTATGGAGGGCACTCTGGAGGATATGGTGGGTGGGTTGTAGTCAGACAGCTTCTCTCTCAGTTTGTTTTTCATGTTTTTGTCTGTCAGTGGAGGGGGATATGTGATCTTATTCTTCAGAATACCTGTGAGCAGACAGTGAGTGTGATATACAGTATACACAGCTGTAGTACACAAGTGTAATTTGTGTGGCAATGTGAAATCAATTCTTGGATTTGCTTACTCAATATCTGTGATCTTATTATGCGTTAATGTATGAAAACATTATTCTAAATTAAAAAAATAAATCTAAGCGTTTCAACTGAACACTGACTTCCTGTCTCTAAACATTTTCACTGACTAGGCATGAAACAACAATATTAATCATAATAACATAAACCCAACATTATTTCCCACTGAATATAGTACTTTAATTGAAAAACTTTACATCATCTTTACTTTTATCTTGTTTGTTGTTGTTTCATGTTTTCAGATGATACATATATATTCATATTTATTCATGTGTTTATATTGTCAAATATCCACAAAATATGCAGTTTTATATAACCACAAGAGTTACTACATCAAGTTAGCAACCTATTAAAACCACAATAATCTGTGCCAAAGTACAGCAGCTGTAACTGACATCACAGTTTAAACATGGTTATTGGTCGCTCTCACCCTTCCTCTGTTCAAGTGGGTGGTTGCCGTTGGGTTGTTGTGTGGATGGTGTTGGGTGCTCTTTATCCTGAGCGGTCTCTCCAATGTGATTGAGTTTATTCTCCTGATGCAGCTCCACATTCACTTTAGTTTCCACTCTCAGTCTCTCCTCCCCTCCTGGATCTTCACTGTCACTGGCTGTCATGACTTCAGTCGGCCAGTACGGCTTCATGTGATTGGACACGGTGTCCACTGACACAACAACAATTGAAACATTAAGTGTAAAGTGAAAAAAATGAATGTGATTGTCATAAGAAATGAAGAATGCTGTGTCTTGTACCTTTTGGAGTGCTGTGTAGTGGCTGTCTCTCATTATTCCATTTGGGCTTCATTTCAATGTCTTCGTCCTCACTGTCAGATGAGTGAGAAGAAGCGTACGAGCTGCTGTGTTCATCCACTGAGAGCTCACTGTCTGAATCAGAGTCTGAACACACACATCCTGCTGTTAACATGTGTTTACTCTTCACACAACACCTCTGGAATACTTACATGCAGTTTTCATAATATGACATGTAATATTACAAGCAAACACCTGTAAGTTTGGCGGCTCATAAATACAGATGTCACACAGAATAAGGCCTTTACATATGGATAAGAGACATAAACATATCAGTGCTGACAGAGTTTCTCGTACCATCTGCTTTAGTGCCATTATGGAAGAGTGAGCCATCAATGTCAGTGCGTCCGACTTTAGCATTTCCAGATGAAAGAGCAGACCTCAGACCTAATTCATCTCTGTAAGGAACACACACAAGATCTGAGGTTAAACACTGTGAGTTTAAACTTGTAATATATACAAAAGAGGACATCTGTTCAATAAATCAATCATGCAAATTTAATTATGGTTCTGCCAACTGAAAAAATAACATATAATATAATAAATATAATACTGTAAGAAAATACATACTGAATATCGTCAAAATGGTTTTCATTCTCTCAGGGTTACTTTGAGCCAAAAGTATTACTTTACATATCATAATACTGAACACATAATACATAATTACATAAAGTGACTCTGGGCTTGAAAATACTGACTGAATTGACATCATAAACATGTGATGTGCTGATATGCGTGTTCTGTGTATACACTGAGACAAACATGCACACAAAACATGCGTCCTCTGTTGATGTGCATGCAGGACCATGTTTGAGTTTGCATTTGGTTCTGTAGCGTTACAAAGCAGAAGCCATGTATCTCTGTACATGCATATGAAAAAGTCAAAGTGAGAAAATCAGACATGATGAGATTGAGAAAGGTCAAGTAAGATAACAGCAGTTGTGCCCTGGCAGAAGTGTGTTACCTGTGTGTGTGTGTGTGTGTGTGTGTGTGTGTGTGTGTGTGTGTGTGTGTGAGTAAAAGAACTGCAGTGGCTCTTGGCTGACCCGACTGTGCTCTCCAGTGATACAGTGGACCCGCCAATGGCTGAGCGGTACAGCATGCCGTCCTCCTTGTATGTGTTATTACAGTTCAGTGTACGCTGAAAACAAAGAAACATGTCAGAGCGCTGCTGTGGATCAAGCTCAGGGCCACCGTAAATGTCTTCCTGTAATATTACATTACTTTCAATTACTTAATTACAATACTTGGTTATTCCTTTGTGTACAAGATTGGTTCAAAAACCACAGCTTTTTTTACCTTTCAATAGTGCTTGTGTAAAATGATTTTATAATCTGTATGTATTACAGTAATTTACCGTGAATAAGGTGTGTGTGGTACTGGACTCATCAGGTACAGTTTTCTTTGCAGTGAAAACGCTCTTCAGATTCTTTCTCACCTCTTCACTGAACACAATGTAGAAGAAGAAGAAGAACACACCCTATAGAAGAGAAATGTTGACATGAAGTTGACAGTTATTTGTGTAGAGGTTATTTAATGAGTTTCTGTCTTTCTTTACTCACAGAGCAGCATGCTAAAACACTAACACTAGACATGTTTTAAGAAATGTGGCTAGCTGTGTTTTGGTGGTTACAAGGTTACTATATTTTTTTAAGTGTCTCAAATCAAGAGAGCCCATTAAGACATTTTATTCAGAGCACAGAATTCACATTTATTGCAGGTTTGGAATTTTTCATCTGTTTTATCTTTAGCCAGGCAAACAATAAACACTCAGCACACCTATAAAACAATATAAAACAACAGCACACCTGTTCTCAACTAACATAATCTGAGTTATTGTTAAGTCTCTAGTGCTGAAGTTTAATACTTTAGGGTTAAGGGTTTGTTGACATCCCTAATCTAGGGTAAGTATTATTAATAGTAATAGTGCACATATCCCAAACAGTGTGTTTTACCCAAAATTGCGTAAAGTTATGATCAGCAGGAGTGTTACCTGCAGACAGCTGAAGATGGCAAACAGGTAGTGGAAGATCATGACATCATTGTTAACGGCTATTAAACCCAGCAGACAGGTGGCGCTAACCAGCAACAGAAGCAGGAAGGCCATTCGTAGCGCAGGACTGATGTACACAAACACATATTACATTTAACTCAAAATCGTATTGGGTGGTGAATGAAGGAAGGGACAGTATACGTGTCTTACATGACTCCAGACTTCTCAAAAGAGCGCTGTCTGTGGTCACACGAGGCCTTCACGGCCATCAGGAAGATAACAATGTTCACCTGTGAGAGATTGTCACACATTTAAGCAGGCAAGTATGGAATGAAACAAGCCATTTGTATGAACAAATTTTTAAGTGAACTGACTCACTAGCACAACCACAGCGATGGGTCCAGCAAAGCTCCAGATAAGGGTGTCATGGACAGAGAGCCAGCAGAAGTCAGGATTCCCATAGCCCTGAGGATCCAGACCCACAGCCAGACCTGAGAAACAAACATTCACACGTCTAAATCATGCTAGGGTGTAGTGAGGAGTGTCCAGGGAATTGTTTTGCAGTTGTTATGTTGTTTGCTTTCCATAATGTTACTTTTTGGTTACTAGGGTTTCCTGGGTGGTTGTTAGGGTCTTGTCGATGGTTGCCAAATCATTTCTATGATTATTAGAAATGACTGGCTTCCGTGGTTATTACGTTTTTGTCTTTCAGTGTGTTCACTGTAGTTATGTTCCAGGGTGTTCCAGGGCTTTCTTGGGCATTATTACTGTAGGTATTTTATAGGTTGTTTCAGGCGGTTGCTAGGTGCTCTCTGATATTCTCTGATACTCTCTGATATATTGTGATATTCTGGTCTGTTTATATGGCCTCTTCTGATATGTATGTCTATGTGATACATACATTTCATGGTCCACCTTTTGAAAGACGTTTTATTGTCTAGGAAAGTGTCAGCACACCTCTTTAAACAAGCCACCCAATTTGATGTATTATTCTGCAGGATCAGTTAAGCAGAAGTTTAATACTCAGGGTTAGTTTAATACTCTGGGTTACCCCACATATGAGTAATGCTGAGTAATGAACCATTATAAAGCAGACTAACATTCACTGAGCTAAGAGTTGAGTCAACCTCTTTTATCTGTGAGATATCTGTAAGACAGGAGTTTTCTCACTGCTGTGAGCATGTGCCAGTGAAGAGAGAGAGAAATATCTCTTTCCCACAGATATCACACACACTAATTAAGGGAGGAGCGAGCCCAAGCACGACAGCATGGGTGTGTACGTGGGTTACAAGCAGCTCCAATGGTTTATTAGTGGTGCTGTATGTGTGTTTTTGAAATGAATAAGCAACACCTTTTTAAACTGTAGGTGTGTGACTGTGTTGACAGTGTGGATAAAACAGATTGTGTTGTGCACAGTGGTGTACAGATATGAGTCTGAAATTGTGTTCATTGGGCGTGTGTGTGAAAGAATAAAACGTGAAGAGATTTCGAGAGTGTGCATGTGACCTGTAATGATGGCAGGAATGCCCCAGCCGACGGCGTAGTAGAAGCGCATGTGGCCGTGGTTGATGTTCCTGACCTCAGTGAGCATACGGTACATGTGCAAACCCTCCACAAACGTCCAGGCAAACGTGCACATGTAGAAGAAGTGCAGGAGAATGGCTATCACTGTACACACAAACTAAAGACAGAAAGACTGTGAGCAGCCCAACTCAAAGACATGTCCCTGTCCCATATCTCTGCTACAAAGGGAAAACAGCAAGAGAACATGAGACCACATTTGAGAGCTGAAGACTCACAAATGAGAGATTAAACCCATAAAGCCAGTTTTGTGTGGCCAGTCTTGAGTTTATGTTCACTTTTCTACAGTTCCTCTTTAACCTGTGAAGGTTTGACAGGATCATATTTTGAAGTTCCTCACCAGGTTGTCAGTCTGGTTAATTCCAGTCAGGAAGATGAGCTCGGAGAAGAAGAGGGCAGCCACCAGGTTCTTGTGGATGCTGAGCAGGTTTGATCGTAGCTTGTGCAGAATGGCCAGTAGGATGAAGGTGAGAAGAAGCACTAGCAGAGAGGCAGAGACTGTGGTGTAGGTGACGATCTTCAGAGGAAGAACATCACCATGCTTTGAGGAAATACAGGGAGAGAAGGTCCACAGAAATGAGAATGTGCCAAAACAGAATGAGAATAAAACAAAAATAACACTATGGAAGAGATGAATGAGTATTTCAAGATTTTCACTCAGTAATGCTCTGCTCCAACATATGACGGCACATTTATCATGCTGCCTTCTAAGTTTCCTGCCTTTTCTGGCCAAAAATCTGAAGCACATGTATGGAGAAGAGAACCCTAGAATGCATTAATGCTTAATAGTCTCACTTTTTAGTGTTAGTCACATCTGAAGTTTCAGGAGGTTGGGAAGCAGCTTTCTTTAGTGAAGAACAGTACCTCTCTCTTAGAGATGTCCATAAGGATGGCAAAACTAGTCATGTGGTTGCACTGGCAGCTGATGCGGGTGCGGTTTCTGATGATGAGGTCACAACCTTTGGACGACCATCCACCCGTCCCTCCAACACTGACACAAAAAGATCAGAGTCAATCAGGGATGCACCATTACTCAAATAAAGATGTGGACTTCTTTAACCTGTGTGCAACGTTTATTTTGTGGAATAGTGGAGAGAGGACAGAAAATGATGGGGAGAAGAGGGAAAACTGGTTTATAAAATTATGAGAACTAGATTTAAACTTGCTTCTGCATGTGAGCTAATCATTGTGACATAGCTGCAACAAAACAGTGTATTTATCACTTAAAATGAATACCGTTACAAAAGGAGAGAGACAGAACCAGGTGTGTCATTTCAGATGTGAACTCTGTTCACTTCTATCAGCATCAAAATAAAGATGTTCCTACTCAAAATTTTGCCACAGATGGTCTAATTTCAATGCTGTGTATGAAGATGGTGGGACTCACGTGAAAGAGTGGTTCCAGAACACACACACAGGTTTGGATCTCTCCTCTGTCTCCAGCAGGTTGTAGTCCAGTGTGATTGGTTGTTGCAGTGGCATGTGTAGCGGCTCTCCTTCACTGTACACAGATGTGCTCACGATGGGCGTGTTGATGACCGGACGATTCGGCAGCCTGCAAGAAAAAATGTCAGCGATGACATCCTGAAAAGATGTAGATCATTACTACACTTCCATGTTTAGTGTATAATGGCATGACTGTGGGATGTAAGCAGGACTAAACATTTAGACAAGATCTAAACTGTTGTCCACAAGAAAGCCCTGTGTGTGGCATTCAGTACCTGAGACCGCGGCGGTCCGGGTCGTAACGCTCTGGCAGGAGCTGACCAAGTGTTTTGTAGATGATGACTGCAGCCACAGGGAATGGAGGAAGACTCTCAGTGTACCTCCTCTTCCTCACGACCTGACTGTGTTCATCAGAACTGCTCTGCTGAGCTGTTGGATTATCTGTAGGAGAAACTACCACACAAAAGGGTCATGTGGAAATGTATGGTATGACTGTTTATTATGGTAATTCCATAATAAAATCAAAATCACTAAATATTTCTGGTATGATATTTTCTGTAGTTCTTTATGTTATCACCTAAGCATGTAGTTTGCATGTGCTGTGTGTATTTCAGCATCTTTGTGTTACTGTGATTGTGTACCTTTATCCTCTGAGTATCTGAAGCTGAATTCTGGGAAGAGAACGGATGACTTCAGGTCTTTGGGACACTCCTGTTCAGATCTTTGGAAATCAGGAATTTCTGTCTGATCCGGATATATGGCATCAAGGTAATCCACTGCAAAAACTGAGAGGAATCAGAAGATTAATTTTATATTTTTAAATATGTACAAGTATAAAATAATGTAGAATAAGTAAGTAGAATATGTAAAAGTACAACTAATAGCTAATATTATTTATATAAATAGTTAATAGAATTATAAAAACATACTAAAAACACGACATAGTAAGTAATATCATATATATTTTAAAAAACTCACCCATGTTCTCAGTAACAATGATGAAGGGTTTCAGGTAGGTCTTCCTCATGTTCTGCGCTATAGTGTTGGCGTAGCCCTCAAAGTTCCTCAGCAGCTGAGCTGTGCCTCCTTCTGCTCTCTGTATCTGGTCCCAATACTCTTTATTACTGCCACTCAGGATGGCACTGCCAGCCTTCACGATGTTCTGCAACATTCAGACACATTTTTCAGACACACATTTGGCTTCAGTTCTAGAGATTTAAGAGCCATTAAAATGCTGATTCAGGCTAACACGGGGCATAAAGAATGTGGTTTTAAAACACATCCTTATCCTACAGGTGTTCTCTGATGATGTCAGTCTCTGTACTGTACGTTGTGATTTACACTAATCCACTAAACCTCAGTGCTGAAAGCTCATGATTTTAAGACGCCCAAAATCCCACTGTTGCTATAGCTACAAACAACAGTAAAACTAGATTTTTGTGTTTTGCAATGGAAATGTGAGTGGTGCTTGCATTTGCAAAGTGGACTACCAGAATAAAGAGTTACCAGCTATAGTGAGAAAACAGAACAAATAAAAGACTACAACCCACCTCGTTGAACTTGGCGTCCTGCATGGCAGCCAGATTAAAGCCCTGCTGCTGGGTCTCATATTGCAGAATTGAGGAAATGAGCTGGTAGGTGGTTTTGATGTCATTACCGTAGAAGGAGCTGGTTTGATCTGTGGCATTCTGTAACATGTGAGCAATGTCCTTCGATTTCTGTCCATCCATCATGGATTGATTACGATGCAACTCCTCATTCTGAACGAAAAGAACCAGAGAGGTCTTTCTGATGAGCTTTTTCCATAATGCCTATAGTAATATACCTCTTCAAAGTATTTCTGTAATGAACTGAAAATTGTTCAAACATTATATATACCAGTTTCTTAAGGTGAGCAAAGGAAATGGTGGTACAGTTGAAGAGTTCAGGGGGAAGCCAGCCTTTCTCATCGCTGCAATGTCTGAAGGCAGTGCCTGAAATCAGTTCACACTCATATTACACAAATTCCCTCCAACAGCTATTAACAGCACAGGGTAAATGTGTACTCATACAGGCGCTGATAAGTCATGGCCCACAATGCTTGTGTGTGTCTACCAGTTCCCTCATCAACATTTGTGTACCTGACCAATGACCTTGACACGTTTTAAACAATTGTTTTAAAGAATTTTCCCTTTCCATCATCTTGGACATTTTTGTCATTTATCTTTAGACATTTCCAAATCCAGCCTTGCCTGTCACAGAATAGACAGTCTTCTATCCTATCTTCTACGTCTTCAGTGATCAAGTATATTCCTGGTCAAGTTGATACAGTGACAAGATCAGCAGCACTCACCAATAGATCCCTTTGGGCAATTCATGGCAACTGGCCGTCCAAAGCTGGTTCTGGGCCACCAGATTCCAGCATCAAAGGCCTTTGGACAGCTCTCATACACAACTGAAGGGTAAAGACAGGAAACATGACTACATGCATCAGCCCACATGCACATTACAGGACTGAAGATCAGTGTGAACCAGTTCGTACCCTCACAGCCAGTGCTGGTCACCTCTGAAAAGGGGTTGTCACAGTGATTGCACTGTCGCCCAATCACCCCCGGCTTGCAGGGACAGTGACCTGTCTCAGGGTCGCAGCTTCGAGAGTAAGAACCCAAATGAAAACAGTCACAGGGGAAGCAGGTGTCACTGCCTTTCAGTCGGTAGTAGTTATCCTGAGATGAAGAGAGAACTTTTAACAATAGTCAAGACGCTCTTCAAAATGTCTTCAAAACATCCTTCAGAGTTTAATTCAAACAACATTTGATCCATTTATTTGATAAAAATGAATATTTGAACCTTGCAGCGACACTCTCCTGTGGTCTTGTTGCAGTCAGAGTTGAAGCCTTTGCTGACATCACAGTTGCAGGGGCCACACATGGGGCTTCCCCACCAACCCCGAGAACACGGCTTCTCCACCCTGAGTCAGAATCACAAACGCATCTAAATGTGTTCATACATGTACTTTTCTTAAGAGTAATGTGCACCCATGAGTCATGAGACCAGATAAAACCTTATAACAAATAAACAGATCAATTCTCATTTCATGTTGACTTTGAATGTAGGCCACTGATCTAATGTTTCTGAACATCTCAGGGCAACATGAAAACTTCAAACAAGTATGTATGCCATTAATCACTGGAAGGATGTGTCATGCTTGATGGATCTAGACGCTAAAACAGTAAACGCTAAAACACTAGCGATGAGAAACAGATGTGTGCCTGCTTGTACAAGTATATAATGACCAACTGCCCAGGAGAAAAGGTTCAGACATTATTTGCTTGGGTGGCCAGTGACTATTGTATATGACTGTGTATGTGTACACATAACTCATCCTTTATGCTGTTTGAATCCAAAGCAGGTCATTTAGAAAAGCTACTGTCAGCAAACATGCTCTAAACTAGACCTGTTAACTAGACCTGCTAGCCGTCTTAGATCCTCAACAGTCTTCTAGCTATGAAAGATCAATAACATGTCAACTGCATTCTAATGTGTCAGGAAACAAATGTCGAATTCTCAGAGTTACCACCCGGATCCATTAGAGGGTCTTATTCTCTGAACAACTTTGTCTTTCAGGTCAACTGCTGTCATTGCATATCATGGTTTGTTACTAAACATACATTAAATAAGCACAACAGGATTTCAAGCCTATAATAGTGAAGAAAACAAATCTTTATATGAAGTGAGAGAGGAGTCACAGGAAAAGGCGCTCATGATAAGCTGGAATTCATTGCTGATCTCAGGGTTTATCAGATTAAATATGAAAATGAACGGGGAGCTGATATTTCTGCGGGGCTTGTGTGGGCATGTGACAATGTACTGTGTTGTTTTGCTTGATTGTGTGGAGCCAACACAATGGCAGCCCCACCCACAGACACAAACATATACTGTTGGAATGAAAATGCTTTCCATAATGCTGTAAATCAAAAGATGAAATAAATGTATCTTTAATCACGCTACATAATCCCAGAACTGGGGTGAATGATGGAGCAGTGTAAAGCCATGATAATCTCATATTTATTTCTAACAAACATAACATGTACATTATACCATCAGAGGGGCTGGGCAGTACCTCAGGTCAACACCAGTCAAAATTACAGAAGAGTAATTTAAAGAGTAAGTTGAAATGACTTGTGCAACCAAATTTATTAAATGTTTTTAAAAAAATTTAAGGCAGCAAAGTTTTTTTTTACAGTGTAGTTATCATTGGGCAAAACTACTTGACCACATACTCGTTGATTTAGTGTACCAGAGACCAAATAAATAAGAAAATAATCAAATTTCGTTTGAAAAGCATTTAATTATCTAGATTTTCTAAATATAAGCATTACCACATTACAGTCAACCAGTTTAATAGAAATACCAGACTAATCAAACTGTTTCACATATAGTGTTCTGCTATACTAGACCTCTAGTCCATTAGCTAGACCAGCTGTAACCAGTATAAACCGACCTGGTCCAGCACAAATTCAACAGAGCAAGATTTCAGTGTGCTGGTGACTTACTTGTTCTCGCAGTACTGTCCATAGTAATCCTCACTGCACTCGCATGTGTAACCATGAGAGGAGCTCGGCTTGCGGACACACGTGGACAGATGCTCACAGGGGTTCAGATGACACGCATCCACACAGTCTTTACCAAAGAAACCTGTAAAAGAAAGCACGCAAGACAGATGAACGGCTTCAGCTTAGCCGCATCAGTACAGACCCTGCTAATGTAGTGCTGCAGTGAATACCAGGGTCACAGGTGCAGGTGTGTGTTGTCCAGTCATCTGCGCAGTGGCTGTTTTCTGGGCAAATGTTTGAATCGCAGGGGTCGGCCACATCGCAGCCCTCCTCCACGTGGATCGTTAGCGCCTGCTGCATGTTAATGTTAGCCGTGTTAGAGGAGGTCTCGCCCATCCTCACGCCCTGTGAAACACACACAAACAGAGAATTACACCAAAAATATTGAGACCAAAGAAGGTTCTGGCCTTTTAGAGCAGTAGACATTGCTTGCAAATGTAACGGCTCTTTAATAAGCCAAAAAATCGATACAATTCTTGACTGCAGAATGAACGGTATAGGATGAGTCAGCAAAATGTAATACATGGATTAGATTAAACTCACACCTCAGCAAACACCGCTTATAAAGTAATGAATTCTGTGTTAGGTGTTTAAACTGTAAAAGTATGAAATGAACTAAATCACGCAGTGAATCAAATCTGCTCCAGTCATGATTCCCAGTCCTTTCTCCAGGTCTCACCTGCATGCATCCCTTAAAGCCCTGCTGGACAGCGCCACTCTGTCCCTGAAGTCCACCAATGAACAAGCTCCTCAGCCTGAGTCCAGGCAATTCATTGCCGATCTCTGCCGACTTCTGTAAGAGTATTGCAGGCACTCACACAGCTTTAATCACCTTTAATTTCAATTTACCTTGCTGATGGAATGATCTCACCAACCTCACCCAACAGCCAAGCCAAGAAACATCTTAGTTCATTAGCCTCTGCTGTATTCCTCATGTATAAGTTTGTGTATTGGATAGAAGTGTCTGCCAACTGAATAAATGTAAATGTGAACGATTAGGCAGGACGGTGTACTATAGAACTTACCATGAACATGTCATAATCCAGGAAGATCTGCGCCATGTACTTGATGTCTTTCCCATCCTTGCTGCTCCTCAGCTCCACAAGCAGGTGATGCCATTCTCCATCATTTACTCGGACTTCGGGGAAGTCCAGCACGGCCACCCGCTGCTCTCCCAGCAGCACTTCAAACTGCACATACCTGTTCCTCAGCTTAGAAAGAAGTTTAAAACAAAATTAGCCACTGCAGTGACCTAATTACTGTAAACACACGTGCATGACATTGCAACATACTTTACATAAGTATGCAAGCACTAATGCATCTCCCTACGAGCTTGTTCCCATTCTGAAATGTGCCAGACTGCAACTTATAACTCAAGTATATGTAGTACTCGGCACTGCTACATTCATTATATCTCTTTCAGAGACAACTTCATGCCCACCTTGAGTTTGAGCTTAAGTTTCTCATTGCCACAGCATTGTGAACACAATTTCAACAGGGTTGTTTGCTTGTGATACAAACTCTGACACCTGAAGACTCACCAGAAGGTTGATTTGAGAAGCGTGGCCGGCGTTAACCTGCATCAGTGTTGCAGTTTCTCTGCTCTGTCTGGTGCGGAACATGAGACTGATGTACCAGGGCACAGAGATGGTGATATCAGGTTCACTCCACGACACCATAGCATCACCGTCAAAATGCTGCGGTGAAGACATGACTGAAAAACACAGATATGAGTTCAGAACTGTCCAGAACTGAGTGTATCAAAGTTAGAACACTGTTAAACACTGTTAAAATATGTCATTAAATCAAAAGAGTTTGCAGCTTTTAATTTGTCTATTAACCTTGAGTTCATGAATACACAAGCGTATGCCCAAAAGATGACAAAATAAATATTAAGCAAATAAACACATTTAAAAATTTAAGTTGTCTTTAGTTTAACTTTAAATTCTCTTGACTTGAATGTTATGATTCACTCAGGAGTGTTTTTAAATCGGTCTGTAGAATGAGAAAGTCCCTCCAACTAACAACACCAGCCAAGTAACAGCAACAGCAAGTAACATTTTAGGATTGTGCTAAGTTTTGATGTAAACTGCAGTATTAAAAAAAACAACCTGCTTCACAAACATCACTTATCAGACTATTTAATATGTCAGGAACTGCACTGAGAGGGGCACATGCTTTGACAGTGAACAGCAGTGCTGGCTGATGTGACTTTGTGTCTGCCTCATATTTCCAAATCCCATTCCACCATCCCATCCTCTCGAAAATGTTCAACAAAAAAAATAAGCTACAACATCCAAAAAATGGTGGTGGTGTGCAGCTTTCCTCTACAGGAAGTTCTCATTATCACATCCTGATGACATACCAGGTCTTTATACCCTGAGCCACACATTTCAAATAATGCTTCATCCATGTCTGATCTACAGTATCTTGACAATTATAGATGTCATAACATCTATAAGAAACCTCACTCACAGGAAGAGCATGAAGAAGATAATCATCACACAAAGACACTGCTGCTCAGCCGTACACTATTCAGTCCACACCACTGGAGAACTGTTGTGTTCTGAATTTAAATTTCAATCTTAACAACAACAACTCAAATGAGATGTTTCTTAAAAAAGAACATAAGAAGAAGATAGTAGTTAAGAATACTTTTTTGTGAATCTGTCTCCTGAGCCATAATTCTTTGACAAAGTCAATTTTTAAAAACTCAATATGCAAAACTAATTTAAGCATTTACAATATTGCCGACAACAGTAACAGGATTCTGAGAAGTTGTCATGGATCCGCCAGCCGTTGTAGGCAGTTACATGTTTTACTAGAGATGGACATTGTGTCTGTGCTATGGCAAGTGTCTAGAGCTGATAATATCTGAATTAGGTTTTGCTCGCTCTGGAAACAAAGCCACTGCCTCTAGAGCTATCCTGTAACGAAAACAAACCGCAAAGATGGGCCTACTTCAGGCATCCATCTCATAAGCATCATCTCCTGGCAGACACTGTTCTCTGTCAGAACACGAAACTGGAGAAGTCAACACAGTTATTATTTAAGAAGACATGACTTGAACATCCATGTTTTGGAATGGAGTGGTGCCCCAACAGGGCTGGGGAGGACCTGAAAGAAACCAGCTTGTTGATGCTTCCCTCTCTTGTATTGCCGTCCTGAGCCTTATAATACATCCAACCATCAAAACTCTTCTGGGCCTGTCAGGTACTCTATCATTCAGTTTGTTTAGACACATGAAAAAAATGCAAGCACACAGACTCACACACATCCATCAATTAATCATACCGTGTATGTAGAGTCCCACTGTGTGCGATACAGTACAGTACAGTAATACTGTACTGTACTGCAGTATTACTGTACTGTACTGTAACTAATACAGTAATAACTGCCAAAGATGGCAAAAGTGTGGCAAATTTACTGTAAACTGTGATGAACAGTTATTGAAGCCCTCAGACATGCTTTTAACATTCACCATAGAATTAGAATTCCAATCATGTCAGTGTTTCAATCCCCAGTGAGTTACCTACATAGGCAATGTTAAAGGCATTGTAGGCGTGCTGTAGTCAAGGGACTGAAGATATGAACCTAAATATAGACTTTAAACTATAAATGTATTCTTTTAATATCAAAAAGGATTTAAAAAATAGACTTTCACCCAGGATCTGTGTGCTATCAAGATGCAGGAAACCTTAATAGTAAATATATATAATGATATGTACTGAAATATATTAATGAAAACAGTCTATGAAATATCATTAATAGTCTTATGTTTGGAGTATGGGGTCGTCTGCTTACATTTACCCTATTACATATTACAGTAAATGTATCATTGGATTTGATTGTGAGTTGAGTGTCTTGTGTTCTTCATGCAGGACTGAGTGCAGGGCAGAGCTGTTGTCTATGTAAAGCATTTCTAATCCCTTACAAGTGTCACTTTTAAGGTTCTATTTCAGCTAGTATGCTGTTTTAGAATAAAGCAGCCTGTGTAGACATGAGGCAGTTCACTGTCTTTTGGAACAGATCCTTAAAGAACAAAACAGTTACATGTGAAGTCCGGTCCATGAGGTTGATATGGGGAGTGTAGAGCAGATCCTGGCTGATGTTTATCAGTGGAGGCATTTCCTCTCCAGGAAACACCATCACATTAACATACTGCCTGCATCCTGACCTTCCATGAGCAATCAACGTCTGGTTCAAAAGAAAGTCTTAAACGTGTGCCTCACACATGCAAGCACACACACACACACAGCCGAACCAAACACGCCCACCTACCCTGATCACAGTTCTTGCCGCCTCGTCCCTCAGTGCAGTAACAGAAGTAGTTGTTCCACTTGTTTTCACAATGACCGCCGTGCTGACACAAGCCCTCATAACAGAAGTTCTTCTTTGCTGGACAGCCTAGACACACAAGTACTCAGTATTAGTATAAATGAAGCACAACAAGGAATGTAACAGTATATGTGTATGTTTGTAATGTAGAAAACCAAGACCTTCTGTGGTGCCATTGTTGGCGATGTAGCTGGACATGTCTATAGATTTGCTATCGATTGTCAAGTTCCTCATGCAACCCACAAAGTCCTGGTTTCGTACGGGGAAGTCCTCTGGAAGATTAGGTACACCACCAAGCAGAAGAGGTCCAGTTAAATCCAAAGACCTGGAAGAGAGAAAACACAACACTGAAATGGGCTTCACACTCTGTTAATAACTTTAAGTTAATTCCAAAACTTTATTTTCAAAAATCACTGCACACGGCAACATTTTCTGTGTTGAGTTTTCATTTAGTCCATATCTGATAAAACTAATTATTACTCGATTATTACTTTTCTGTAATTTTCAGTATTAAATGAAATATATTTATAATTGATATTATTCTGAACTTATCTGCATCTTAATTTTTTTACTAAGCCTGTCGCAATGCATTCTGGGATTGCAAACTGGGAAGTTTTTGACTATAATAAAGAATAATAAGGAAAAACTTCATGTTAAAAGGGCACATATGATAAATGCTGGAGAGCTAAAGAGCAGATCATTGTGTGTTTAGACAGAGAAAATTAACCTAGTTAAAATGACTCTGACTATTAAGTTGTGTAATGGTGACATTAAAAGGTTTAGTAAGTTTGTTCATCACATCTTAATGTCTCACTGTAAATTACAAGTCAAAGTTTATGACTCACAGAAAGATGATTAATGCACCTGAGAGTCACATTAAACATGCCAGCGCTTACAGAACCTTACTGTGACGCGATACATGTCTACAATAAACTGCGGTAAAGGGCGCCTACAATGCAATATGATTCAGAATGCTCCAACTTAAAAACAAGACGATTACCATAGTATTTGGGTAACACTTTACAAGAAGCTTTTATTTGTTAACCTTATAGTTAACTACATTAGTTAGCATGAACAAAGATTAATAAACGCTTTAAAAATATTTTCATCATTATTATTCCATGTTAGCTACGGCACAGGAAGTGTTTCCTAGTAATGTAATCTCTTTCATCATGTAGAGTGATGCATTAAGATCATATAACCATCCTTCAATGCTCTTGAATGTCACGACATGAAAACATGCTTCATTATGAAGAAGGCAGACAGGTGGAAGGGGGCATGACCCTCCCAAACTGACCTGTCAATCACCGTGTCCATGGCAACAGAGCCAGAGGGAATGGAATGTTGCCATGTGATATAAAACAGGTCAGTGCTTCTCCGACTGGAGCGGCAGGTCGAACTTTCACATTTACCTGTTGTTTTCTCTTTGAAGTGCTTTAATGAATAACCCTGTTCTAGCATGTGTGATGCCGACGGTGCATTTGCTCTCTTCAGCACAGAACAAACACACTGAAACAATCAGTAACGTATGGAGAGATCTGGCAGAAATTAAAGACAGATGTGTGTGTATTCTGACAGACTGTGAACGGGTGTGAGAGAGTGTAATGCTATGTAATTACTGAATAATACTTCTCAAAAAATAGTGAGTTATTGTGAAGTTAGCAGCATGTCCCAGGTTTAACACTGTGTCCTTACCACAAATATATCTAAAAATTTTCTGTCCACATTTAAAGTGAAAAAGAGGCACAATGCAACATAATCACAGCCAGTAAAGTGAAGCTGAGTTCTCTTAATGTGTGTGTGTGTGTGTGTGTGTGTGTGTGTGTGTGTGTGTGTGTGTGCGTGCTTCCCATGTGTGACACACTACACAGAAGAACAACTAACACTAAGATCATATATCTTGTGTTTTCATTGCTGGTGTGACACTTCTTTAAGTGTCATGCTTTCTGTCTTGTGATACATCTCATATATATCTGAGGAGAGAGTTTATTTCAGTGTGGACAGGGTTAATGCACTAATATCACTTGTTAATTTGTCACACTGCTGCTGGTTAGGATGGGTGTTAAAGAGAGAGAGAAGATAAACGTACTTCTTCTGTCCGCTCTGTGTACCCTGAGCAGCACAGGAGTAATTTCCAATCTGACTGCCGAATCGCACAGCCATGGAGATGTCACAGTCGTCCACGGCAACCACCACCACCTTCTCACCCGATGGTCCTTGAGGCAACCCCAAATGACTGATCTTAGGCTGAAAGACAAAATAAATCACAGATCAGAACTCAAGAACTGAAAGTAATGAGATCAGATTCACTTAAACATGGAAGCCATAACCTCTAAACAATAATTCTCTAGAATCAGGTACAGGTTGAGTTATAATTGGATGCTACTCATAATCTGGAAATGTGTTTGCTGAGCGATTGTTACAGTATACTGTGAGCCAGGCATATCACCTTTTAGATTATACCTATTATTTTACCAGCACAGTTTTGGGCTTTCACATTTTAAACACAATGTTAAACTAGTCTCATCTGTAACTGGGTAATATGACATTTGGCAGCGTGTACCTAATGTGAAGTTGTTTAACAGAGCACCACGCACACATGCACATACGGTTTAAAGCTGTGTACAGGAGTTATCTATGTGTCATGCTTTGCCTTTAAACATCCGCATTAGGATCTGTGTGGTTGTGTTTATTGTGTAAGAGAGGAAAACTTGGAAAACTTTCCACTGCACAGTGGCTTTATCTGAACTGCCACTCCTACAGAAACCACTCTTTCCTGCATTATAAAAACACCTGAAAACTTTCCATTAGCTGTTCTCCAAACACAGAGCAATGTATTTGAGTTTTCCTTTTATTCTTCCTGTTGCTATATATAAATAACTCTCTCAACTCATGCAGACACACACGAGTTTTCACTTTTATGTCCTGGGGTTGTTTTTCATTTTAAGTATTTAATTTTTGTTTTTAAAAGGGTTACATATGAAAATCATGGAAACTTTTAGGCACATCATAAAAAACACTGTTTGGTATTAACTCAGAGACTTTTGTGATAACTCTGTGGTTCCTCTGCTAGCTTTCATTTAGAAGCTCAGCTTCATTTCTCCGACCTTTAATCAGTGGAGTAGAAGAACAATACTCCCGCTGCCAAACGTTTCAGGATACTATTTATTATCCGAAAAATCACATAATATTACACATTTATTTACCCATGATATGACACAATTCAGAATCTGACAAGACATTTGCACAGTGATATCTGGTCTACATATCTGGATTTCAGATATCTCAGACTTGCTTTTGCAATATTATCTTGTGTAATAATATATTTTCACAGGCAATACTTCTTTGGGATACATTCCTATTATTGTTCAGAGGTTACTCTTATATCTGTTGGAGGTCTTACAGGACTTAATTTGCTGTATATTTAATGTCACTGCTGTCTAGGTGAAGCAACTGAGATATTAAAATATGGGTTAGTTTGCGAAAAACATCAGGCACTCATATAGAGCAGGTGCCATTTGAGTCAGATTAGCCTTGTTTGAGCTTTTATATGGTGTAAAATGACCGAAACAAAGACTTCTGTGTCAGGTCAAGACAACATTACCTAGAATCAAACTGAGCTTCACACACCCACACCTGCAGACAATCTGTTTTCAAAGCACGGTTACGCAGCCGTTGTCTGTTTTGTTCAAATACAAATTACATTATTCAAAACAATAATAGAAACAAAGTGATAATTTTGGGTGTAGAAAATGTATAAACAATGTCAAAGTTAAATGCCTGACATACAACGTTTGATTAAAACCTGTTATTAAAATCTGTTAGCCTAAATATTGCTAATCCCACTGTGATGTTTCTCTGTAAAAGCAGCAGAAGACTCTGGTGAGGTTGTAACCACGCCAGCACAGGGTTTCTTGGGGGCAGATCAAGGTATATGGAGGTAGTTGCAGAACAGAAATTGAGTGGAGCTCCAAACACACACCACAGGAGCAGAAGAGCATGTAGTTTGGACAGGTACTGTTTCTATAGTCATTGTAACACTGAAGCACAAACTGACAAATCAAACAGTGTTAAAACACTGCAATGCTTGGTATAAAAATTTTGATTTAACATACTGGCCACCAGCTTTTTCTAAGTTTTAGTATCTCAATGACACACAGAAATCTCAGTATCTGGCTGCATTCCATGCGTCTTCCAGCTTCTGACACTGGCAGGTGTCTACTTGTGTGAGGTTTTTACCTCAGGCTGAACCTCAGTTGACCTTCCACAACCATCTGCGTTGTTAAACACTAATATTTATATATATATATTCCTCTTTTCTGGTAGTATTATGTCCTACTGTGAATTAATCACATACAGTGTTGGATATGGGGTGTTTAAGTGTAATTATTCCACTGCTGTTTAAAACCTTTACCCTGTGTGACAAGACTGTGAGACAGGCTAATGCAGATGTTTTTATCCAGCAGAGCAGACCTCAGACTGGTTACAAGGTAGTCCTGGGAGAGAAGAGGGTAAAGTAGCCCGAGTGTTAGAGGAATGAGGGCTCCTCGCAGCCCAAAATTAGTGCCACAACAAACTGTCCAATCTACAATCTGAGGGTGAGAATATAAAGTATTGCTCAGTCATCAAATCACTAATATTCCTCATGCAATCATGAACATCAAGCCCTAAAAGTGGTCATACAGTACTACACTGTGTGCATTTAAATGAACCACTGGCATCGCACAGCACAAACACCCCATGCTATTTCTGGAGGGTTTTTAATCTGAGGCATTAATATCCCCATTAAACAGATGGCTGAGTTTTGAGTGAATGTACATTTGAGATTTCTCTGTTTCCAAGCCTTTGCTTTCGGTTTATTTTAGGTGTAAACAAGGGAAAGAGATGCAGACTTAAGCTCTAGTTCAGTCTCTCATTCTCTGCAGTGTTGAAAACTCCCTGTCACGTCTACACACTGCTCTTTAGGGACGGAAGGCTTGCTGGAGCCATGGCAACACACTTGATCCCAACAGCTCCTGACAGAGGACGAGGTCAGAGAGAGAGAGAGAGAGAGAGAGAGAGAGAGAGAGAGAGAGAGAGAGAGAGAGAGAGAGAGAGAGAGGGTGGGGGGCATGGGAGACTGAGTCAGACATGTACAAACCTTCCTTTATCTCACCCCAAAGGACTGCTGGTGGAAATACGAAGGAAACAATGTTTAAAAGAAGCCATCATGTATTATATAGACATACTCTTGAAAACCTTCCCAGTACACATGGACCATTTAATGAAACTAAACTACACAAGTTGCTAACCGGCTGCTTACTGGCCCTGCTGAAGTCACTAAGGAACCAGTGCTGCAGACTCAACATGATTATTTCTTCACTGTAAATCTATAGGATTTGTTTTTATCTTCTTCTGAAAAGTAATACCACACACCTCTTCAAGAAACCCCAGAATGAAGGTTCTTTTCATCTGTTTAACACTTTAGGGGTTTGTTCAAATTCTGAACCCTAACAACAAGCAACAGTAATAGTAAGTACCAAGTGGCCCCTTTACCATTAGGATTTAAGAGAGAACAAAACCTGCCACAGTTCTGTGATAACCCTTCACTTGAGGTGTTTGAGGGTTTGTACATGCACATTTAAAGGGCTCTCAATCACATCACAGTATCTGGCTGCATTCATAGTCTACCTTCAAAAGCTCCTTCAAAACATCTCTGTGTTTGAACTGCAGACACGAGTCAGTACAGGAGAACATGGCTGTAAACTGCACTAAACTGCTCGGTTTGACACCAGCAGAATATTTGGTTTCAGGTAAAAATGTTGCCAGTCGTCTGTCAGTTATACAGGAAGACGACAGTGTTATTTGGGATTAAAATGGAACGTCAATCAATAGATTAAGTTACACACGAAACTACACACACAACATGAAAAACTGACGATAGAGTCATCTTACACTTTTGCATTACTCATGAAAAATGTTCAGGTATCAGCTTTTCTCAGAGCTATAAATACATGCTGGAGTCTGTAAATATGTGTTTGTATGTACGTGTTGTGTAAGACTGGGTAATAAACATTTTTTCAGCTTGCTATTTTACTCTTTTGAAACCATTTTTGCTGGTTGTTTAAAGATTCTGTATCTTTTGGGCTCACAGTACCTCTGTGTGTGTGTCGTACAGGAGGGGGTGTTTGTCACAGTGATCTCTTTACTATCTTTAAACAGCATTACCTCAGCTACCCTACAGCAGTGTAAACTTAGAACTGTGAATAATTCAAGGGAACAGGCCCTTGTCCACACACACACACACTCTCTCTCTCATTCCCTCAGGCCATACACATAACACAATGTTATAGACTGATCTATGGGACAAGGGTAACCATTTTAAACCAATGTGTCTCAATAACACATCTCATCAGTGCTCAAACATGACTCAGAAAGATAGAGAAGGACACACGCTTTTGTCCCATGCTGCACATTTAACACACCAAACTCGTCTTTCAGAAAAAGTGTGCGCAGGTACAAAGTTCTCTTATTTCAAGGGTGTCCACTTTGCCTTAGTGGACAGGTTACCTAAGACATTCATGTCTTATGACAAACTCTTTTCAAAAGTCTGGCTAGAGCACACCTCATTTCCTCTGATATGAGCTAACCACAGATGTGCAACTGTAGCAATGTGTCAACACAACTGTCATGCTATTTAAAAAAACAATAAAAAGACAAGATAAAAATCATAAATAACTTTGATAAATCTGTAAACCGAGAAATGGAAAAAGCTGGTGTTATATAGAGCAGCCCAAAATTAATAAACAAATATAAAGTATATTACAAAACATCTTCAGTAAAACAGCTTTAAACTGCTGTTGTACAATGAACTTGCCAAATCTTGATAAAACCCTTTGACATGAATTTCATCATCTTAACATTAACTCAGGACTAATCTGTTCATGCAGTGGGTCAATTATCTCATTAATGACTCAAGAGAAAACAACAAAGGTGGCATTATGTGGAAACAGTTTAAATGCCTGCTGTACATAAAAGTCAACCTCTGAAACCAAAGGTACGAACGACTGACATCTCTTGACATCTGCTATGACTTGTCCCGGGGGATTGGATGCCTTGTACTGTTATTGTGCCAATGTAAATGTAATTTAACTAATTCTTTCTAAAGCGTTGCTCTGTCAGTCGCTGATCAGACATCAGTCTGGATGCTTCAGGAAATGCAACTCTCTAACCACCTCTTACAGATGCATTTGAAGACAGTCAAAGACAGGATAAGTTGGTATATGCCTCCTTAGAAGTATTTGATTTTGCTCTTGGGCGCTCATAATGTGTAATATATCTGCAGTAATGAGCTCTCTCTCAGTGCATTTATAATTAATGTTATCACGTGAGTGCCTAATGAATGTAGGCACTCATGATGGCATTCTTCCTCTACAGGGTATGATGCTCTCACTCATCTCTCTCTTGTCTCATTTCCCTCACTGAAGCTCTACAATGATCCCAACAGCTTTTCCATGTGGTGGAGACACGCTGAGTTTCCATATGAGGTGCAAATACAATATTCCAGCTGATATTAATAAATCTTTGTTCCCAAAATCAAGCCACCTGACACACAAATGGAAGATACCTGCATCCTGCGTCAATCCTGTTTTGGTTGGTGTGACTGGACGACAGGCCTCTATTTATGCATTTCCTTTAAAAAAATGTTTTAAATGTTTTCTGCATGTTGACACAATCACCAATGTGAGCAGGTTAAACCAACTTCAATGCACACCAATAAAGTTCAATGCTGTGGAAATTGACAATGTTTAAAATGAATATTTAATAGACAGCATCTGTGACATGCTGTGGATTACCACTGAAAATGATTTCAACTCATGCCTCAGTTCATAAAAACAAACATTAAAACTCTACCAAGCACCAGACTAGTCCTTCATTTCTTGACTATGTGCTTAGATGATAATCTCTCAATAAATGTTATTACCTCTGCAAACTGTTCCACACCAAGGCAAGTTTTCCTTCAGCCTGATAAGAGGGAAATGGAAGTGGCTCTGCTCCAGTATTATTCCTTCACAGATGACTGATAAATGACATGCCAGGGTTCAGAAACAGCCACATGAGTCAGGAAGCAATGCTCATTCATTCTCAAAACCATCTTCACCTTGAAGTGACCTCAATCTTGTTGCTCTGATCACTCTTTCAATGTCCAATGACCTTAAACCAGTTGATCATGCAATCAAAATTTCAACTGTGTATATCTAGCAGGAAAAGCACTGTTTTAAGTTTAGATCTACTGTCAGTGTTGGGTTTATGCCATGTTCCATAGGTTTCTTTTTAAATAATGAAATCAAATAATATTCATGACATTAGGCATATTTATCAGTAGCAGTGTGACCAGTCGTTTAAATAACACAAAGCAGTCATTATAAAAATGTTGGAGTCAAACGAAGCTCTAGATCTGCTTTAACACAGCTTCTCAGACTACAGGGGCTGATTTGGTATGTGATTTCCACCTGCCAGTGCTGCCCTTGTCTCTCAATAACTGCACACAGAAATGATGCAGAAGCAGCCCTGGGGCTCTGCGGACCCTGAGGTCAGAGGAACAGCAGGAACCGCCACCTCATTTTTAAATATACTCATCATAAATATCTCATCTGCAGATACTCATATGCAATAGTTACAGGTATACAGGAATGTCTGGGGATTTAAATTAGTGTGTGCGATATTATCTACCACATAATGAGCATCAATGCTGGACTCTTTAAGGAAATGCAGGAAAACTGTAAGGTCTGAAATGAGCTGTGAGAAATGCAACATAAGCAATCACTGTAAATACAGCTACACACAATGACCCGCAACAGTTATGATGTCAGCATGTTGCTAAGCAAACTATACAATACTCTAATAAGTATAAAATACACAACACAAATGAAGTTTGACAAATAGTCAGCTGACAAATACTGATTAAAATTCAATGAAATGTAACTATTTTATTTAACATCTAGCTACTCAGTGAATAAGTTAATTGAAATATTAAAATATTTCCCTAGAATTCTTGCAATGTCTTCTGGTATTGTCTTGATACATGTGATGCTGCCTCAGGATCTGGCCAGAACAATGTATCTCAGAAGGTAGAATACAGTCACTGTCTGGCATCTGAAGCACCACTTACAAGCTACTGACGTTCAGTTTTTCAAATGTCAAATATTGGCTTGGTTCTGTTTAAATACAATGCAAACAGCATGTATGAACAAAAAAACAAATGTAACAATGAGAACCAAAATAAACTGCCCTATTATTCTCCTGACATCCTTTTCCAAAGATCTGTTTAATTGTTTCTTTATGAAAAGTTTAACTCCCATACTTCTATGTTTTCAATTAGAGCTTTTTGGAAATAAAGCATTCAAGGATTTTCTAAATGTCTTCTCTGACTTTTTTCACTGTGACATCATCAATGGAGCATCAGCTGGCACTATAATATCAGGACAGTGATGAAGGGCTGTTGTCATGACAGTCATCTTCATTGAGGCACAGAACTGCCTCAATAACATCCAGAAAGAAACAGCTAATAACAAACTCAACCTATTGGAAACATACTACATTAACACCAATTCTTTAACTATTAATGTGTTACAGGCATTAGTGTGAATTGTCTTCTAGTACAACACTTTACAGAGAATCATGCTGATCACCAAATAACACACAATAACACAAAGAACACATACAAAGTATGTACAATACAACCGAATGTTTTTAAAGGATTGCCCAAGCATCTGCTCTGCTTTTGCATACTTCAGAGGAGTATGTTTCTAACCCTAACCATAAATTCAGCACTAGACATTAGGTATGACTGGGGCACTTTGTCTTTTTTTAAGTTTCCTTAAGTGCTGTGGTACCTTTAAAGCTGTAAACGTGAGGGCAGATTTCACCTGAAATCTCAACATTTCTTTTTCTGGTGATGTGTGGAGGATGATAATCAGCGGAAACATGATCTGATTGTGCAGGAATGTCTTTAGATCTGGACAGTACAGCTGCTCCAGACAGTTCTCACACTTCCTGAGTCAGGGCTCTCTGTGGCTCTGAGCTTTACTCAGCTGTTGGTTATTCTCATAGGGACTGGCTCTCCTGTGCCAGTGTGTGTTTGAACAATCCACTGTGGTTGCACAAATCACAGCTCACAGCCTACGACAGCTGCACATCTTCTTGCTGTGTGTGTGTGTCAGGTGGAGTGGTTGTGACACAGGTGTGTGTAAAGAATCTCTCTTGGCTGGTGGTCTCTGATTAAAGTCATTTAAAGTGAAAGTGACATTTGCCAGATATGGTAACCCACACCCGAAATGTGACCTCTGCATTTAAGCCATCACTGGTGAGGAGTGAACACACACTGCAAGCTGTGAACACACACCTGGAGCAGTGGGCAGCACTGCTGCACCCGGGGAGAAATCGGGGGTTAGGTGCCTTGCTCAAAGGCACTTCAGTCACCCATTTGTAATGTCACTGTAGCGAATCTACTCAACTGGACACTGAAAGACCAAAGAAGTCACACGGATTTGGAAAGACATCAGATTGACTAACTGTTCTCTTAATAGTAACACTTATATTAATAAACACCATTATTTATTGTACATTGTAAATTAATAGTTTAGTACATAAAGAACCATGAATCAGGGAAGACATTTTTTTCAGTGTTGTGCTATGTTGAGAAAGCTCCAAAAAGACATGTTGAACTAGTCTACGACATCTTCCTTACTTAATGTCATTAGAGAAAACTGCATTAAAACACTCATAAACTCTCATGAAATACGAGACCTCATTGTTGCCATCACCAATAACTGCTTCAAGATCACTTTATACCAGGGCAAAGATACGCTTGAAGAACACGTGAAAAATAATCTTTAAACAGGTTTATGAAACTCAAACTGAAGTCTCTCACAAGCAGGAAGACACTTGGCACATCACAATGACATATTGAGTTTCTTGTTTTCTGGGCTTGGATGAGTTGAGAATCAAAAGGCAGAAACAAAGACGACTGTCTTTTGTTAGTGAAATGTATGAGGTTATTTGAAAAGGTTTACTCGAATCCTGTGGTCTCCAGTCAGCAGACAGTCTTTCTGGGGCTGTCACACAGAGAGGGTGGCACCAAATAAACTCTGCTGGTAATCTTTGACTTGCAGTGTGCAAAGTGTGCGAAACCATGCTGGTAAGTGCAATTAAACTCAAGAGTAGTTAAATGTAATGTGAGTAAAATATACCCATTCTGATCTTCTGTCCTTGCAACTTCACAAGTGGAAAGTAAGACAAAACACAGTGCTGTTTGTTTGAAATAAGTGAGAAACTTCAGGAACAACTCACAGTTCTCAACAAACAGGGCATGCTTGCAGTGTCTTACCTTATTGTAGTAGTGAAGCTGGACCGAGTGCCACTGGCCGTCACTAACTCCATCCTGTACAAAAGGTGCCACCGTCGTTTTAGTCTCTCCTGAGAAGACAGGAGAAATGTAAATTTAAGAAACTGAAGGACATGTACATTTCATCAATGCAAAAATCACTAAAGACATTTTATTGTGTGTTACTGTAAATGTCCAGTAAGTTTAATTTTTAATGATACACTTAAAACTGACAGAACGTAAACTGCGTGTTTTGGCATGTGATAAAGACAGCTCTCTTGTATAAATCGTGCCTTTGAAACCACTCATCCAATCTAAACTTAGTCACTTAGTGGCTGCAGCACAAAGCTGTTCACACAACGACTATCAGTAATGTTTAAAATGCTGTCTTATCAGTGGAGTTCATTCAGAGGGCCGGGGGCAGAAATTTACATTGGGTTTAGAAGAATATTTACCAAAGGCAGGAGTCACTCGTCCGGTATTCATAATGCATCAGTAAACAGTAACCAAACATTGTGACCTGGTTAGTGAACAATCCAAATACACAAACCACAAACCAAGGGCACTGATTAATTATTTTTTTAATTCTTGTTAATTTTTTTACACATCAGTGTTGGGGAGTATCTAGTGCTATTTGATCTAGTAACAAGCTGCATTTCCCGATAAAGTGATGTTTAGAATGATGTCATAGTGCATTCATTTTTTTTAATAGTGTGTCCCTAATTAGGCATTCATTCAAAAACCTTTGACCTTTCTGTGCCAGAAAAATATTATTTTGTATTTATAAAAAATATATAAAAAATATTATAACATATTTATTATTATTAAACAATATTATTTTATAAAAATGAACATCTTGGCCTTTGCTGAACTACTTTAAATTATAAGTAGTATAAGTAGCAGTTCTGAACTAACATTCAGAAGAATGCTGAGACCTTGTTCTGGTCAACAGAAGAGTTTCAGCATGACTCTTGTCATGGGTGACGACATGTTAAACAGCATGTACCCAGCATGACTCAGGATTCCTCTCTTTGTTTAAGATTTGTGTGCTATAAGATATTGCCACAGCAGCAATATAGGACAGTGTTATTTATAACAGCCTGAGAGCTGGAGAGTCTGTGTACATGTGTGTGTGTGCACGTTTGTTTTCACTGGCAACACCACTGTCTGCTGTCTCAGGAGAATATTTGTCATTCAGGCCAGAAACATAATCTATGAAAAACACAGATGTGTGTAAAAGCTATTTGTGTTGTGTTATGATCTGCACATAACACATCTATACACTGGCACATTTCTGCTAGAAGCTTTTGTAAGTCTCTGTTTCAGGTGTAAGTGTTGACTTTAGTTTGACTCTTCTGGACTTGAAAGGTGATGCAGTGCTGTTGTACCTGCTGAGAAGGTGAGCTGAATCTGTTCCTCTATAATCTCCACAGCTATGAAGTCATGTTTCTCATTGAAACGACCATTGTAGAGTAGAAGAGCGTTTCTCTCTCTTGTGGCAAACCTGGACAGATAAAACACTGATGAGAACAACCAAAACTACAGGTTTTATTGAAGGTCTACACTACCCCCTCATAAATGTAAAGTCCTTTGCTTATATTCTACAATTGATGACCAAACTATTTGAGCCAGTAGAAACCTCAAAGCCAGACAGAAGGAATAACATCTTTTAATCAGAGCAGCAAAGAAACAATACAGAGAGGAAGTGAGCGTAAGAGCGGTGGTCCTGAAACAGGAAGTGGTTCCTCAGCTAGAGCACCAAAGGCAGAGGAGTCAGAGAGCAGCTGCTCCACAGGAAGATGATACCAATGAAGAAAAACATAGATAGGGCTCTCTCAACACATAGCCTTTCCTGTTTTCACACGATACAGGAGCCCAAATATTTCTCTAGTGACCCTGTCTCAACATTCAATGCTTAAGACATCAGATACAGCATCCTTATTAACTTCTAAAGAGCTCAGGATGAACAAACACATATTTGATTATCCATCATACTGTATGTCTTTCTGGTTTTGAAAGCAACTTCCTCAAGAACGCTCAAAGAAATCCTACAGAAAGGGCAGAAGTGATGAGCCTGATGTCAGGATTTGTTATTGTATGACCCAAGACAAGTAGTACATCAGCCCAGGCTTGTTGGCTATGAGACCAAAGTCCACAAATTATACTCTACAGCAAGAGACTTTAGGCAGATGCTTAACAAGAAGATAAATGTGGACAAGAAGTCAAAACATGTTTATTTATCTAGCACTTTATACAATACAGCTTCAAATAAAGTGATGATCAAATACAACCCAGCACTCACATAAAGGAGATGGTGAAGTGAAATCTCTGCCTCAGGCCTCTGAATGTGATGAAGGACTGTCCAGGAAAGCTGCGGGTTGTCATCTCACAAAAAGGCTTCTCATATTCATCAGAGAGGCAGTTACATGTAAAGCCGCCCAGCAGCAGGTTTACACACACACCTCCGTTTTTACATACTCCGGGAACACAGCGGCCAGAGCGAGTGTCTACTTCACAGTTCTCACCTGCAGAAGCCAAAGTAATGTCAAACAAGTGTCAGATATCATTCAACTTGCATCTAATAGTGAACCTCAAGTGTCACATGACAACACACTAGCATTTGCTGTAATTTATCTGTTGTATTTTACTTACCAATTCATTTGTACATGAAAGTGGCAAATGCACAGGAAACTCATGACAGGTAATGATGATCAGACATTTATAGCTCTGTCTGGGGTATGTTTACATGGTTTATGTATAATATATTGGACCTTAAATAATCTTTGTAAAGTAGTACTTCAAATGTTACAGTACTCTTGAACCCAAGCCAGATTCATTTATTAAAGAGAGTGAATCTGCTTCTTCTAAACAGAATTGCAATCAATCAGGCCTTTCACACCTTTCACACCAGTTTTCCACACAAAATTTTTTTCACAATCCACAAGCCCTTCTATGGCACCACCAGTTCTCTTACTGAAGACATTCCGCTCATGCAGTGTTATATATCAGTCATTATCCAGACAAAATCTGGACAAGGGTGTTTATGTGTGGTGGGGGAACAGGATGGCAGTCCCTGTGCCTGTAATCACCCCTGACTTCCTTGGGATAATCTTTCTCCTGGAGGTAAATAGATCTGTTTCTCTCTAATGTGAGAAAGATGTTGAGAGGCAGGCTGTCATCGCCACCATAATGGATGCAGAAAACCTGGAGTTGAACTGTGACCTTCAAAGCACTGAAGGGGTGATTAGAGGGGTAATTGGTCTTGATAAAGAAGGGGAAGGAGGGCAAGAATAGCAAAGGAGCCTCTGAACTGGAGACTGAGCTGCTGTTGTATCAGATATAGGCATTGTCAAGCAGGGCTTTCAGGTTAGTTCATACATTGAGACACCTATCTCATCTTTAACCAAAGGTGGACAACCTTACAGGTGGACACATCATTCTACATCGTTGTCCACCCTGTGACAGGGACATCATGATGTTTGGTTCCAAAGGCAGTGGCACTGGTGATTTTGCTATTTATGGATCAATAAACATTTCTATCAAACTCACCTGTAAAGTCTTCCAGACACTCGCAGGTGTACCCTCCCTCTCGACTGCGGCAGCGGCCATTGTTCTGGCATGGCCCTGAGTAGCACAGGTCGATCTCAGTCTCACAGTAGTCACCGGTGAATCCAGCCGGACATCGGCAGCGCAGGCCATTAATTGGATGGATCGGCCTGAAGAGCACTGTGTCAGAAGCTATGAATGGCGGAGAGCTGTCAAACTTTAACACAGAGACACACTTCATATAGTTCTCACAAGGTTCCCGTAGGCAGATGTTGTCATCAAATGGAAGGACACTCTGACTGGAGATATGCTGTAACAGAGTTCGGTTCAGGTAGATTTGCTCCTGGAGGTCCTCAGAAGGAAAGTAACGATCCGGAGCTCCTCCAGGAAGCAACGCAGAGAAGGTGACATTGAGGATGTTGCCAGTGACATCTGTGTCATTCTGGACATTGAAAATGAAAACACCCTCACGACTGGTTGAGAGGACTGCTGCCACACCTTCAGCAAAGAGAGAGAGGAGCGGGGACAGAAAGTGTTCCTGGGACATGTCCTCCAGACGGACTGTGATGCTATTCGTCAGCATCTCGTCAGTGATGACTGTCACACGAAGAGTGCACAAGGCTGTAACTCTGTGGATCCCATCTGAAGAGAAGAAAAGCAACAAACCATGAATAATTCATTCCACATTCTATTGAAACCTTACTTTACTTCAGTCTTGTCTGGGACCTTGGAATGTTGAAACAACATTCTTCAGCTTCTGGGAGATAACAGTACACTCTTCTTACACTGAGAAAGACTGAATACTGTTTGGATCAGAGAGGCATGTTAACAGAAAAGATTACTGCAGCACAATTAGACAGATTACCCTGGTATTTTGCTTCAGGACACACTCTTGTCTTCTCTGTTGAAACTAATATTATAAAAACCTCTCAGATGATGAAGGATTGACGACTGTAAAACACTCTAACTACTTCCTTGCACAAAAGCACAAAAAGGATTTGAAAGCTCATTATAGGATTGTACATGACCTTGACAGAAGTGTTTGCACTGAATAAGAAACGTGTTTGAAGTGTGTAGGTTCTCTGGATATGACAACGTTTTTTTCTTAACAACTCAAAAATAACAATTAATTCTTTCTTTTTAAAAAAATCTACTTATACTTTTTTCACAGCAGTTTGGGGGAGCATTTCCAAGGCATTAGTGTGCCCAATTAATAACAGTTTTCCCAAACGACTCACCTATCCCCCACTGGTCTAACAGCCCTATTTAACTTAGTTGAGCTTGCATTAATTATGGTGGTCAGGATGCTCAAACAAACAAATCAAGGTTTTACTATCTTCATAGGCTAGGATAAGATAGCTTCTTAGAATTAAAACAAAACCTCACATTACGTTTAACAGACAGTACACTAAATAGATAACATAACAGAAAGTGTTAATAAGCCCAGAGTTGCCTGAAGCACTGTTTGTGCTTCCATCTAATCTGATTAAACTTTCAGATGCACAGCCCACATTTGATCTGAAGTCCCCTGTTTCCCTGTGGAGAGCATGGACTCTACAGGAGGTCCCAACAAGTACCTCGCTGGGTGCTGTTCTGTTTTGCTAAGGGAACAACTGCAGAACAGGTGGTATATCCAATTAATACCCCCGGCAAAACAATTTGGCTAAGACCTTTCAAATATGGAGGTGTCACGTGTCTGTGAGTTATGTGTCTCTAAATTATAGCTCAATAAATCACAAGAGATCACAGGATGTTTGGAACTGCTGCCGTTCAGAGCAAATGGGTCACTCACAGCTCTGTCTGGTGTGTAGTGCACTGTGTTCAGCACATTAAACTTGTGCAGGATGATAGAAACTCTTGTGTTGATCAAAACTGATGGGGTATGTCCACAAATTACGCAGGACTTCTCTTTATTAAATACACACATCACTAAACAATACACTGATCACTGTAATACAGTGTGGGATCTTGGGTCAGGATGAGGTCAAAATAATGCATGTTCTGCTTCAGTGCACAATTTCTTCTACATACCATTCATCATAGTCTTTTAAAGTCTGTCATTTAACATGGCAAGTTACTGTTTACTGCCTTGATATTGAAATGATTTTCAGTGAAAAAAATCCTGCCTGACATCTTTAAAAGACTAACACAGATTGAGTTCAAGTATCTGTTGACACGGGGCTCTGCCTTTCTTTCTAGTGAATTAAATATATCAGCAGTGTCACACATTACATCAACAGTGTGTTTGTACAGACATGAGCAAAGATATTCCTATTGACATCCTTCAATATTTCTTTCTTTAAGTACACATTCACACAAACTAAACATGCTAACTACAGGTGAAGAGCACCTTCAAAACATCTTTCGGGGGGAGATGCTAATGTCTGCTGGCAATCGGACTAGCAAAACAGGAATTTTGTGGCAGATTTCCCTGTGGTGAGGATGGATTTTTGTGTGAAGATGGATTCTTACCAGACATGTAATTGTGCTTTTTAGGCCAGAATTCAATAAATTATTAAAAACTCTAGGCCTTTGATGTTTGATTTAACTTTCTTTAAATGTTAACTAGTTAAACCAACCTACAATATCAGAATATCCCAGTTGAAAAAATAGAGACCAAAGTACTGCAAAGAATGTGTTTTCCTGAAATTTTCCACCTAACATTTCAAAGCAATTTATATAACAGCAATATATAACAGCCTGTCAGCTGTTAGGCTACGATCAATATAAAGTCATGTTGTTGTGAACAAGCTAAGGCTGCTGACAGGCAAAATTCCACCATCTGTCCCAAGAGATAAGTGTCACTGTTTTAACATACTGCATGCTGTACAGACATACATGAATATACTGCTTAATCAATCAGTTATTACAGTTATATGATTACACTGAACCAAGTACTAAATCATGATGATTAGTTTATCAACTAATAGTATTAACATTATGAGGTCATAAACAATTGCTTTATTATAATCCATATGAATATGCATATAATTACAGATAAACTAAACACGCTCACTTATGTGCATTGATATTGTTATACTGAATATGTCGAATAATGATGTTTAACTCCAGGTAACTCAAGAGTCTGTGAATAAACCTTATACTAACCTGTATTTTATATTGGATGTTAGATATTGGATGAAAGCCACAGGATATGTCAGTCTGGCCACAGCTGTCAGAATAGCTGACAAGAGTTTCTTCGCTTTCAGAGCGGCGCCTCATGTAACTCTAGACAACTAATGTAATTAGGTAAAGAAAACGGCATAACAAACTCCACCATCTGAATTGCCGTCATTATCCACAACACTCAAGCAAACAGCATGTATGTGCATTCCAGTGTTTTCTCAGTGAGTTTTGCTCTTGCTAGACAAGAAAGACTAATTGACTTGAATGTAACGTAAGATGAGACTCACCCTAAACAGTTAAAATCATTTAACAGCAGGAATATTTCTACAGGTGTCAATGTCTTAAGTAGACAAGACATGGTGTTATTTATTGAATAAGTCTAAGAAATAAGGCTGTTCTAGGTGAGGTTCATATCTCTCAGCAGCCAGTGAAACCAGTTAATGTGCCGCTTGTGACAGTCAGTCTTGTGCGGCCCTCCCTCAGCTTCAAATATGAATCATAAAGGAAGAAAGGTGCTGCTTACGCAGCCAGTGACATTTGCAGAAACCAATGCTATGCCCCTCCCACTTCTACATGACTGACTGACCTGCAGTGAAGAAAAACATGCAGCTTCTTCTACTAAAACAGACACACTCATTCAGGGTGTGAATCTAAATCTAATAAATCTAATCTAAATTATGATGAATCTAAATTATCTAATGAATGAATCTAAATGATGAAACAGAATATAAATGTTTGTTAGAACTCATATGTTGTTGAGTATTTTCATATTTTCATAAGAAACGATGCAGATGCCACTGAAATTGTCTTCAGAACACTGCAAGATTGAACTGATAATGGACATGTGAAATGAGTCCAGATGCAGGTGTGAAGGGATAAAATGATTTCTGCTGATCAGCATGAGGGTCCCTCAGACTGATTCACACACCTGCAGCTGTCTCCACATGCACCACTGCCACCAAAGCATCAACAGGAGCTCTGAAGCTACTGCAGGAAACATCAACCAGACTGTACTGATAAAAGTACAAACCGCCTGTCTACTGCATGCGTCTCAATAAGATAAGCAATTAGCAACAGCTTCTTGTAGCTATCAACATAAATGCACCATTATGAAATGTCTGTCTGATACAGATAGCTGATAATTTAATGTAACAGCAGATAATCAGCATGACTGATGATAATATAAATCTGTACTGTTTTGTATGTTTACTTTTGAAGCACTTACACTTTGATTTAAAATGTGACATTTGGAATTTGTGGTAAATACTATCATTAAAATAGTACTACAAAAATTCCTACTATTCGCTGTTATGGGTATGTTAAATACAGCCCACAGTCCCTTACAAAGGCGTGAAGGTGGGATGTTTCTAGGCTGTTGTCAGGTGGAGGTTCTCAGTGGTATAGAACCACAGAATAAAAAAACTCGTATTGTGCTGTTGGTACTTGAACAGTGCTTATGTCATTTTAAATACAAACACAGCTCAGAGGCAAAGATTAACTTAAAAAATGAGTGAGACACTTGATTTGAGAGGGGGGATAAAACATTGTTTGCCTTCCAGGAAGCTGTCTTGATGGAGAATTGTGGCTGTAATCTTCTTTACAGAGAAAAATTCATCAGGCTTTGTGATAAAAAATAGCATGTCATTGGCAAGTTTGTGTTAGCATTAGACAGATGAAGAGCTTATTATTCAAGGTTTTGAAGGCCATGTTCAATCATGTTTGTGCTAACAATGTTTGGGCTGGTCCTTAATAGGACACAAGCACATGAATACAACACCTACGAAACACGTACAACACCTCAGCCCTTCTCTGAAGCCCTCTGGCTCTCACTGCAGGGCATAAAGGGTCATCGGCTGTCCCAGTGTTTGCATCTGCCAGATGGGACCAGGCGTTTAATGAATGGGTAGAACTAGATTACAGCTCGCTCACATCATTACCACCTCCTCTGTCTTCAAAACCAACAGATGAGCAGATCATTCTGTAATGCACAGAGGACACTTGACAAACGTGAGGCTTTAGTTAGGCTTTATCTGTGAAACACACGCAGGTAAAATTTCTTTGTAAACCTTCTGTAAAATTCAGTCAAATTCACATTCAAAAGTCACATTCAATAAACATTCAAATTCATTAAGTTATTTTACTGGAATATGATTTATCTGTACACGTCATTATTTTTTTAAAGATTCATGTGCCCTCTTTAATAAAAAACATCACCCACACAAATGACATGTCTCTGCACGAGGGCTGGATTATATTGAGTGTGTAATGGCCAAACGGTTTTTATTCTTCCAATTTTCCATGACGTAACCAATTTCTGAAGGATTAAATAAATTCCAATCCTACATTTTTCTATTTCATTTGGATATGCAAAGAAAAGAAGAAAGAAAAAGGAAGAAAAAAGTCAACGTCTATTTCATGCCAACTTTAACCAGCAGTGTCTGGAAAAATGCCTTTCCAACTAGATTTCCAGCAGGCAGAAAAGTAATGTGATGTTATTATATGTCCTATATGCCAGATTAAATATACATCTCAAGTCTATTACTGTCAATCTCACTAGACTCTTCACAACTGCAGGCAGCTGCTGTATCAGGGTAAACCAGCGGTGATAAGAGCGTCTGGTGGAAGAGGTTTTGATGACAGCTCAGAGAATAGAAAGGGTGACAGATGGTGGAGGAGAGAGAGGATGAGCCAAAATAAAGTATAGTGTAAGTATAGTCATGTCTACTGTAAGGTGCCTACAGTAGACATGAACGTGCTTTGTTCTTATAGAGTACACTTAAGGATTAAGTGTTCTGTGTTGACTTTAAAAACTCTTGTTAGTATGTTGACAGTGGGTGATTGTAGCAGCACATTGCTGCCAATAGACTTGGCCACCCTGACATCCTCTACACAGTAAAGGCAGCTGAACTCATGGTGTCTTTTCTTGTTTCTCTTGCATTGAAAGGGATGCGCGTCTCTGTTTGGCTCAGTGGGATCAGAGAAGGACTCCATGCACACAAAAGACTGTATTCAGTTTGGGAAAGGGATGGGATCTCTCCAGCCTGTAACAGGTGGGATTACAATACAGACAGCAGTGGAGTCACTCCTGGACATGTGGACTGATATCAGAGAAGATTCTGTGGTTTTAAAACCTAAAGGCTAAAACAGTCTTTCAGTGGTTTCAGGAGTCTTGTTTTCAGACTTCTTAATTTTATCAGATTTTAGTTTTAGTTATTAGTGTCAAATGTTGAGAGTACTGAAATGGATTTTCAGAAGTCTACCTTTTAAACTAGTAAACTAGATTTTTAGCTTAAGTCTAGCCTTCAGGATACTGAAGCGTATTTTCAGAAAATGAAAAGTGAACTGTTTTTAATTAGTTAGCTGAACGTTCAGTTTTATTCTAGTGTGTGTTTGTTTTTGTAGGACTTACTTTTTGGCTTTTAGGTCTAGCTTTAAAAGAAGCTCAATATACATCTGGCACTCAGCACCAGACTGTTTCTATATTGCCTGTTTGTGTTATGAAAAACAGCAAAACACTTTAATACAGTTTTTCTCACAGAGTAAAGTTACTTGTTCTCAAAGCAGACTATCAAACAGTATTCTCACTTTGTGTTTTACATACGTTCACCCCCTTTCTTGCCCAATTCAACTCATCAGCTTTTCAGTAGAGACTCAAACATCTGAACTGAGTGTTTCTGATAAAAGAAACATCCAGAATAAGCAAAGCTGAGGGGGTTGAGAAGCGCTGCTCTGCCACAAATCAAATAAAATACAGAGACAAGTCTTTCAACAGTGTTAAAACAGACAGTGTTTCATGGTTCTGTTTAAAACACTAATAGTTTGATGGCATCCATTTTCTTTCTTTATCCCCGTGTCATTGTTGACAGACTGTGCTTAATGAACTGTTTCTCAGGACAGCAGATCAAATCAAGATAAAAGCACACAGTACTTCTCTTTGTGCATTAGTGGAAACAGTCTAGGAGCATTTGGAGTTAGAAATGCCATCTTCATTGAGTTAACAGAGTCATGTTCATTTTATATTACATTAGCAACAATTCATTGGCAAATGGCATGCAATCATCTAATGCGGGTTTAGAAACTCATTTATGTCATTTATGTTTAATATAATAAGCCAACCGCTTCACCAGACACAGAGTAAAAACACAATTATTAAAGACTCATAACCAAAGTACAAAATTAACAATTTTCAAGTGCCAAATACATGTAAAAATTGTTTTAAGCAAGTAAACAGAGTTTTGGCTGGTAACTGTTCTTAGGAATTGCAAAACACACATATTTAAAGAATATAAAGTATGACCAACAATTATTCACTGCCAGTAAATTTTCTCAGGTCATCTACCATCTGCAAAAAGGTTTTTTGGATGTGCACAACCCAAATTTCAAAAGAAACTCTAATTGAAAAGCGTCAGAGGTCAATGACCAGCAACATGAGAACTGTCACTGAACACTCATGGGTCTCATTCCAGTAAGGTTTCATAGATGCCATCTTACCTCTGAAGTATCTAACACTGTCTCATTTCACTGATAAAACTGCAGCCAACACACAGTCACCTGCAATGAATGAAAACAACTGCATGTTTTCTGAAGGCTGCAAACCTGGGCAAAAAGCCAGAACAGCAGTACAGATTACTGGAATAGGCTCTGTGATTCATAATCAGATTTTCATAAATGAAATAAACAGCTGGCCTGCTGAATCGCTCAACAGGTGATACAGTACTGTGGCATGCGGTGTTACAAACATGCCCTCAGGTAATAGTCTCATAGCTGTGATACTGAGGTAAACGCACCAGACTGAATCAAAACAACACATGTTAGGACTGACAGGACTGGCCAGAGGAACATGCATTTACAAAATGTAAAAACTCTGTTATTGTAAAAGAGCTAATGTACTTACACCTGTGACTGCACAGGTGTATAATGGAGTTCTATTTTCATTGTAAAGTACATTTGTAAAGTGCAGCTACCACAGATTTTAATTTTACAAGAACAAATCTTTAAATCTTATCTCAGTCTCCATAACGGGAAAGGAAATGCATACAATTGCAAACTAGACCAAGGGATTCCCGTATCTGAGGGTTATTTAGCAGACGACAGCTGAGACACCGACATGAACACTTTCCTCTGTTCCTGCAATGCACCAGGAACAGAGGAATCTGTTTACATGCACCAGAGCATGCTAACAAATGCATAAGTAATTGTGTGAAAAAATTAAAAAGATGACAAAACAGTCAACTACTAAAAGTTCTGTATAATGACATGCATCTGAAAAGAATTAAAATAAAGAACTCCTATTGTTAGTACTGAAATGTACTGCCACAGACGCTGCAAATCTTTAACGTCTAAAGAAAAAAGTTGCCAGTGATAACTGCAGTAACTGAGCTGATTTCTTGTCATGCTAGTTCTCACTCCAATTCTTCAACAATTTATTCTCATTTCTGTTTGAAGAAACTTCCCATACAGGTAGATAACGACATGTGGCGACACGGCCCGACTTCAAGAGCACTTTACAATAAACTGAGCCAATAGTTCACCTCAAAGGAAACTATCCAGTTTGTCTTTCAGTGCTTTTCTCTGAAGAGACAGAGCAGAAGTCTTCATACGTTAAGTGGGCTGAAGACCTGTGTGATTTATAGGCACACTTGAGGAACCCACCGGATAAAAGAAAAGAGAGAATAGACGAGAGTATAAGAAGTGTGAGGAATGCTCTCATCTTCCTTCCATCAGAATGAAATAAAGACAGGAGCCGGACAGTGCTCATAAACAGAATGATGGTATTCCTGACGCTTTCTGATGTGAGACTATATCCTTTTTTGTCCAATTAAACTTCAGGTGTTTTCTACAGCACAGGAAAATCAAGGTCAGCTCAAAGCAAATAGTATTTTACTGCGGTATAGACTTTGTATTCTGTGTGTGGGATACAAATAATCTGTATGCATGCTGACCAGATGACTCACTATATGTTATATGCTATTTTTTTTATATTACACCATATTAGGCATACACTTAATGCAGTATGCATCAGTCACTTGACATTTGAAGACAGAAGGTAGCAAGTCAGCTCACAATGGTTTGGACCAGAGATTTTGTTTGTCCATCTGTCTTTTTCTCATTGCTGAAATCACAAATCACCCTTGCAGTCCACCAACATGCCACTACTGAGCAATTAACAAGTGTGTCTTTCTGTAACACCATTCGTCTGGTGTAATAAAGTTGCAGGAATGAGCAGCACATGTATGCATGCAAAGATCTGGAAGAATAAACTGCACCTGGTTTGCCCTGGAGAGGCTCTTCTTGGCCTTAATCCACCAGATCCCCCCACTCAAAACCCCTGTGTTGAAATCTTTGTTCTCTACTCAGAGGGGTGGTAAAACAGGGGGCGTGTGGGGCTTGGATGTCTGTTACCATGATAGTAAACAGGGTTTAAAGCGCTCCACAGGAGTAAAACACCAGCTTGAGAAAAGAGGAGCTCAGGCAAAACTTAATTAAAACATCAAAACCTCAGAGAAATGTCAGAGACCTAAAGCTTTATGTCATCATTAGAGCCTTCATCCTGAAAAATATAAAGCTATATTCAATGAAGTAAATGCACAGAGCGCAGAAAGTTAAAAAGCCTGCATGGCATTTGAATTCATTATAGTGTTTGATAAGGTAGATGTCACTTGCTTACTTAGAGTTGGGGATTGAAATAAAAAACCTAAATTGCTTGTGCTACTGACATGAATGATACCTCACATCATGTGACTAGTAAGGACTGGTGTGCTCTTACTTTTCTAAGCAAACAGATTTTCAACGGACAATAAAACTGCATTTTGACCTAAACCAACCCAAAGCATATCTACAGCAGTATCATAAAAACCTGATGCTGGATTGTTTTTACTTGGCTCAGTAAGCAACCACTAGCAATGCCCTAATAACCACCCAGACACTGTATAGAACTGTATTCCTCTAAACAATCTATAATAAGCAATCAGAAACAGGAAATATCACAAGGAGAAATGTAATGAATCTTGTTTTTACCTACCTCACTTGGAAAGACAATGAAATGAAGGATTTAATAACTAGTCCTACACAGTAAAAAGAAAATCAGAAATTGCCTAGAACTTTTATTTGTGTCTGGATGATTACTTCTATTACCAACATATTTTGTAAAGTACTTGTTTGTTTGTGTTTTACTCCATTTTCAAAGTAGTCACCAATATTATGTATACATAAAGAATTATGTTAATCCAGTCAGACCACAAGAGAAAATTATACACAGCACAGCAAGCCCAAATAACACACATTTTTGCAGGCGTATTTGTCCGGAAAACAAACAATTATTGTGACTGTCTCATTAGACAGTTTACGGGGATATTTTCCCTAACCAGGCAACAGCAGGTCAATACTGACTGTGTGCTTTTAACGTCCTCACATTGCCTTCTGGTACGGCAAGCTCTTTTTCAAATGAACACAAGTTTTGCTTTCCCCGGCAACGCTTGTGACTCTTTTGAAAAGAGCCAACCATCCGGGGGCTGGTAACTAAGCACCCTGTTTATCAGTAACCAAGCTTAACAATGTCCGTAACCAAACACCACAGCAGCGAGAGAGAATGAGAGAGAATAAGAGAGAGCGAGAGAGAAAGCGATCTAATGCCACTGCAACCAATACAGTTGGCACTCGGAGTTACAAGCAGGTATATGGGTGGGCGACTGAAGATGAACTATCTGTTAACTTTTAGACCCCTGACACGCTCTTCACAAATATGCAAACACACTCGGACATGACTGGCCTACAGCACTGCAAGTCCCTTTTTACATTCCTAATGTGTATTTTAGTTATACTGTGACGGTAACAAACCTCAGTACTCAAGAGGGTGATAGAGTTACCTGCAAATGCCTGCCATTAAACCACGTGTATTATCATTCAGGCAGCTTGCTATAAACATCAAGTTTAACTAAATTTAACTAACTTGCTCAGCAAGAGTATCTTCAAACTGTTGCTCCTCAATAGTCAGAGAGAAAACTGACAATCTCTAATGTTGTCTATAGTGCTGCTTTAGGCAATACTAAGGCTTAGGATTTCAACTATGTCACTTTCACACAGTCCATGGTGCTAACCTCTACTGAATAAGCAGGTTAAGTCCTTCCCGGCTGTCACCCTCTCATTAGTGGTCTAATATCCCTCCATACCCTCATTCACTGCTCACCCGCATCTGACTGCTTTCTGTTTATATATCCCACACGACTGGATTTATTGAGACTGGATTTATTGAGACTGGATTTATTGAGACTGGATTTATTGAGACGTTTATTTACTATAATTCAGCTTCCACTCCTACAAGAGTTTTAATTCAAGTACGAATAGGCTTATATGACTTACACTGACCAAACACAGATCTTAATGCTTGAAATAAAATCACCTAATTAAAATGCAGTTGAGGAATGAATCGAAAGGCAATTCTTCAATTCTTCAATACAGATTCATTAGGATGTTTGCAAATCAGTGTATTATAATACAGAGAGTAAAACTTTGGGAGTAAAACTGATGTCTTAATGGAACCAGTGAATATATTAATGTATTTGTGAAGAAACCACCCAATCAAACAGATGAATTAAAATGGTTTAGATATTCTAATGCAAACATGCAGACACACACAAACAAAAGTTTTTGTGTAAAGAAATGCAACTAACAGTTACAAGCTGACAAATGCAAAATGTGTACAAAAACATTTGTAGCATTTTATTTTAGTGTGATTCAGAGCCAAAATTATAGACAATACAGCAAATAACTGAGAGAGCATAGCAGTCGCCATGACACTGGCTCAAGAGTGTGTGTGTGTGTGTGTGTGTGTGTGTGTGTGTGTGTGTGTGTGTGTGTGTGTGTTTTTTTTTTTTTTTTTTTTTTTTTTTTTTTTTTTTTTTTAGGAAGGAGGATAATGGATAACAGGATACTGACACAGACTACTTTAGTTTAGGGAAGAGAGGCGGGGGGAGAGAGAGAGAGAGGAGAGAGAGAGAGAGAGAGAGAGAGAGAGAGAGAGAGAGAGAGAGAGAGAGAGAGAGAATAACAGTAATAATAGTGCATTTACACTGCAGTCACTGCAGACAAGAATCGAACCATGTGCCATGGTGAAATATCAATACATACAAGATAAACAGAGGTCCAGTGGTTTATTTTGGGTAACTGAGGCCATGATAACAGCACACCCTCTGTGCAAACAATGCTTCCCTCATAGTGTGATACTGTGGGCTGCTGGGGCTCTTGTGAATGGAAATGGATCCTCAGTTTAAAACAATACAGACAATTGATACAACAATACAGTGATAATAGGCAGTGGCAGTGAATGTATGTGAGATTCACGGTTTCTTAAACCAGATTGGTTTACATCCCTCTCTTACCTAGTCTTAGACTACAATCTTAATTTTTGATAATAATTATAATTACCTTATTATTGATTATCAAAGATACAGATAACTGTGTGTGTAGACAGGTATTCCCACATCAAGAAAAACACATATGTGATGTCCTAATAGAGAACATTTAATCATTGTGCTTCTGTATGAAAGTGTGTTCATTTATGAAGTATTTTCAGAAGCTGATGCATCTGTGGTAATGGACGTCCCTACACAGAAACATCATTCTTAAGATCACAGAGATGACTGAGGGGCAAAAAAATAAAAGTTATTTTTGATTAAAAACTACAAAAACAAACCTTTTCCTGAGTATAACACCAAAATATAACCCATGTACAATAATACAAAGAACATTTCTAATTAAACCAGGTCAATTATGATTCTGTGTTCACACTGAAGAGTATGTAGCCTCTAATACATCGTTCATGTTAAATCTGACACTGACCAACAACAATTAGCACAGGGGTGATTCCTCTTAACCTAATAAAGGAGAACAACAGTCAGTCAACAAAACTTCTAACACCAAAGTTTCAAATGTAGCAGGACTACACAAGCCCTTCAGGCCTGCATTCAATCTGTCAGCCCATTAACAGTTCTGTGAACTGAGACACCCTGAAGAGTCCCCAACACCTATGAGCATGGCAATAAGCTGAACCCTTCCTCTTGCACTGACGACTCGCGTTCATTCAAGAGAAACTGTTTGACATGGAAATGAAACCTGTTTCTGTAGAAACCTGTAGAAAACCCATTTCTAAGATTATCTACACTGAACTCTGTCACATGAACACCAAACCATCAATAGAGATCAGCAAAGACAAATAACAACAGCAAATGAACATGAAACACACACAACATTTTAAACAGTCAGAAAGCACCAGAAATATAAATGGTCTCTGTGGCCACTACTATGTGAAAGACTTTTAATATGTATCTGTGCTTATTTTGGGTCATAAAGGTACCATCAAAAGCAAACAGATTCTGTCTGTAGGCTGTGGGAATAAACCTGCGCTTGTGTTTGTATGTTTTTGGTGCTGTTATCAAAGTGTTACATCTCTCCCTGTGCTGGATCGAGGGAAATTTTGAGTAAACAGAGCACAGGTTAACTGTGTGTGTGTTCTGAAAACACAGCCAACCCCCTTCAGAGCTAAAGCATCAGAAGATCCTGCAGACACTAGTCACTGAGCTGAGCTGGTCCGATGTGACCTCTCTGACCTCTTTAAGTAAATGTCATTGAGCAGAACAGAGGTTAATAAGCTCTGTTTAACCCAAAACAGCAAAAACTGAAGTCAAACAAACACATTAAAACACCAGGAAACAAATTTACATTTACAAAATAATGCATGCATCATACCACAAAATAAAAAGTTTAAAATTTACAAAAGAAAAGTTTAAAAGAAAATTTCATTAACAAAATTTCCCCAAGAAAATAGCCTAATAATAGCATAATAGTCTAATGAATCAAGTAGAATGGAAGATATTTTAATTCATTTATGATTAATATATTATGTTCTTATATATATAATATATAAGAATTATATATATAAGAAAATATAATAATATATTTTTCTTCTGCACTTAAAGTTTACTAAACAGACTTATCATAAGAGACGTGGGATTAATAATATACCGGTCCCATCTAAGACTGCAGTGGCCAGCAGATCATTTTTCCAAATAACACGGATTACAAACAGAACAGAGAATAGCACTGTGTGAAACTATCTGCTGCCGTCATAAAACAGAACCTGCTTTAATGTAAATGTCATTTGAGAAGGAGACTTCATGTTTAGCTGTTAACATTCAAGTTGAGAGGAGCTTTGTTTTCCAGCGTTGTTGTGAGGTGACAGAGGTCATGAATGAAATGTTATATTGGTTGTATAATCAGGGGGAGGTGAAACCAAGAGGTGATGGCATTTCTAAAACACTGGCTTGATACTTTCTCTAAACGACACAAAAAATGTTTGCTAAGCTTAGCCCGAAGGTTCCTAGACCTTGGTCAGGATAAACACTGTATTTAATGTAAAAGAATATAAGGTCATGTCTTACATTAAATACGCTGCAATACTCCAAAAATATCCATTGTAAAAATGTATACATAATAATGTATACATCTAAGACCTCAAGCAATTGGACATTTGGGCAACATTCATAAAATATGAGCAGAACAAATTTCTGTTTATTTGTAACTCATTCCAATTTACATTAAAAATCCCTTTTAAATCAACAATTTAAACAGAAATGTGTTTTGTTCATGATTCGTGAATGATACCCATAGAATAGTAAGACTATATCTTACAACCTCATTTTCATCTGCGTCAAATTAAATTTAGAGTCTTTCGTAAAGGGCCAAATAGGCAGACACACAATTTCAAATAAAATCTAGGTGATTTATTAACAAAAAGAATGTTGTTTAGGCAAACTACCAAGACAAATTCTTGGTAAATTACTGGCCATAAAGAGGACTCTCTGTCATTATCAGAGCTGATGTAATATTACCCACAATGCACAGCTTAACAGGTGTCAGATTGCCACCCAAGTATTGCATTTCTCTGTAAGTCTTTCTTTGCTCATAGAATGACAAAAACACCCGGACAGCAGGAGTATGACACTCAAACTGTTAGACAGAACAGCCAAGGCATCTGTTATCAAATACATGCCTGTATTACACAGTGGCATTGATATACATTAGCATTAACAACACTGCTGAATTATGGGTCAGTCATCACAGAAATGAATGCTAGTTCAAGCATGCTGAGATGGCTCAGGCAAAAAAAGCCTGAAATTGAGAAAAGGGACTATAAGTTACCCATAATCCCTAACTGTGGTGCACGGGTGAACTTTAGAGTGTATTTCTCCAATCGGAGAGTCAGTCACTGCTCAACACATGTAACGTCACACATTTTGGCCTTTGGCTGAAATAGATGCTTTTCCAGCTCCTTGGTGTTAAGGACAAAGATGTCTTTTATTTGTGGAAGAATAGGGTCGGGATAGAGCGAAAAATGTGTCGTGTTACGCGAGCAGGTTCTCCTTTTGACTTCCAGAAGGGGAATCACGGATCTGGACTGTGTGTGATCCATTGGACTAAATTTACATTCTGTGCACTGAACTTCCACTTCACCTGAGTTCACAGGTCAGGTCTAGCTGGTTAAAAATGCACTTAAGAACTAACTAACCTGCTTAATGGGCTGACAGCCAACCAGCGATACTCTGTGAATAAACTGCTATTTAATCCTGGGTGAGAGTTTGCAGGAATGTTTTAAAAGGCTTAGAAAATCTACAAAGCAGCTGAAAGTTTAAATATCATTATTCACTGAACAGCCACACTGAATGAAAAAGCTTCAGAGGATTTCCTGTCACTTCAAGAGTGTTTCACATTTCTGTTTGAGGAATGATGACTATTCATTTTGAGCATGGGCAAAAGTTAATCTTTATAGAAAATCTACAGTAGAATATAAATACAATACAAACATCATCAAACATCTTTGACATTTCTGCAGACCACAGGTGAAGCTAATTGTGATTAAGGGTCTTTCAGATAGCTGTAGTACTGCCTAAGGGAGATGCCATCACCAGACAAGCCCAGAACCCAGAAGGCAGCTCTTGAGAATTTATAGTGCAAATCTACTGTGCCGGTCAATATGGATATGAACACAGCTCTATGAATCTTACAGGACAAGCCACTTTAGAATCTCAATTAAAAGTCCATCCCAAATGCAATGGAAAAGTTACGTTAGCTATACAGACAGCTAAAGTGTCTGTGACATGCTGTAAACTACCACAGAAAGTAATTTCCAGTTTGTGCAAAAACAAGTAACTGTAAATCACATTTACAGTAATGGAAGTCTGTGAGAGACAGTGTTTTGGAGGGTTTAATGGCAGAAAACTATTTTATTGCAAAGTATTTTGAGGTGGTTTTCTAGGTGTATGATATTCTTATAACACTTGTGGCTGGAGACTGGTGCTGTAAACAAAACTTTACAAATAGTTACTTCATTTTCCTTTCTGGTCATACAAAAGTTACCACGGTAACACTGTCATAAATATAAATATTAATTGTTTGCCCAAACTATGTGATTTTATCACATAAATAAAGTCTAAACAAAAATGGCTTTTTTTTCTGTGAAATGCATTGCCCCTATCCTTCTACTGTAAGTGCATTACTGTTAAATGTTATTCTTTTATTTTTTAAATGAAAGAAAGAAAGGTCAATGTAACTTTTGGTGGTAAACAAACGTTATAGATGCAAATTACAAATTTTTACTTAAAAAGGTAAATTTAAACTCAAATTATTTAAATTTATTTGAATCGAATATTATTAAATATATTTTATAATCCAGTTTAATTTAATTCAAATGAACATAGTCAAATTTCACCTGATCTCAAGTCATTAGATTTACCATTCCTAAAAACAGCTATACAGCTATTTAATTACAACATTATGAAAGTCCCCTTATAGTTTCCAGCCTCACAAAGACTCTTCTTTAAACACAGTGCGAATCTGACAGTTTTGAATCTCATCACTGTCTCTCTCTCTTCTCTTTCCACTTTCAAATGAGTGTGCAAGATTAAACATGAATGAAATTCCTTTCCTGCTCATTTAACAGATGCAGACAGATCTCTGTTTTTTATCTTAATTTATGCTCAGCTTTCTGTATTCTGCTCTTACAGGAATGTGATGAGGAGTCTGTTCTTCACCTTTTTTGAAAACAGGATTGCAGATCTTTAGCTTTAGATTTGTCTTCTCAAAGCATGCAAACAAAATCCTAAAGCAATCCTAACCTGCAATTAGTCAAAATTGCCAGTTTCATAGATACAGTACAGGCCATTTGGCTGCTGTGATAAGTTCAGTAGGAACGGCACTGAACAAGACTGGAAGGAAAACAGTGAGGACTCAGTGTGCCTTTGTAATCTAATAACAGTTTTTACAGACATGAGAGACCGATATAACAGCACAAGTGAAGCAAAATCGGCCAGTATAAGAAAACAATGTTAAAATCTTCAGCATAAGAACTTTCTTGTAGTTTTGGATTAAGTATCTGTAGAAATGACCTTTACTGAGATTAAATTGTATTGCAAGCCTACACTGACAAAACTGACTTCACAGACCCTGAGCTCTTATGTCTGCTCAACATCAGCAACAAAACTCAACATTGAATTATTACTATTTTGCATACTTCTGAACATCTGAACAAACCCTAAATATTATACTTAAGTGCATGAAGGTTTTTGTGCTATAAACGTGATTGATATCTTAAATCAAGAGATGCATTATTACTATTACAAGCAATCCTGTTTGTGATTTCTGCCTGTCATATTGCCATTAACCCTGCAGTAAACGAGGAACTGGAGCCATATACAGCAACTGAAAACCATGAAAATGTCTGTAAGCACCCAGACACTGTAGCAACGTCCTGTAAACTGCAAAGCAACACTCTGACAAACAGCCACAAACTCTGACATTATGACTGTCACATTCCCTGCAGAAAATGCACACATTTCGTTAAACCTCTTCTAGTTAAATACCAGAACACATAATGCTACTTTACATCACTTACTGCCAGAACGTGGTAACTATTTCCGCCATATTTGTGAATGATTCTGCTGGTTTGTGTCTGAAACAGCAGTGACACCCTCAGCATGTCTGTGATGTCAGAGGTCAAAGGTTCACATGTAGACAAGGCAGTCACATCTGGAGGTCTTCTCTGTTAATGACATCTAGATGACAGGGGACAGTAAATGGTGGGTTCAGGGCACTTTCAAAGCGATTCAAGTCTCTGTCTGTCTGTCTTACAGCTGCTGTGTACATGTCAGACGGCAGATCTGAGGGCACAGCTGGGCAGCCCTACACACCCTCCCACACAATACATTTAACACATGCATGAAATGAACACGCGCACAATCCTAAAATGCAGTTTATCATTCAACTTTTAGTCAAGTGGTTATCTTTAAGGTCTTAATCTTAACAATGAAATGGATCAGATTATTTATCATTCCAGACTACATCATTTTTTATGTACCTGTCATGCCATAACATTCATAATAGTCACCAACAAATAACTTAGAATAACTCCACTTGCTCATAACTGACAGTTGTTGTAAAAATCTCTGCAAATATCTGCAGAATCAGAAAATCATTAATAAAGTTCTACACTCTCCCGGCCTCTCGCGTGTTTATTATATTTCTGAATAATTTGATATTTAGTCTGACACTACTGCAAATGTACTTGCCATTTGTGGTGTAGGAAACATATGTCAACAGTAATAGTACTAATCACTAGTCTACAAACCTTAACTGAAGTCTTGCACGAGTTCAGAGAGTTTGGTAATGAAATGTAAAGTGCAGGTCTGTAAGTGGGCTACAGTCAGCTACATACACAGTGGCCCACTGGTAGAAGCTCACTCCACTAAAAAGTCTGCATGTATCAGCAAGCTTGACTCACTGACTGCAGATAGTAAAAAATGGGCTGGAAGTGATTTACATCCCCTCCTCTCTTTACATACAACATGAATCATGGCTGATCATTCAATATCATATCAGTGTAAATGAAAGTTGGCTCCAACTTTCCTGAGGCTTCGGGGACCAACAGATGTCTTATCACCCATATTGATCCCGTGAAACAAAGCACAAAGGTGCAAGGCTAAAAAAGCCCCAGCGTTTAGTGGAGGTCACACCTCACATGGGGAAAAGACGTGTTGAATGTTAAGTGACACAGATAAGAGAGATTAGGTTGTGACTCAAACACACAGCCCTCACTCCGCTGTATTTGCAGTACACAGCAGTTGGTTTACGGCAGAATGGCCCTGGTTTTGACTAGAATGTGAGCTGGCTTTTATCAGAGGCATATCGGGAAGCTCTTGAGTATCCCTAAAAAGTTACAATTAAGTAACAATTAAAGCTGTCAAAAGGATAAACACCTGCTTAAGAATAAAAGATAACAATGTAAAATACAGTCCCAAATGAGAGCTGTTATATGTCTGCGATCAAAAAGTCAGAGATTGTAACAAACTCAAACATTTGTCATCAAATGTTGCAACACAACAATTACATTGCTCTACAGACTTCTTTGTGATGTTTTTCCTATGGAACTTCAGGAGAAACATCTGACAAAGTTGACACATAAATTAAAATTACAAGTGAGAACACCATTAATCTCCTAATCTATGATAAACCTCTCAGTAATAAACATTTCTCTCGGGCTGTGTTAGGCTTCTTTAAATTATAAAAGTTAAAGTAAAACCAATCTGCTTTGCAATTAGGCACATTCTGAAATGTTTCCATTACTAACAGAAATAATTTAATGTTAAACAAATGCTTTTTCTTTAAAGTGAAATCAAGAAATGGATGCATAGACACTGGCAGTTAAAACTCATGTTTGGGGTCTGTCACGTTTTCCCTATAGAGCCGTTTCATTTACCCGGGGCCTGGAGGTGAAGAGGTCACATAAGCAGTGCTAATGGTTACTTAACATCTGACGTGGGTCTGTCCAAGGAATAAAATTAGTAAACAGAGGACAGAGAGAGAGTTCTGGGTGGAATTAGGGAGGTAACAGAGGGTGGGAACAGCTATGGAGATGGACACCACAGTGTCTTTGTCATGAATGAGAGAACGTTACATGAATGCAGATCATTACAACCCCAACAAAGACCATGAGCATGCACATTCAGATGAGCAGCAATCACACCAACAAACACACAGCCGTAAAGCCACACAGAACAGATAAGACAGCTGCATTCTGTCCCATGTTTTTAAATAGAGAATTGCAAATGAGCAGGAAGAAGAAAGTGTAGATGGGACAGACATACAAAAAGAGAGATAAGAAACTGATTATTTTTGATGAGGTTTACAGTACATGTGAGTGGCTGGTATAATCTGTCTGAGATACATTCATGATTAATACACTGTACAACAAGTACAGTGTAAGAAAATTAATTTCAATAAATGATTGATAGACTGATATATTGTGCCAGCTCTGAACGTCAGATTTCACATTTCCTGCTTCTGAATGGTGAATGGAAAATGCTTCATTATATATAAACTTTCAAAGGTAAGTCTTTGCTCTAGAGATGAATTATCACAATGAATGAACATCTCAGTTAAACAAAATCCATGAATTATCAGCAAAAGAATCTCCCACATTACATAGTCATCATGTTACTAAAAGGCATCAAATTCAACCATATAATGTGTTGTGCATAACCAACATGTCATAACAGAATACTGTCAGGTATTTGGACCTAACAGAAAACAAACATGACTTTTAAAGTGAGCCGAAACCTTTGTGCCCTACACAGCATTTTCTACAAACAGCTCATAAGCAGAGGAACAGGACTGTGATTTAGCCTGGAGCAAACATGCTGAAAACATGAAGCACTTCAGAGCGACCTCTTTATCACCTGCATCAACCCAGCTTATTAATGATGCATACATATTAAATATTAACGCCTGCACACTTAAAAAAACTGAGATCAGCTGATGTTTATCTGTTAAGCTTTCAGCAGCAGCAGCTTTTGCACTTTAGGAAGTTCCACAGAAAAGATGGTGAATTTGAAAGATGCATTGAGAGACTTACTCACCTGTAACAGAAACTTTCATGGTGGCCTCCAGAGGTCTGTTATTATCCAGATCTTTGCTGAGTTTCAGCTCTCCAGTATCCAGGTTTAGAATAAGCAGACTCAGCTCATTTCCTTCAACAAAACTGTACTTGAGTTTATCGGACACATCCGGGTCGTGGGCAGGCACCTTTCCTATAATCCCAGGCGGGAAACTGTTGGATTTATTTGTGACATAATTATTAAAAATAATCTCAAAATTCTTTAAGACAGGATAATTGTCGTTGACATCAACAAGACGAACGTGGACAGTTGCTCTGCTGACTAGAGGAGCAGATGTGGCCTGTACAACTATAATATACTCCATTTTGGTCTCATAGTCCAAATCCACAAGCGCTTTTAAGTCTCCAGTGAATATATCCAAGTCAAAAACCTCAGGGATATTTCCTTCCACAATCTGGTACAAGATCTGAGCATTGGTTCCTTCATCTGGGTCCATGGCAGTGATTTGTGCCACCACTGAATCCACAGGGCTATTCTCTTTGACGTAGATAAACAGTTCATCCTTCTCAAACACAGGGGCATTGTCATTTATGTCCAACACAGAAATCTGGATCTCCACTACTGCTTTGAGAGGAGGAACACCCCTATCTACTGCATAGGCCTTCAGGTTATACACTGGAACATTCTCTCTGTCCAGCTTCCGATTGGTTCTGATAATTCCTGAATATGGCTCAATCATGAAATCTCCCTCGCCATCATCACCACCTTGAAAGGTGTAGCTTACCCTTCCATTAGACCCTGAGTCCCGGTCCGAAGCAGATATCTGGAGCACACTGGTGTACAATGGTGCGTCTTCAAACACTGCGCCCTGGTATTTGTCCCTCCCAAATTGTGGAGCATTATCATTGGCATCCAAAACAATGATTTCTACATATGTGGTATCAGACTTCTGGGGGATTCCATTGTCATGAGCAATAATAGCCAGCGTGTAGGAGGCCTGGTCTTCATAGTCTATCTCCATCTGTGTAGTGATAGCACCTGTGTCTGGATCAATCTTAAACTGTGGCACGTTGTCTTCCATGATGTAGGTAATGCGTGCATTCTCACCTGTATCCTCATCTGTTGCACTGATCACCACAACAGTTGATCCAATGGGTTGATCTTCACTGAAGGTCTGATGGTAGCTGGCACTCTGGAACACTGGTCTGTGAGTGTTAGCATCAGTTACATTGATAAACACCTGTGCAGTGTCAAAGCGTGTGCCATCAGAGGCAGTAACAATCAGAACATATTGACGTTCTTGTTTATAGTCCAATGGCAATGCTAGTGTGATGAGACCCCCTCCACTTTGACTTGTGATGGCAAACCTGTTCCGTGTGTTACCACTGAAAATCTGGTAGGTGACCACACTGTTAACATCACGATCCAGAGCTGTAACGGTTAACACACTGGTCCCTACAATAGCATCCTCATTGATTTTGAGGGAGTACACTTTTTCAGTGAATGTAGGGACGTTGTCATTCACATCCAGGATGGTGATGCTAACACTGGCTGAGGACGACATTACTGGAACTCCATTGTCTCTGGCTTCTACTCCGAAGGTATAAAACTCAGTGGTTTCCCGGTCCAGCTCTGCGCTGACTGTTATCCAGCCTGTGCTGTTATTAATGGTGAAGGGGAATTCAGGAGTCATGTCTGTGAGACAGTAATCCAAACGGGCATTTTCACCTGAGTCAGAATCAATTGCCTGAATGTGAATCACAGAATACCCAACAGGCACATTCTCCAGAACGGTGGCTTGAAATGGAGTGCTTACAAACATGGGGGCATTGTCATTCACATCGATCACCTGCACAACCACCACACCTGTGCCATTGATGAGAGGAGGCCTGCCTCCATCCTGGGCCTTTATGCGTAAATTATACTCTCTGATCATTTCATAGTCTAGAGGGTTAATGACATCAATGGCTCCTGTAGGGGTGTGTATGAAGAACTGACCCTTCACATTGCCACTAATTATGCTGTAATGAACCTTGGCGTTATTGCCCTGATCTCGGTCAGTAGCTTCCACCTGGGCCACTTTTGTGTTAACCGCCACATTCTCTGGCACCTGAACTACATATCTTTTCTCACTGAACTGAGGATAGTTGTCGTTTTCATCTTCCACTGTTACGTGCACTGTGGCGGTTGCACTGCGGGGCCCGGGGGCCTTTCCCTGGTCGTTGGCCTCAACTATCAGCTGATACTGGTCCATGGCTTCTCTATCGGGACGCACTCGGACCTTCACCAGACCATTTCGAGCATCTATTTCGAACCCTGAATTCACACCTTCACCATTCACAATCTTATATATCATGTTCGCATTGGAAGGCGCGTCTCCATCTGTGGCCCTCACGGTTATGACCTCAAAACCGACCTCTACGTTTTCACGTATCCTGACCCGGTACTCATTCTGTTCAAAAACGGGCCCGTGGTCGTTCGTGTCGCTAACCGTAACGGTGAGGTACGACGTGGCCGCGCGGCGCGGCGTGCCGTTATCGGTCGCGGTGACTTTGAAGACGTGCGTGTCTTTGACTTCTCTATCTAAGGGCTGAACGGTCTCGATGCTGCCGGTTTGAGGGTCTATGCGGAAGAAATCGTTAGATCGGCTGTCGAATAACGCTTCCATGCCGTACTCCAGTTTTCCCGCCTCTCCCGGGTCACCGTCAGCAGCCGTGAGGGTGATGACGCGCGTGCCCGCCGGCTCGTTCTCGGGCACGGAGATCTGGTAGTTCGGCAGCGGAAACTGAGGCGCTGCTTTCACGGCTCGCTTCAGTCTCGCTCGGCTTTGGTTTGATCCGTGTCGCGTATCATCAGATGAGGAGGTCTGGGCGGAGGTGAACCGCAGCTGAAGGCTCATGGAGAAGCGCTCGCCGTTTGAAGCTCGCCCCGCACAGCGAACGGAGTCCGTGACGGGCCTCGAGTCCGCCCGCAGGCACCGCGCGTCCGCCACTGATAAAGTCCCGTTACGCACAAACGCATTCAGACGGCCGGAGGTGCAGGAGTAGCGGAAACCTCCAGAGTTTCGTGTGAGGACCGGCACGTAGTCCTCAATGGAGAGCACATCAGCTGGAGAAAAGCAGGACGCTTCTCCCAAGTCATAAAGGCGCTCCACGTGAATGTCGGGCTCGACTCTCTTGGCTTTATGTTGACACACACACTTCCGTCCGTGCACAAACACATCGAGACGCGTCTTAACGAGCCCTCCGGTCTTCACACACTCGCTTTTGATATACAGGGACAGTGCGCTCTGGGGACAGCGCACCTCTCCATTGAAACGCAGCGCTCCGTTTCTCCAGTCCAGTTTGAAGAGCTTCCCGGTGTGTCTGGAAGTTAAATCCGGATCAATGGAGTACATCCAGCCCGGTCCCAGTGACACATTGGCCAGAAGTGCGCCTGCATGAGAAGTGTCAGAGACGTGCAGGTCCAGACATCTGAAGAGAGGAGCGCAGTGCAGGTGAAGCAGCAACAAGCAGCACGTTACTCGACCCATGCTGACTCGAACCCTTCAGCACCAGCCGCACGAACTCTCCTCCCGCCGCTTCGGTCTTTTATTCCTCATTGTACCTTTAAACGCCACAACACAGTTTTATATCATACAAGTTCATGCAACTTTTCCAGAGTTGTATGCATGCACCACGTTAGGTGTTAAATGAGGACAAAATGTCTCCGTGCGCGCGCCTCTCCCTCACACACATTCATGGACAGAGACCTGCTCTGCACCTCCTCTCAGGACTGAGGAGAAACTCATTCAACTGATTCATTGTCATTCAACTCTGTCGTCTCTTCTTCAGTCTCTTCACACCGCCGTGCGAGTGAACTTCGTATGCGGCGCTGGAGATGTCCCCATAAAAGCTTTCATTATCGTTTCACTTTGTCGAGCTTATTTGTAAAAATTGTAATCCAAAAGAAACTGAGTTTTAGTTCCCTGCGTCACTAACTTGTTTGCAGATGATGAAGTTATTTATTAAACAGCGGTTTGTTGTTTGGCATGAATTCGCATCAGGTAAATCTGGTTTAGTCTGGACAAACTAAAAACCTTCACACAAATGTATCTTGGTTATCACGGTTCCCCATAATTACTACAGACATTACAGTCCAAATAAGACAGGATTGTATTGGTCACTAAAGATACTAAAATGACAGAAAGATTGGTAGAAAGATTTCAATGTAATTGAGCATGTTTACAAAGTTTAATACTTTGTAATCGTACATGGCATGCGTTAAACTACTGTTATAAAGGTCTGATGTGTGTGTGTCATTCCACACAAGAGATTTGCTTAAATGCTTAAGGAGATAAATCTGGTTTTAATTCCGTGTTGAAACAAGTACAGGACATGTACTGAAACGTGTTGCATTAGAGTTTCTTTAAATTATTTTCGCATTATACTTCAGACTGTACAGAGTGCATGTTCAACATGTTCCCTTTAATTGCCATTATAGTATAAATGACAGAGTAACTGCGCGTGACGGCGCACTGTGAGCGTGTCTGACTGCCCCCTGCTGGCCAATAAAATATCTGAACAACATCTAAATCTTGATATTTCTCTGACTGCATTATTGATTATTCCACAAGAAAAACACAATAAAGGCATTATAACCATTAACAAGTCCATAAAAGCTTTAAAAAGCAACTCCCGTTATATTATACAAATAAACTTCCCTGTTAATTACATAGGCTAAATAAGGCATGTGAAAATGCACTGAAACGTCCCATTTTGCACAGCCCCAGGAGTCTGTTTGTCTTGGAACAGCACACGCCTGTCAAGATCCTGATGTTATTTAGCAGTTCACAGAAATGTTTTACTCTGACAGAGATGGGTCTCAGCTGACAGGCTCTGGGTGATGATGGCTTGTGTCTTTAGGTTTACAGTTTGTGCAGTGTGGACCTCTCTGAAGAGTGTATTTTGTGGGTCCCAAAAGAACAATCTTCCCACTCCCTAAACACTCATCCCCTTTATATAACACAGCAAACTGCAACGTAAAAACAAAACAGAGTAAAAATTAAGGTTTGAATAAGAAATCAACAGCACAACAGAATCAATACTGTCTTGAGATTAGGGTATCCTCTTTACCCATTTTAATGTAATGTTCACAAATTGCATTTTATGCATAACTGTATAGAATCCCAAATTTATTATTACTAGATTAAAAATTATCTAAAGTCCTACTTTAGCACTATTAACATTTTTGGAATTGTTAATATAGCAGTCTGTGTCTGAACTGGAATTGTTAATCATTACAAGCATTAGGTTTAATTTTCACCCCAAATTCTCATGATTGCAGTTCAGAAAAGAAAGAAAAAGCGTGAATTATTTATTTGTGGCAGAAATGGGCAAGGTGCCGATAAAGTGTTCTAATGTATAGTGCTTTTACTGGCTTCATTAAAGACACACACAGGTAACATGAAAAAGATTTAAAGCTACACCACACGAAAGTAAAATACATTCAGCGTGTTGCAGATATTTATGATTTACCTGGCCAGGGGTCAGTGCTCTTACTGGATGTTTAATCATTACCCACACTGAACCATCTAGATTCAAGGTCACAGTGCATGGAGCTGAGAAAGAGAAGACTACAATATTAGCATCCCCAACAACAGACCATAACTGTAGACAAAACAGAGGAAACTGAAAATAGAAAACTCACTTAAAGACATCCTGTTATTAAAACGGAAGTGACAGTCCATCATTTGTGTGCGGATGAGCTCCGCAGGTGGATCTTCTGTTATCCAGTGGAAGCGATCTGTCTGTAATGTGTCTCGTAACAGCGCTGGATGGTTAGTTGTAGGGCACTGCAAAAGTTTCCAAACATAAATCAATTAACCTTTGTAGTAATACAAACATACATGATTATGAACAATCCAGAATGTGCAACTCACCACAAATACGTCACCAGTTGTGATGTCTTTATCAACCACAAACCACGGGTCTCTCTGCCCTCCTATTCTAGCCCTCTGCCCTAGTGTTAATGTGAACCAGCCTAAAACAGTAATGTGAAAGCCAAACATCAGCCAAACAGTGTGACTGTGATAATGTACATGAAATAAGACTATTAATTAATAATTATTTAATTAATATCCACCTTTATGCTGCCCCATTATCTTTCCATCCTCAATAGATACATAATTTCCAGGTTTGGGTTCTATGTACTTTCGAAAAACAAATTGACAGAGTAAGGAATACATTTTTAAAGTCACAGCCGAGTGAGGAGTTAGTGGACCAAATCTGGTTGCACATACCTCAAGGATGAACTCCTCAAAATCTCTTTCTCCAATGAAACAGATCCCCATGCTCTTTGGAGGAAAGAAAGTAAATTTAGTTCACAATTATTGAAACTACTTTGGAGTAAAGAAAGTCAATTTAATTCACAACTGCTAAAAACTACTGAATCTCAAGTAGTAAAAGATTATTAATTTTATTAATTATTTTATAAAATTATTATTGATTATTAATTAATTTAAAGATTATTAATACCTCTTTCTTCTTTAGAACATGCTGGAAGCCGGCCTCAGCTGCTATCTTCTTCACAAAGTCTTTTGTTAGTCCAGACAAGGGAAACAGTGTGTGTCGCAAAGCATCCTGGGAGATCTGACTGAGGAAAAAGGTCTGGTCCTTCAAACGATCAGCACCCTGATACAGCCGCACCGCTAAGATTCAAAAAGGGATTTAAGATCTCAAAGCTGAAGCAAACACATCACCATTCACACAATGCTAGTGGAAGGAACAGTATGACAACTTATCAACACAACTCAGGTTTTTAATAATGTTTTCTAAGACGCTGAAAACATAAACAAGTTTTCTGTAGTAAAATGTTTCTTTACATGTTATCTGCTTGGCATAGACAAAAGTTACACTTACGTTTTCTGATTTCAAATCGGTCTTTGAGGAGCGTTCGAGGAGGGGGTGTGTGCTTCTGTTGGAAAACCTCCTCATCCTCCTGGGATGTGCGGGCATAGTGTCCTGTTGCCATGGCATCAGCACCTGTTTCCAAGTAATCCTATAACGTTGTTATTTGCAACACTGTTTTTCTGGCATTTTTAATATTGATATAAAGTTTACTGCTGGAAAAATAACAAAAATAAAATAACAAATATTCATCATTTTCTGAAGAGTAAGCACCTCTTTGCACTAAATCAAAGGTTCTCAGCACCACTTTTCTGCAGTTTAGCTCCAACCCTGATCAAACCTGCCTGCAAGTTTTTTTGTCTGTCTGATCAGGACATGGAGAGCCAGAGATGAGAACCCCTTCACAACTGTTGACAGAAGTTTTACAAGAACTGACTAATGTTTATGTACCCCGCTAGACTTACCTAAAGAATTAACAGCATACTGATAGAAGTGCTTGAATTTGATGTGCTTGTTACACATGATGTCTGGATTTGGTGTTCTGCCCTTCTCATATTCCCTCAGTAGATTACTTCATAAACCAGGAAAGAAGAAAAGAATGAACAAATCAAGCACTTCAATTGAATTCAATGATCTGTCCACAGAAACTCACTGTGACTTTTACCTGAACACTTCATGCCAATATTCTTTGACAAACGACACCTGATGGAAGGGCATGTCCAGCGTCTTACACACTTTATACGCATCTTCACAGTCTCTGTCTGAGGAGCAGACTCCTCTCTCATCCTGAGAGTCCCAGTTCTTCATAAACACTCCAGTCACATGATAGCCTGACAGACGAACAGATGCAAAACAGAATGTCAGATCTCTGAACTCTTTTCTTCTGTTTTTAAATGACTTTTATTAAACTTCTGTCAAGGTGATTTAGTGGATATATGAAGCCAGTTGCCCTACAGGATCCTAGTAGAGTAACCCCAGGTGCTGCTTGCAACCACAAAGAGCCCAATACATTTTAAACCAGCAAGACAATCGGCCACTTCACATTCACAAAAACACCGCAGTTATAAAATCTAACACTAATAATGAGTGAGACTGTCACATCTCACCCATCCGTCTGAGTAACAGGGCAGTAACAGAGCTGTCGACCCCTCCAGACATGGCACACACCACGTGTCTCGCTAAACCCATTACATCTGCAAATATGTGGTGAAATATGGTGAAATATATGTGGTGAAATAATATGTGGTGAAATAATATGTGGTGAAATATTGTGGTGAAATAAAGCTTATCAGACAACTGAAAAGTGACTAAGAGACAGCTCACGCCTCCATCATGAAGGTCGCCATGATTCAAGTCCATCATCAAAACATTGTCCGGCGGTAACAAACAGCAGCCGCTCTCGTGTTCCCGGTGGGACCCGTTTAAGTGTGACACCCGGAAACGGCGTGCGGACCAAAATCAACAAATGTAAAAAGTAATGAGTGAATCAGGTTTCTATGTTATATTAGTTATGATAAATGTATAATAATAAACGTGTTATATTATTGTAAATGTATAATAATAAACGTGTAGAGCCGCTTGCGTTTCAGTGGTCGATCGTGTCGTCACTGAGCTGGCATGACATGCATTAGTTTTTAAGAGCTTAATTACATCAAAATAATTATTATTCGAGGCCATCATAGTAACATGTTCAGTGAATGTCTCTCTCAGCTCATTGAGGAATATAAAGTGTCAGTTCTTGCTGTTATGTGAAATATATCCAGAGTATTTGATCAGCTGACAGTAAGACTACTCACATTACACAGGATTACATAGAACAACTGTGATGATCAGATGACAACAGGAGCATCAGTATATTTATCTGTATATTGGTATTAACAGTGGAGCAAAACTCAACCTCTGAGTCTCGATGAACCAGTCAGACACAGACTGCTGTTCAGTATAATAACAGTGAATAAAACGTGTTCACATCTGTAACAGTATTCAAGAATTGTGTCTTCATTTGAAACGGTTATATGTGGACTTCCTCCAGGTGTGTTGCTGTATGATGTGTGCTGGTGACTGATGAGGAGATCAGATCTGCTGTTTCTACACTGTATGAGGCTGACCTCGAGTCGAGACGTCAGAACAACACATATCAACAGACATGAATGTTGTGATCATCCTCAGCAGAGCAAAGAGCTCAGCGACTTCCCTGATTAAATACTCAGAAAACTGTCATTATTCATTCAACTTATACATACAGCAATACAGACAGTGAAATGAAGGCGTTTATTTCCAGTGAACCAGAATCAAATGAACAGCAATTAATACATAAACATAGAAGCCTCTGTATGAGTGAAATGAATAGCCATTTGTTTATAGATTAACGTCTATAACTATGCAACATCTTTTGTGGCCATCCTACACACAACAGCATCCAAAAGACTCCCACATCTTTCCTCCAGCGGTGCGATTTTATAAAGCTGTAACGAGAAAAAGATGCACAAGTGTAACACACGATGTGTACAGTAATCATTCAAATAAAGTGCAGCACTGCCGGAAAAAACAAACCTTTCTAATCTGAGCACAATCAGTCAATTCAGACACCTGATCCACAGCAACCTGTTGTCCATCCACCTTTGAGATGATGTCGTCGAGGTCGAGTGGCTCTTCTTTATTGTGCACCAACACGAAATAAACTGCGCTGTCACTGTCTGAGATCCCAAACCTTCTGAAAGCTTCAGAAATCTGTACAGAAAACATACGACTCAACAACAGTTCAATATTAACAGCACTGCTGTACTACCACTCACGTTGTTGGTGGGTGAGAGATTAAAAATGATTTCAGAGTACAGACTCCTGGTCTTCATTTTCCCCGTTTTCTGCAGGTGAACCGCTTTATTGGCAGCCACCAGCACCTGGAATGCATCCACAACCTGAAACAGTAAATAAAACAAGATCTCTCATTTACTAAATATTACATAAACAAGATCTCTCATTTACTAAATATTACATAAACAAGATCTCTCATTTACTAAATATTACATAAACAAGATCTCTCATTTAGTAAACATTATATAAACACGATCTCTCATTTGATGAACATTATATAAACACGATCTCTCATTTGATGAACATTATATAAACACGATCTCTCATTTGATGAACATTACATAAACACGATCTCTCATTTGATGAACATTACATAAACAAGATCTCTCATTTAGTAAACATTATATAAACACGATCTCTCATTTAGTGAACATTATATAAACACGATCTCTCATTTAGTGAACATTATATAAACACGATCTCTCATTTAGTGAACATTATATAAACACGATCTCTCATTTGATGAACATTATATAAACACGATCTCTCATTTAGTGAACATTATATAAACACGATCTCTCATTTAGTGAACATTATATAAACACGATCTCTCATTTAGTGAACATTATATAAACACGATCTCTCATTTAGTGAACATTATATAAACACGATCTCTCATTTAGTGAACATTATATAAACACGATCTCTCATTTAGTAAACATTATATAAACACGATCTCTCATTTAGTAAACATTATATAAACACGATCTCTCATTTAGTAAACATTATATAAACACGATCTCTCATTTAGTGAACATTATATAAACACGATCTCTCATTTAGTAAACATTATATAAACACGATCTCTCATTTAGTGAACATTATATAAACACGATCTCTCATTTAGTGAACATTATATAAACACGATCTCTCATTTAGTAAACATTATATAAACACGATCTCTATTTAGTGAACATTATATAAACACGATCTCTCATTTAGTGAACATTACATAAACACGATCTCTCATTTAGTGAACATTATATAAACACGATCTCTCATTTAGTAAACATTATATAAACACGATCTCTCATTTAGTGAACATTACATAAACACGATCTCTCATTTAGTGAACATTATATAAACACGATCTCTCATTTAGTAAACATTATATAAACACGATCTCTCATTTAGTGAACATTATATAAACACGATCTCTCATTTAGTAAACATTATATAAACACGATCTCTCATTTAGTGAACATTATATAAACACGATCTCTCATTTGATGAACATTATATAAACACGATCTCTCATTTAGTAAACATTATATAAACACGATCTCTCATTTGATGAACATTATATAAACACGATCTCTCATTTAGTGAACATTATATAAACACGATCTCTCATTTGATGAACATTAAAGCATTGTTGCAGCTGTTCCTGTGCAGATCTGCAGGGACGTGTCAGGTCTCAGTGCAGATCTGCAGGGACGTGTCAGGTCTCAGTGCTGAGGTTTGTCCTCACCAGCGCTGGTTTGATGAGAGCGCCTTTGATTTCTCCGCTCAGGGCCATGTGTCTGAGCTGCGCGGCGTTCCGCACGTCTCTGAACAGCAGCTGAGTCGCGCGGAGCTCCGGGAACAGCTCGAGATCCTGCGAGCGCTGCATGACGCCCCGCCGGAACACAGACAGCGCGACACCGCCGCGACTTCCGCTTCACACACCAACCTGAACCGAGTGTTCACACACCGAACACTGAACCGAGTGTTCACACACTGAACACTGAACCGAGTGTTCACACACCGAACACTGAACCGAGCGTTCACACACCGAACACTGAACCGAGTGTTTATACACTGAACACTGAACCGAGTGTTCACACACCGAACACTGAACCGAGCGTTTACACACCGAACACTGAACCGAGTGTTCACACACCGAACACTGAACCGAGCGTTCACACACCGAACACTGAACCGAGCGTTCACACACCGAACACTGAACCGAGCGTTCACACACCGAACACTGAACCGAGCGTTCACACACCGAACACTGAACCGAGCGTTCACACACCGAACACTGAACCGAGTGTTCACACACCGAACACTGAACCGAGCGTTCACACACCGAACACTGAACCGAGCGTTCACACACCGAACACTGAACCGAGCGTTCACACACCGAACACTGAACCGAGCGTTCACACACTGAACACTGAACCGAGCGTTCACACACCGAACACTGAACCGAGCGTTCACACACCGAACACTGAACCGAGCGTTCACACACCGAACACTGAACCGAGTGTTCACACACAACGAACACTGAACCGAGTGTTCACACACCGAACACTGAACCGAGCGTTCACACACCGAACACTGAACCGAGCGTTCACACACCGAACACTGAACCGAGTGTTCACACACCGAACACTGAACACTGAACCGAGTGTTCACACACCGAACACTGAACCGAGTGTTCACACACTGAACACTGAACCGAGTGTTCACACACTGAACACTGAACACTGAACCGAGTGTTCACACACTGAACACTGAACACTGAACCGAGTGTTCACACACTGAACACTGAACCGAGTGTTCACACACCGAACACTGAACACTGAACCGAGTGTTCACACACCGAACACTGAACACTGAACCGAGTGTTCACACACCGAACACTGAACCGAGTGTTCACACACCGAACACTGAACCGAGCGTTCACACACCGAACACTGAACCGAGTGTTTATACACCGAACACTGAACCGAGTGTTCACACACTGAACACTGAACCGAGTGTTTACACACCGAACACTGAACCGAGTGTTTACACACCGAACACTGAACCGAGCGTTCACACACCGAACACTGAACCGAGTGTTCACACACCGAACACTGAACCGAGCGTTCACACACCGAACACTGAACCGAGCGTTACACACTGAACACTGAACCGAGTGTTTACACACCGAACACTGAACCGAGTGTTCACACACCGAACACTGAACCGAGCGTTCACACACCGAACACTGAACCGAGTGTTCACACACCGAACACTGAACCGAGTGTTTACACACCGAACACTGAACCGAGTGTTCACACACTGAACACTGAACCGAGTGTTCACACACCGAACACTGAACCGAGTGTTCACACACTGAACACTGAACCGAGCGTTCACACACCGAACACTGAACCGAGTGTTCACACACCGAACACTGAACCGAGTGTTCACACACTGAACACTGAACCGAGTGTTCACACACTGAACACTGAACCGAGTGTTTATACACTGAACACTGAACCGAGCGTTCACACACCGAACACTGAACACTGAACCGAGTGTTCACACACTGAACACTGAACCGAGCGTTCACACACCGAACACTGAACACTGAACCGAGTGTTCACACACTGAACACTGAACACTGAACCGAGTGTTCACACACCGAACACTGAACCGAGTGTTCACACACGCACTGAACACTGAACCGAGTGTTCACACACTGAACACTGAACCGAGTGTTCACACACCGAACACTGAACACTGAACCGAGTGTTCACACACCGAACACTGAACCGAGTGTTCACACACCGAACACTGAACACTGAACCGAGTGTTCACACACCGAACACTGAACCGAGTGTTCACACACCGAACACTGAACACTGAACCGAGTGTTCACACACCGAACACTGAACCGAGTGTTCACACACCGAACACTGAACCGAGTGTTCACACACCGAACACTGAACCGAGCGTTCACACACCGAACACTGAACACTGAACCGAGTGTTCACACACCGAACACTGAACCGAGTGTTCACACACCGAACACTGAACCGAGCGTTCACACACCGAACACTGAACACTGAACCGAGTGTTCACACACTGAACACTGAACCGAGCGTTCACACACCGAACACTGAACACTGAACCGAGTGTTTACACACTGAACACTGAACCGAGTGTTCACACACCGAACACTGAACACTGAACCGAGTGTTACACACGAACACTGAACCGAGTGTTCACACACCGAACACTGAACCGAGTGTTCACACACCGAACACTGAACCGAGCGTTCACACACCGAACACTGAACCGAGCGTTCACACACCGAACACTGAACCGAGCGTTCACACACCGAACACTGAACCGAGCGTTCACACACCGAACACTGAACCGAGCGTTCACACACCGAACACTGAACCGAGTGTTCACACACCGAACACTGAACCGAGCGTTCACACACCGAACACTGAACCGAGCGTTCACACACCGAACACTGAACCGAGTGTTCACACACCGAACACTGAACCGAGTGTTTATACACTGAACACTGAACCGAGTGTTTATACACCGAACACTGAACCGAGCGTTCACACACCGAACACTGAACCGAGTGTTCACACACCGAACACTGAACACTGAACCGAGTGTTCACACACTGAACACTGAACCGAGTGTTCACACACCGAACACTGAACACTGAACCGAGTGTTTATACACCGAACACTGAACCGAGCGTTCACACACCGAACACTGAACCGAGTGTTCACACACCGAACACTGAACCGAGTGTTCACACACCGAACACTGAACCGAGTGTTCACACACTGAACACTGAACACTGAACCGAGCGTTCACACACCGAACACTGAACCGAGTGTTCACACACCGAACACTGAACCGAGTGTTCACACACCGAACACTGAACCGAGTGTTTATACACTGAACACTGAACACTGAACCGAGCGTTCACACACCGAACACTGAACCGAGTGTTCACACACCGAACACTGAACCGAGTGTTCACACACTGAACACTGAACCGAGTGTTCACACACCGAACACTGAACACTGAACCGAGTGTTCACACACCGAACACTGAACCGAGTGTTTACACACCGAACACTGAACCGAGTGTTTATACACTGAACACTGAACCGAGCGTTCACACACCGAACACTGAACCGAGTGTTCACACACCGAACACTGAACCGAGTGTTCACACACTGAACACTGAACCGAGTGTTTATACACCGAACACTGAACCGAGTGTTCACACACCGAACACTGAACCGAGTGTTCACACACCGAACACTGAACCGAGTGTTTATACACTGAACACTGAACCGAGTGTTCACACACTGAACACTGAACCGAGTGTTTATACACTGAACACTGAACCGAGTGTTTATACACCGAACACTGAACACTGAACCGAGTGTTTATACACTGAACACTGAACCGAGTGTTTACACACCGAACACTGAACCGAGTGTTCACACACCGAACACTGAACCGAGTGTTTATACACTGAACACTGAACCGAGTGTTTATACACCGAACACTGAACCGAGTGTTCACACACTGAACACTGAACCGAGTGTTTATACACCGAACACTGAACCGAGTGTTCACACACCGAACACTGAACCGAGTGTTCACACACTGAACACTGAACCGAGTGTTTATACACCGAACACTGAACCGAGTGTTCACACACTGAACACTGAACCGAGTGTTTATACACCGAACACTGAACCGAGCGTTCACACACCGAACACTGAACCGAGTGTTCACACACCGAACACTGAACCGAGTGTTCACACACCGAACACTGAACCGAGTGTTCACACACCGAACACTGAACCGAGTGTTCACACACCGAACACTGAACCGAGTGTTCACACACCGAACACTGAACCGAGCGTTCACACACCGAACACTGAACCGAGTGTTCACACACCGAACACTGAACCGAGTGTTCACACACCGAACACTGAACCGAGCGTTCACACACCGAACACTGAACCGAGTGTTCACACACCGAACACTGAACCGAGTGTTCACACACTGAACACTGAACCGAGTGTTCACACACTGAACACTGAACCGAGTGTTCACACACCGAACACTGAACCGAGTGTTTATACACCGAACACTGAACCGAGTGTTCACACACCGAACACTGAACCGAGTGTTCACACACACTGAACACTGAACCGAGTGTTCACACACCGAACACTGAACCGAGTGTTCACACACTGAACACTGAACCGAGTGTTCACACACCGAACACTGAACCGAGCGTTTATACACTGAACACTGAACCGAGCGTTCACACACCGAACACTGAACCGAGTGTTCACACACCGAACACTGAACACTGAACCGAGTGTTTATACACCGAACACTGAACCGAGCGTTCACACACCGAACACTGAACCGAGTGTTCACACACTGAACACTGAACCGAGTGTTCACACACCGAACACTGAACCGAGTGTTTACACACTGAACACTGAACACTGAACCGAGTGTTCACACACTGAACACTGAACCGAGTGTTTATACACTGAACACTGAACCGAGTGTTTATACACTGAACACTGAACCGAGTGTTCACACACTGAACACTGAACACTGAACCGAGTGTTTATACACTGAACACTGAACCGAGTGTTCACACACTGAACACTGAACCGAGTGTTTATACACTGAACACTGAACCGAGTGTTCACACACTGAACACTGAACACTGAACCGAGCGTTCACACACTGAACACTGAACCGAGTGTTCACACACCGAACACTGAACCGAGTGTTTATACACCGAACACTGAACACTGAACCGAGTGTTCACACACCGAACACTGAACCGAGTGTTTATACACTGAACACTGAACCGAGTGTTCACACACTGAACACATGATCCAGATCAAGCAGAAAGACTGACACAACTAGAAAAGAAGAAGAGCTGCAGGATGAATGAAAGACGGGGTGCATTATTGTCAATGCGTGGTCATGTTTCAAATGTACCTTTCCTGAGCCCGGAGATCGAAATCAGGGTGGCAGACCTAAAACGGGGCGTTTGAGACGTTTATATTGAAATATTGAATGATATTGTGAAGTGAGTCTATTTACTTCATATAGTCTGATATGAGCGGAACTATTGCTTCACGGTTCTCGGTTCCCGCACGGACGGTACTATATGACGAACCCGCAAGCTGTCAAAATGAACATTTATGCCGTTTTCTAATTTTTGCACTTTTTTAAGACTTCATCATCATTGAGCTTAAGGGATGATAGTATCGCTACATTTCCCTGATCACCATATAGCTCGTTCATTCATTCATTCATTCATTCATTCATTCATTCATTCAGATCGTGTGGTTTGTGTTTGAATCAGTATGGAGAGGTTTGAGGTTTATCTCTTCACATCGCTGTGCAGCGTTAACTTTCTAATTTCTTGCCTTTTGTTCTCTAAAGTCACACGAGAACAGAGAGATCCTTACATGGATGAGCTGTTTCATGTCCCTCAAGCCCAGAAGTATTGTGAAGGGAAGTTTAGTGAGGTATGATGCTTAAAGACGGACTCCTCATTCTGTGTGTATGTGATCAGTGATGTCTGATGTGTCAACAGTGGGATCCGATGATTACGACTCTCCCCGGGCTGTATCTGGCGTCAGTGGGTCTGATCAGACCTGTGGTGTGGCTGTCTGATCTGAAGGGCAGGGTGGTCTGCTCCACTGCCATGCTGAGATTTATCAATCTGCTCTTCAACAGCGGGAATCTGTACATCATCTATCTGATCACCTGCAGACTGCACCCTAAAGATAAGGTGTGTGATGTGAGCTCCTACATTAAAGGGATGTGTGATGGTCATTATATTTCTCTATAGCTGGTTAGAGATAAACACAGTGCTTTCAGAACATGTTTATGTTAATATTAATTACACTTATTTCATCTCCATCATAACCAAGTTTCCTGATTTTCAAAACCTAATAAATTTAATATAGAGAAGTTAAAAAGAATTGCCCATTCGACAGTCAAATTAAACAGGCACAATAACTAAGACCATAAAACCATCACTTTCTACATTTTTTTATGACAAAATTGTTTAATATTTAAAATATTTAATTATTGCTATTGTTGTTCTTCTATTGACATTTCCACCACAACTCCATCATGAACCTAAATAAAGTGGAATGAATCCCCCAGAACAACTGTAAGATATGATGTACCAGCGTCGTGTTCTCATTTCAGTGTCTCTTTCTCCCTTCAGTCTCGCTCTGCAGCCCGTAGAATGTTGTCCTCCCTGGTTCTGTCCACATTTCCTGTGCTCTACTTCTTCACGTTCCTGTATTACACTGATGCTGGCTCTACATTCTTCACTCTCTTCATGTACCTCATGGCACTGTACGGATGTCACAGAGCGGCGGCACTGCTCGGCGTCTGCGCCATCCTCTTTCGCCAGACCAGCATCATCTGGGTGGCGTTCTGTGCTGGCACTGTGGTGGCACAGAAACTGGATGAAAGCTGGCGAACTGAACAGTCAAAGAAGCGAGATGAAAAATCACTTTCCCAGGTCCCTCTGACCATCAGTGGGGCAATGAGAGTGATACGTTTTCTGCTGGATTTTGTCAAAGTGGCAAACAACATAAAAGTCGTGGTGTTGTCAACATGGCCGTATATACTTATAGCAGTTGGTTTTGTGTTTTTCGTGTTGTTAAACAATGGCATTGTGGTTGGAGATCGAAGTAGTCATGAAGCTTGTCTGAACTTTCCTCAGGTTTTCTATTTTCTATCATTTACTCTCGTATTCTCTCTCCCTACCTCCCTGAGTTACCAAAGGGTGGTCAGGTTTCTCCAGTCTCTACGCAAGCAACCTTTATTATATTTTGTACTTATGGTCGTCTTCTTGATTTTGATTTGGAAATTTACATTTGTGCACAAATACCTGCTTGCAGACAACAGACATTTTCCTTTCTATGTATGGAAAAGGATTTTCCAGAGACATGAGCTTGTTCGTTTCCTTCTAGTGCCCGGATATGTGTTTGCAGTGTGGAATTTTCTAGATACTTTAAGGTCCAAGTCATTGTTTTGGTATGTGGCGTTCTGCGTGTGTCTGTTGCTTTCCACCGTTCCACAGAAACTTCTGGAATTTCGATACTTTATTCTTCCCTATCTGTTCTATCGCATACATGTCCCCCTACCATCTCTGCCCAGACTGTTGCTTGAGCTCGGCCTTTACACAGCAGTTAATGCAGCTACACTCTATATATTTATCTATAAAACATTCCAGTGGTCTGACAGTACTGACACACAGAGATTCATGTGGTGATCTGACTGCTTATATTTACAGAGTGGTAAAGCTTTAACTATCCTTTAACCCGTTCAATCAGAATTCATTTGTTGTATTTCAAAGTTACATGCATCAGTGTTTTCAAAAGCCATGGTTTTTGTGTAGTATATGTAGTTTACATCTGTTGAATTGTGATAATCAGTATGCAGTACTGATTATGTGATTTTGTATTTCATATTTTTTCTCTTATTTTAGTGCTGTCTGTTGGTTTATGATGGTTTACTGTTATTAGTTTATTCTCATAACATTTTGAATGTTATTTTTTCTCATTGTACTTGCTTTGTGTCTGTGTTTTTTCTTATTCTTATTGGTATTTCCAGTTATTCTTATGTTGGGTTATTAAACAGCTCTGTTTGGATGTCATAACCTGACTGAATACAGCTTTATTTTATGGTCTCTCACAAGCCTTTTGTTTCCCCAAGACACTTTCAATAATGTAATTTGGAAATGAGGGCTTCTACATAGTCTCAGCCTAAAAATGTAGCTTTAATCAGACTTCAGTCTGTTTGTGAAACTACTGTGGAGTTTTTTCAGTCAGTTGTTGTCTGGTCTATTATTGTAGTATCATTGATACTACTGAACATTTAGATTTACCTGCTCCTCATCATAATGTTAAGTTAAACGAACTGAAGGCCACCATCTTTCAGAGTTTAGCTGAAACCCTTATTGTATACACATGAAAAATGAACCATTTTGCTCTTAGTGACACACTGATTTTTCTAAAGAGTTTGGAGTGAGGAAAATCATTGGTTTTATGAAATATCTGAATAAGATAAGCTAAGATGTCTTAAGCTATACAAAGTTATCTAAAGGGTTTGTGATGAATTAGTGATCACTGAATGAGCCTTCATTCCTTGCAATCCTTGAGATAAAACATCGTTTTAGTTTTCTGTAAGTCTGAACGTGAGAATGAATAAATTTTTTTTTTTTTAAATGTTTTATATGGGAATGTTTTCAATGATAGAAGTTTATTGTCAGTGTATGTCAATACTGTAAGTGTGTTGGTAAGTATGTATGTCAAGTATCAGTGTAAAAATGTACTGCTTTTAAACTGTTTCAAAACACTTCCAATGATGGTCATAATGTGTCATAATATGTTCATAATATAATGTTAGTAGCACTAGACCTGTACGTCCTGTTAAATCTCACTTCCTCCACAAGGTGGAAACCTCTCCTTTGTTTTTAAAATACATGATATATTACTATATTAATATATTACTATATATTCCTAATAAGTCTTTGAGAGTTTAGATCCAAAAGTATCATCCTGGAAAAAAATATGTCTAACATATGATATTAATGTATCCAACATGCCTGTGCTGGACTAAAGAAAACTATTTACACACTCAAATCTATTTACTTCATTCCAAACACTGAGTTGATACCATGCTGTACCCTTTGAAATGCTGATATTGGTTCTTCAGTAGCTGAATATAACCACTTAGGTTTACAAATGACAGGCAGTTCTCCATGATTATGTAAAACGCCTAATTATTTTAAAAGCTTTGCACAATTACCTCAATCAAGCTTGAGAAAAAATAGCATAATGAACACAAAATTACAAAAATAACATCAAATAAACAACATTGGATGATGGCTGAAAACAACACGGCTTATCAGAGCAGCAAACAAGAGGTTGTGCTTTTAAAAACCTGCTACATAACAGCCATAAAAACCTGTCCGCTGTCATCTTGTCTGGATGCTGATTATTATTTGTGCTCATCAATGCCAAAGTGCTGGTTGGTAATATTACTGTTTTAAGCAGTAAATCACATGATTTGATTTGAAACATTCACTGCTGAGGCTTGAAATGTGATTACAGGGTTTATGTGCCTTAGTTTATTAGTGGGAGAATCTGGAAATGTCAAGACGGGATTAACTGTCATTTAATTTAGTTTTGTGTGTAATTCTGTCCTGTGTTGATATGCTGACGGGACTGCAAATCCAACACAATCTTTCTCTCTGAGGATCTGATAACTTCATGTGCTGATTCAAAAAAATCTGATTGGTTGGCAGGTAGAATCAGTTCCCTCAGAGCCAAACTGACGCACAGAGAATTAAGACGAGAAATTAATAACAGCTGCTTTATTATTCCTGATTCAGCCTCCCATCACATACAGCAAATGTTGGGATGGGGGTCTAACCTTAATTATAGCTTGAAAAGAAAGTTGATGTTGTTTTAAAATACCAAAACTACAAATTCTGTTCATATATCAGTAGCTAATAAAGTTTACAGGTTGGTCAGAGACTGTTACTTGTACTATTTCTGAAGTCCACAATCTGTGCACTGTATATTGTTTACAGTATACTGTAAACAGCAGTTTTCTTAATGCATGATTAAACACGCAAAATACCCAATTGTTGTTGAATGGATGCCATCTGTTGAATCAAACATGCAATGTGATAATCTGACGTGACCACATTCCAGCATACTTATGTTTGAAATATTCAGCACTGCATGCTTTGTTTCACATACTGTTTTTAATCTGTACAGTATGCAGTAAGCAGTATATAGTTTTATTCTGAACTTAGTGCATACTTATAATAGTGTGCAGTAGATCACTTTTAATAAAGACAAGAGCGAGTTTTAGAGTTTTCAATAGACTGGAATAGAGTGATTCCAGTATCTGACAAAAATAAGTACTGTAATTACTTGTATCATTATTATAAATAAAGTCAATTACAGTAAATCACAAAACACATTAGAAGTTTGTTTAAATGTTGAAAAAATAGTTGCCAGTTATTAACTGTGTTAATGCTGCCAAAAGTCAGTTTGCTTTGGTGAAACTCAGACTAAAGTCACTGTTTAAGTTAAACACAACTTTAATCTATTGTCTGGTTAGTTGGTTCTTACTTGTGTTAATGAGACAAAGCCTAAACTACATTACCATACTCTCATCATGCATGACATTGTAAATTAAAGGGGAACCATGTTAATGTAATCATGGCAATGACAGCTCTAAAGTCTGTGCTCTGAATTCATCAGCTGTTCATTATGAACAAACTAAAAGCTGCCTGTGTAAGTATCAAGCACACAGTAAGATGAAAGTAACCGGCTGCTCTGTATAGAAATAGACACAGTGTTACCAGTGTGTCATGTGAATTAACACAATGCTTTACAAATGAATTGCAAGCTGTAAATATCAGCTGTGACGCTGTAAATATCTACCACACAAAAGTAGATGTGTAGAAGTCAATAGAATGATGGGATGCCTGGCCCATCAGAAGCCATGCAGGAGTCGCTCTGCAGTCGTGATGTCTTCTTTATAGAGTTAGAAGGTTCTACAGGAGCACATGACTTGGCAGCCTGATAACTGGAGGCTACAGGAGAGCCAGTGTGTTCCTTCTGCAATTACAGTGTCACACCAACATAGAAAACATTAATTATTCCTAATGAGAGAGAGAGAGAGAGAGAGAGACAATAGAGTGAAGCAGAGCGAGAGCTTCATTTTCATTTCCATCAATACTGGGTTAGCACTGTAATGGTGTTAATATTCCAATATTAAGAATATATATTCTATGTATGTTATACATTTTCTACATCTACATTTCTGCACTGTTGTTGTTTCAGTATTTCTAGAATGTCTCAACTGTTTGTTATAAAATGCATTTTCTGTAAAGCTGCTTTGCACAAGTTGGGAAAAGCGCTATATAAATAATTTTGAATTTGAATATTTAAAACAACCGGTCGTGCATATTTTTCCTTTCTCACGTCTTCTTAGTGGTGTTTACTAAAAAAATCTGAACCTCAGTGCAGAACTGTTTGTGCAACAGAACTAAATGATAATCAATCTGCAGAAGATATGTTGAGAAGCTGCACTGTTACTCTTTATTGTCAGAGCAACGTAATCTAGCAACCACACAGCACACGCAACACCCAAACAATTACCCTCACAACCAGTTTCATTCCAGACTCTTAATGCCACGTGTGTATTAAAAGATTTATTCAAAACTAGTACTTGATACAGAAATAATAAATATCTATGTACTAGTCAATCAGAACTCCAGCCATGCTTTATCCGATTCAAAATTACAATATAGTTTTAATGCATAAACACACAAAATATACTAGAAAGCAATATACACTGACAAAATATATATCAGTTCATATCTGAAGGCTTCACACAATTCCAAGAATTCAGTGAGAGATTAAGGCCATTTGTAGTTATTTTACTGTTAGTTGTAGTTAGTTTTACTGTTTTCAAAACACTCTCAACAATAACAAAAGAACTACTGAATCTCTTAAAAAAACGCACATGCAAACGTAGTGCACACAATATTTAGATATGAAGAGCATACAAGATCATATTTGGATATCTTAAGTAAACAAATTTCATGTGAGTCAAGTCACAAATTTAACACACACACACACGCACACTCAAAGGTGAATGGGCAAGCCAAAGTGGCAACTTCTGTGGCACCAGTAATGCAGAGAGGAACAAGCTGAGGGCTGAGTTTTGTTTTCTGAATTACAGCAAACGTTGAGAGAACATTCGCACAGACACTAGATGAACATCTGTATTGTGCTGCCTTTTCACACATTCCTTCACTCATCACACTTCATTGTGAAACAAGGCTATGACCAGATCATCTCTACCGCACAGTACATTTTTACATCCCCATAACATTTTATCATCATATTAGTAGTTTTCTTTCAGAATTTAGTAAACATGGGGTGGAGTCCTTAAAGCCATTTCCTGAAAGATATCATCCTGCAGGAAGTGACAGCACTTAAGTATACTTAGAAACAATCATGTTCCTTTTTGGAAAGCTGAATAATTAGAAGATTACTGCACAACAAATGACCTGACTGCAGAATACTGAGGAACATTTTTTAAATAAGTCATTCATAAATCCTTTATAAATAAAAGTAAAATAAAGTAAATCATTATTCTTCTTTAAGATACTTTAAGAAGATAGTATTAAATGGTGCTGGTTTCAAACTCAAGTTTGGACACTTAATTTATGTTTTTATGATTTAATGTTTTGATCTATGGTTCATGCTTTAGAACCTGAATATATATTTGAATGGAAACGCTGGACTGGGGCTAGAGAAGAAAAAGAAATCAACAATATCCAGTAATTTTGTAAACTGATCTTCTTTCAAAGAAATGGCACTTGTTTTGATATATGGATCTATCACAAGATAACTGTAATAAAGTGTCCAGTAATTTTTAAAGCCGCTGTATGTTTCATGAATAAAATGAAATGTGTGAAAATGCAGGATAAACAGGACAACATATAACATCATCCAAAATATCTCATCACAATTTTGTTCTGTGGGGAACAAATCAGCTGCTACATACTATTTGTAGATGTTTTAGCACTAAAAAAAATGTTACCAAAAAGATAACATTTATACGATACAACGTTGTCCAATACAAAAACAAGAATTTCTGCTCAGTGAAGTAAATCATAATAAATTAAGAGTCAATATGATTTACTTCATTTACACACACAAAAAGTGACAAAATAAATCATCACAAAGAAAGACATCTAAAACTAGTGTTTGTGCTGTTCCAGTTTTCTTTGTGGTTCTGTGGTAAGGCAGGGTTATCGCATCAGTATTTGTATGTAACTTATAGGGTGTGCTCACACTTGGCATGTCTGGGGCAATTAAAATAAACTCTGGTGTGATTGCTCTTATTCAAATAAAATGCGGTTTGTTTAAATAAGTGTGAACGCTGCACCATCTTGGTGCACAACAAACAAGCAGATCCAGATGAACTCTGATGAAGTTTGACTGAGATATCAACACAACGTGGATCAAAGACATCTAACTGAACCGAAAAACATCAAATGAGTTGGTACAGGAATCAGAACCGCCGTCTCTTGTGGCAGATCTGTGTTTGGGTATGTAACAGAGGAATTCTTGGTGCAGTTTTGACTCCTGTAAAGGAGTTCTTTGTGGGTTCCCAGCTTGAAAAAAAAGCAAAATATGTGTCATAAAAGCTGACCAATCAGGGTGTGACATTATCCTTATGCCTTTAGGTTTGGCAATTTTAATAATTAATTATTAATAAAAATACCAGTGTGAATGCCAAGCAAATCAAGACTAAATATATTTTGTAGTCTGGAGCAAAAAAATCAAGAGTACTAACTACAAGTGTGAACACACCCTTTCACACACATTTCTCACGTGGGCAGACACTATACAATATTAACATTGTATGGCTGAATTTCATTTAATTTGTTATGTAAAAGGGTTTTAAATCTAAGCTGCTGTCAATATGTTGTTATTGAACATTTTAGTGTCTGTGTACTAAAAGCACACCTTACACACAAATCCCTGCAAATACTACTGAGAGAAACAGACAAAAGTTTGAAGTCTTCTTCCTAATAACAGCAGCAGATTTCTAAAATAACATGATCAAAAAACACCTTTTGATAAAACTTGTACAGATAAATCTAATAATTCAGCACATTAACAGCTGGTTTCAACATTAAAGGGAAGAAATCCTATAATACATTTATATCCAAAGAATAAGGATTTTGCAGTAAGTTTGTGCTTTATCGTCTCTATCTTTATGCAACTCTATGAGGGTCTGATAAAAACATGATCAAATCAAGAGAAAATGACACAATAACAACACAATGTTTTAAGACAGGAAGTAATAATGGCATCTGTGTTAAGTAATAATGGCAAATGTGATTATCACAATAATCACATTTAGATAATGTATTCATCTTGGTTCATGTTAATTTGTACATATACTGATACATTTCTCACATTGTAGGTTGTTTAAATTAATATTAAATTTTTTGACACTGGGCTCTTATTTGAGAGCTGCTGCTCAGGTTTAAATGCAACAAAGCACAACGTGTCATATGAGGTTCCCTTTACAGAATGAGGTGCCCTCATCGGTCACGCTTGCGCCAGAGAAAGAGGAGGAAAAGATGATAAAAGAAAGATGAAGTGAAAGTGGTTGACAGAGGAAGTGAAAAAGAGAAAAGGCCAAATAACGTAAATGTTGCAAAACATTTACGTCCTGAGCACACCATTTCCATGCAAAGATATTAGGTTTTACAGCCACGCCGAAGGCCACTGTGACCTGCCAGGCAAGGCAAACACGCAGCAATGATTCGCACTGCAAAGTTCTGAAGATTTACGCTTATAAAAGTTTGATCCAACTGTAAGAAAATCATGTAAACATTGAGTGAGAGTTTAGAAAAGAGAGAGAGCAAGAGATAAAATATGTACTTGAAAAGTTTTTTACAACAGTCAGTTTGCAACTGGTGATTGATTTGCCTTTTCCTGGTCAGAGGAAGCCGCACAGCTGTGAGGAAGAGGAAGCTGCACAGCTGTGAGACATTGCCAGTTCCATTTCTTAGTCCTTCCTCCACTTTGTTCACACTTCTTAAGTGAGCCAAAAGCAAAAGGTTTATTCTAACAGGGCCCTCAGAAATGAGCTAGCCAGTTATTGAGAAACAGAGAGAAAGAGCAATACATCCTGACAGAGAACGTCTATAATGAAAGTAAACCTGTTCTCAGAACCCTGTCTAACCAATAGTGTCTGTCTACAGCCCCACAGTGTGAAGAGAAAGCATCAGACAGAGCTGAGAGAACCCTCATATCACTGAGTGACTGAAAGAGATGCTGAGATATAGCATGGCTTGCTCCACTTCAGATCTGAGTTTGCAGCGGGTGTTCTGGACGTGTGTATGGAGGAGGAGCAGGGGACGGCTTGATGCCTCTGGTCCTCATGTAGGACAGGAACTGGTCAGGAATCTCAGCCAGAACATCTTTGGCCAAGCGGGCCATGCTGAGGATGTGGTTTCCAGTGTTGTCGACATAGTCTCTGAACGGAACAAACTGCAGAAGAAAGTGTGAGGTTAAAAAAAGCCTCAGTTGTCATCAGATTTTATCAGTCTGAAGAAGCTAGCAACTAGCTGTCCGCAGTATCAGTATAAACACAACTGTAATGATGAGATTTTTATCTGAGATTTTGGTAACATTTTATGGTTTAATTTGTTAACATTGGTTAATGTAATAACTAGCATGACATCACAATAATCACATTTAAATAATGTATTCATCTTGGTTCATGTTAATTTGTACATATACTGATACATTTCTCACATTGTAGGTTGTTTAATATTACATTTTTTGACAGTACAATTCATGCTTGTGTGATGCAAGAACACAAGAATGTAATGCAGAGAAGCAGCTTTCCTGTGCTGACACTGTTCAGAGAACAGTGACGATGACAATCATCAGCTGAAACTGGACTTCAATATTTACAGTATTTATGATGTTGGGAACTCAGAACAGAGCTAATGAAGCTAAGACAGCCCTGGTCAAACATCCAGTCATCTGTTTTATATACAGAATCATTATTACATTTACCCTCAAGTTAATAAAATAAGCTGTTTTTAGATGTGCCATTACTTTTGAGAAGGGTGAAAAAATCTACAGTGTGACCCAGTTTGAAACTGAAAATCTGGACACCCTGATAATAGATAATCTGCCAGTGAGAATCATTTGAACAGACTGTTCAGACCCTTGAAACAAAGTCTGAAGACTCAGTCTGAACTGAGGCACAATGCTCTTCGATGAGGATGAACACACACAAAGAGGTTTATGTGCGCCGCCTGTTAACATGCTCCCTAACAAGTACAGGGTGATCCAAGAAAATAATGACTGCCCCGCTGATACACCTAATCTAGTGTATGTTCTCATAATTACAACCACAGTTTTAATACACTGTAATATGTAACTAGTGACAAATATATCTTTAAACTTTAAAGTGTAATCATGAATAGTGAAATATAATATATTTAATGTTTTTGAGCTTTTTAAAATATATTTAACAATTGTCATTTTATTATCTTTATTTGGGAGTTTTCTTAACAAGTGCATATGCACATTTACACTCAGACATTCAGCAAACATTTAGAAAAACGATTTACAAGATGAAGAAAACAATGAAGCAATATATCACAGAGAGGTTGTACAAAGTTACAGAGTTTCAAAGTTACAGCTATTGATGTACTGTATACTGAAATGTTTTTCATCTGTACATTTCTGTGATAAAAACAAATGCTTATGTTACCTGTACAATGTCTCGCTCAGCGTATTTGCCTCTCGATGAGATTCTCACTTCATCTCCATCCAGCTCCTCCATGGCTGAGGAGACACACATGAGAAGATAATCAGTGGCATAACTGTGTGTGAGTTAGTGCGTGTGTGTCTCTGATTATGTATGTTGCCTTGTTTCATTATAACTGAACAGACGCTTGCTTGTTTACAGTACACAACGCTTTACTCCAGCATCACGTCCACACTAGCATCACAATCAATCAAAAACATCTACAGGCTAGAGGGGGCATGGCTACACGCAAGTTCTGAAATTAAACCAAATACACAAGGAGTCATATGAAAAAGGTGCAACTGTTGCTTTAAATATAAAAGTGATCTGTTCCACTGACCATCAAACTCAGCTGGTCCGACTCCAACAATAATAATCGACATAGGAAGACATGCAGCCTGGAAGAAAACAAACCCCACAGTAAAAAAGGTGAGGTGATATGAAGTCTTTACAGTTTTTAACAGTTACAAATCAAGATTTCAGCAGCACCTGCCTGAACTGCAGAGTGAACGTTTAGTGAATTAGATGAGGGCTTTTGTGCTCAAATAGCTTAGATACTTTGTGCTAAAGTGGTGTTAACAGTTTAGCCTCTAAGTGAGCACTCTGAGGTCATTTCTGGAAATATACAGTAATATTAGACACCCACATTTACAATGGACTCTTTGGTCTGGGCCATATCTGAAATGACTCCATCAGTGATGATGAGCAGGATGAAGTACTGTGACCCATCCTTCACTGAAGCAGCGTATCTGCAGAAGAGAACAAACAGGACATTCATCACAAACCACATTCTCATTACAGCTGTACACACACCAGAAGTAATAATACATAAATAAATATATATATAGACTGTATATTACTACACTGCAGTTCTGGATACAGCCACAGCTAATTGAGTTTAATACTCACCTCTATAGTGGGATTGTCATTTATCAGTATATACTGGACAAGTGTTGTCCAAAAAAAAGCGGTTTATAATGGCAGATTTATTTACAACTAAAAATCCAGATGTGATTTCAAAAACAATAAATTAGCAATTATTTTTCACTCTCCCCTGAATCAAAACAGAAAAATGCAGAGAAAGCAAGCAAACTGCTTGGTGCTTAACCGTAAGCTTTGAAAGAGCAGTATAAAAATCTGTGTATTATTAAAACCGCATGGCTGCGAGCTGCAGCAGATATACACAGAGAGATCAGAGCAGTGTGACAGCTCTGACTTCAGTGCTGATATGTGGACACCACAGTGACTCTCTGTGTGTGTGTGATAATGATTTTATAGAAATGTGCTTTATTTCACATTCTGAGAAAACCTATAAAATGGATGCATAATTGGATAAACACTGTGAGAAAGTGTCAGTGTACTGTGTGTGGTTCACTTTATTAATTGTGGATTTAATGTGGGACTGGTATTAAAAGGTCTGAGATGTAATATATGAGTTGAATATGAGTTGAGTATATGCTGCTCTGTCTATAATCCCACTTCATTACAGAGCACTTCATTTAGATTCTGTTCTTAACATCCTCTGGGCTCAATGCATGACAAGATTTTTAGTAAATAACTAAATCTGGACGTTCCTCATGCACAATTATTGTACAACTTCAGAAGACTTATGCAAATACAGCACATCAGATAGTTTTATGGCACTTTTAAGCATTTTTGGAGTTTGGAAATCAGGGTCACCAATCTCTTTAACCAGAGACCTAAAATCTATCAAGTTCTACAAAAGAAAGGAAGTCCTACGGGGAGTAAATGAAACCTAACCTAGAGTCCTTTTCAGTCTAAAATGGTAAATTTTTGGTCTAAAATCAGTTTTTGAATAGAGGTTTTCAGTGGTGAGGATTTCATAAGCATACACTTGTAATATTGTAAAGTTGTTGTAAAGTTTAACCTCTCAGATTTATTTATTTTTTTCTGGAGCTGCGTGAGATGTGGGATACTGTGACATTCAAAGCTGTTGTTCAGGTGTGACACTGATCTCATTTTCATGCTACAGTGTCACACTTGTGATGGACCGTTAATATTCTCCTCTCATCACATTAACTGGGGTCAGCTGAGGCTACAGAATGGTGTGGTAGCTAAACTAGTAGCACATGGGCTAGAAACAAACATGGGTCTTGGTTAAGCAAGTTAATTCAACTGTTTATGCATGTTTATAGCTAGCTTCCTTCTGAGATCTGTTACCAGCAGAGATAAGAAAGCATATTTAATGTTATACCTGGCGACATGGTTGATGACAGGTGAGAAGTTGGTGGGCCCATAGAGCTGGACAGACTTTAGACTCTGGTAATATGCCTCCATCACTCCATCAATGCCATTACAATACGGGTTCTGAGGGTTTCCATTCTGACACACAGAAATAACACCAAAATTTGTCACAATGCTAGGGTGTTAGCAGGTGGCTGCAGGGCATTTTATGTGGTTGCTAGGGCACATAAGGTGGTTTGTTAGGTGGTTGACAGGTGTTGTGAGTGGTTGCCAGGGAGGTGTAATGTAGTTGCTGTAAGGGGTTATGAGGGGAGAGCTCCTTGGAAACAGCAAGACTGGCATGTTGTACGCTTAGTGTGAGAGCTGACAAAAAACAGATAAATGTATCAAATAAGGCTTTTAATTGCAAGTGTTTTCTAGAAAATATAGTCGTCATTCAACAGCATACATCTAAACAAAAGTACTTTCCTCTAAACTGAGAGCTCTGGAAAACCTTCTTATCTGTTAGAAGTTTCATTTTCCGGAGACATGACAGCAGTAATGTAGATATCTAACACTCGTATCTTCAGCTCTGATGCACTGATGGAACTGGTTTGTGTTTCTGCTCACCAGGGCAAACTCGTGGGACACTCTCCCATCAGGAGGCAGTTTAGCTCCAAAGCCCAGTGCAGGAAACATCTTGTCGCTGTCATAGTCCTGTATGATCTCCCCCACGGCTTTGAGCGCCACAGCGTAGGCGTTGAGCTGATATGGACTGATGTAATGTAGAGAGGTGGACTGGACTGGGTTGCCTGGAAACCATTTAAAAGCAAACGTGTTCATTACTGTACCTTAACCATCTGACAAGAATAAAACTCTGTCCATTACACCATATACACATCATAAACAACTGCAGACAGAGTTAACAATTACACATGGTGTAAGATTTAAAAACCATTACACACTCTACATATGATGCATTATAATCTAAATATGTGTTACTCTAGACAAGTATCATAAGTAATAGTGTATGAGACGCTTCATTGTGAATATAGTAAATTCAGATGTGACTGTGAGTGTCACATTATAACAGCCTCATCATTGCTTTTAAAAAACAGTTGCTACGTAAAACACTTTTTTAAACATTAGTTTGTAGCATCACTTGTTTCATCAAGCCCACCTGTGCTTAACAGCAGTTTAAATATATGAAATCAACATTTCTGAAGGACCTCAGAACAAATGAATGGAGTTTCTCTACACTCATATGTGAATAAATGTTAGATGAATGAGTCGGGGTCTGTGCCGAACAAAAACAGTGCTGTCCTAATTATTGGGTGTTTTCAAATCAGGACAGATGTTTTTCAATGTATTATTCTAAATACTTTTCCTTCCTTTTGTGATTGGATGGTTAAAAATGCGTATCCCAGTTTAGACACACTCAAACACTGGACACGGCCCTTTTTGTTCCACAGAGTCTTACAGTAAGATGGAATAGGACATTCTGTTTGTAAATGTTTGTACTGGTCACACTCTGCATATTGATCAGTATACTGACAGCTGACTGAAGTTACAACACAACATTTTTAACAAGAATATTAATATATCAGAGCCAGAACATCTGTGTTGTATATTTATCAGCAAATCAGCAAATATCAATCTCTCTTATGAATAGCCATTAATAAAGTGCATTAATAATTAGTTTAGTATTTTTAGTGCATTAGTGTATTTGCAGCAGTACATAGAAATAACATTAGACATACATTAGACATAACATCAAAGCTAACAGACATGGATTTATAAAAAGTCAAAGAGTAAAAAAGCAAAGTCACAGAGTAATTCCCAGTAGCCTGTAATGACATTCACACTCACCATTCGAAGCAGTGAAATCAATCGCCACAGTGAAATTAATCTGAGTCCTGCACAACAGAGACAAACAGATTATCATCTTCACATCAGCGAGCTGCTGGCACAATGAAATCAAATTCATAAACAAGCCTGCAATGTCATAAATATGGCTCTTTAGAAAAGTACCAGAACACGAATAGACTGAGCCATTATTGAGAGGTGGCCATACATTCATATATAAAAAATCATTCAATTAATGGAAAATAATATAAAGTAAGGTAGAATTAATGTTTTTATTGGTCATGTTCTGATACAACTTCTTTATGTAGTCATCTTTGACCATCAGTATAGAACCTGCTCTACAGCTAAATCTGGCAGAGAACTGTCCACTGAGATCACCTGATCAACATAAAATTACAACTGCAAAAACATACGATCAGTTGGATCACAGGACAATCTGATCTGATAGAACAGAAAGGGGCCATGTACTGAGCCCTGTGGGATGCTCGTGAGTTATAGTATGCAATGAAAAGAGCAAGGAATTATTTGTAAATTCTCCTGGGATTTTCTTGTCATCATTGTGGAAACTGCAATATTCATAAGCACGTCTTCTCATCGTGTTAATAAGGAGCTGGATTGGGTGACATGACAATGCTCTACTTGTGTCTGGTAACATGCGGCAACTATAGATTATTTACAGTTGCCAAGCAACATCACATCTTGGCACAGAAATATAGAATTCGGCTGATGTATGAACAATGTGTTTGGTGTGGTCATCATCTGTTTTACATTTTTAAAATGTTATATAATGTGAATTTTCTTCATTGATGCCAGACTTCTTCATTAGGAATAGTCTTATATTTTAGTTCTGTCACCTAAATGTCAAACCAAATTTAAAATAATCAAATGATATTAAGGACCTTTCATTTATAAAGTTAATGCTAGAGAGATCAAACACCAGACACAGGCAGAGCTTCAGTCAATTAGCATCAAAACCTACAAGAAAGTGTTGTTATTAGAAAATGAGCACCAGGGCCACCACTGGCCATACATCTGCAGAACACATAACAGCTATATTACACCTCTCTCTCTCTCTCTCTCTCTCTCTCTCTGTCTCTCTCTCTGTGTCTCTCTCTCTGTGTCTCTCTCTCTCTCTGTCTCTCTCTCTCTCTGTCTCTCTCTCTGTGTCTCTCTCTCTGTGTCTCTCTCTCTGTCTCTCTCTCTCTCTCTCCCTCTCTCTCTCTCTCTCTCTCTCTCTCTCTCTCTCTCTCTCTCTCTCTCTCTCTCTCTGTCTCTCTCTCTCTCTCCGTCTCTCTCTCTCTCTCTGTGTCTCTCTCTCTGTGTCTCTCTCTGTGTCTCTCTCTCTCTCTCTCTGTCTCTCTCACCTCTCTGTCTCTCTCTCTCTCTCTCTGTCTCTCTCACCTCTCTGTCTCTCTCACCTCTCTGTCTCTCTCTCTCTCACCTCTCTGTCTCTCTCTCTCTCTCTCTCTCTCTGTCTCTCTCTGTCTCTCTCTGTCTCTCTCTCTCTCTCTCTGTCTCTCTCTCTCTCTTTCTCTCTCTCTCTCTCTCTCTCTCTCTCTCTCTCTCTCTGTCTCTCTCTCTCCTCCTCTAGGAAGGGCACTTCTGGGAGGGAAAGCACAGTATAAGTCAGTGTTTTAGAGAAGCATTTACTCTCAGTCCCTCACTTAACCCATTCTTTCAATCCTGTTTTCCATTATTTTGCCAAATCATTGTTTACTTAATAAACAGAGTTTAAGGGTCTGAGCTTGACTAGAGAATGAAGGTCTGGTGAAAGCTGGGCTGTACTCAATCTGCGTAACATAAAAACTCACCTGAGAACTAAATCAGGCTCAACAATATTCACACAGGATATTTCTCACTATTTCTGTTATCATCATATATGTTTAATGCCTCGCAGAGTTTAACATTTCTTTCTGTGTGATGTACTGAATGTTAAAAATGATGTTCCTTTGAGAAAATAACTTCAAATTAAAACCGTTACAAATGTATATGTGTTATTTAAATTCAATTTTATCTATCGTTCAATTAAATTATATATATGTTTACTAGGCCAAAACATACTTATTGCTTAGCCCAGACAAAGACTGATTAAAATACACAAAATCCATCACTTCAGCAAAAGCTGAGGCTTGTTGTTTGTTTTTACGAGGACTCCTGAAGGCTGATGAAGTGATCTGCATGCATGAGCTGGTGGCTGGAGAAATGTCTTCTGACATAAGAACAGGAGATGACATGTCGACTAGATGTGACTAGAGGTGAGGGACACTGTCTGTCTGGAAAAGAGGGACTTCCGGGGATCAAGTAATTTAGTCAATACAGCTTTATCTTTTTACCACAAAGTATGCACATCCTTCATGCCAAATACATGGAATAAGACATATACTGTATGCGTTTCTTATAAACCAATAAACAAACATAAAGCCACAGCAGAAAATCTTTGTTGGCCCCCCAACACTTGTGGGCCCCTACAATTAATACTCATCAGTAGTCATTAATACTTCCCATTTAACATATTTTGAAATACATCACATTACTAAAATAAAATAGTTTGCCAATGGATGGACTGAAGTAATATGCAACAACAGCAGAGAGCTAATAAATCCTAAATGTGTGAAGCTGTTTCCCATGATGTTAAGACAGCTGTTAGCGTGCCTCAATCCAGGATGTGAAATCCCCCAACAAACACACAAACACAGCTGTCCTCTGAGGTGACTCCACACACAATGCTGTTGTTTACGACTGCAGATGCTTGTGAAGTTCTTCTCTTGAGGACCTAATATCAATTAACTGACTGGACTGTTCTTCATCACAACGATCATCTCTAGAAACCTGCGCTCTTCATCTCCTGCAACAAATGAGGTGCACCCCACAGCAGAGAAAGACAGATGATAGACGGATGATCAGAGAAATGGAGGAAAAATACTAGTTGTTTGTCATAGTGAAGGAGTTTAGGGTATAATAAGCCAAAGAACGGTCTATCAGTACAGGCATTACAGACAGACTTTCCAAACACTGCACTGCAATATTTCCTGGGATAATATATGACAGTTATCTGACTGGACAAGAGGTGTTGCAGGAGTGCAACAGGAGTTGCATAAGGATGCTGTACTGCTTAGTATTAGTAACTGTAACTGTTGAAACAATACTAGGACAGAGTTATAGATTTCCTGTCCCACACACTCAGTCACACTCTTCTTCTCTCTCACATGTTCTGCCTCCAGTAACCTCTCAGAACAGGCCCAAACCATCACCGCTAGTTCCCGTGAGGTCTCAGAATTAGCTCCAGGCTCCACACCAACACTGTCACACAGAATTACAATAACAGTGCCTCAAACTGCGACAGTCAACAGGTGCAGACAAGCTTTTCAACAGCAGTGGAGAAATGTGCATAAACAGGGAAAATGAAAACATGGCAGCCATTACGTACTGTGAAAGTTCTCGACAAAACTCCATTCACAGCCCTACACAACTGTCCACTCAGGGTCTTTTTCACACAGCAGCAGTGAAAAACATCAGCCATTACTGCTGAGAAAAATCGCTCAGGGAGTTTATAAAAATAGTGCATCTCTGTGCTTTTGTGTATGTATGTGTTTTCCATCAACATTCTTACTAAGCTTTCTTTTGTTAATTGATTCTTTACATTTCTGTGCTGGATAGTATCAGTAAATGAGGTGCGAGATGATCCAGTAAAGTTACAGAAATAAGACACATGGAGACTCATGGGTGGACAAATTCAGTTCGAGTGCATTGCCCTTTTGCCCAAACATCTCAGGCTAAAATGATAGAGTTACTATTAAAATGGATGTCTGGCGGTGTTGTGTCAGAGCAGATGTGACTGCGGTCTCTCTCCAGTCTCCATAATGAAAAGCGTCGCTCAGCATGGGTGTGTGATCTGCCATGCATGGATGCACCCTGCCCAGCCCTCTGGAAATGACAGTCAGCATAACTCACATTCAATCACACACACATACCCACACACTCGAGCCCCTGCACTAAGATTAGCAATACAGCATCATCAATCATCTGCCATGATTGGACTCAATCACTCTGGTGTCTGACTCACACATCATTTCTGTGTAATTACCCAGAAGCACTTTAAACGGCTGCATGAGGACCCGTCTAACTGCGCTCAGGGTGCTTCAGCATGACAGCTATTCAGCTGTGTTGTTTCCAACAGTAACGTGAGAATTCAAATGCAACAAGTCATTTGGCTTTCCACAGACATGTGTTGTGTGAAGAGTACTGGTTTCCCTTACAGACTGACCAGATTGTGTTTGCAAATGAGTGAAACATCACTCACCCGCCCTTGATGTAGTCTAGGAAGGTGGCTTCCGTCTCGACAAGAAATGACAGCAACGTAACCTGAAGATAAAAGACAGTTAATCAATCCTGTGACAACTCTGAATTTTCAGAACAACACTGCTTCTGATTTTAATCTAAAAAAAAACATCCCCACATATACACGCCAAACCAGCAGCACAACTGTGTTAGGGAAGGTGATTTGAAACTGTACATAGCCAAGATATAATTACTCAAAGTTTGAAGTAGTTACAACTACAAGCTACACCAACTACACTGAAGCTATGCAGGGTGATATGTTTGGAAACATAAAACTATCAGATAGAAGTTTTATTATAAGAGCAATATTTATTATATAGATGTTGAGTGTGGTGACGCATTATGATTCAACAGATACATTTACACAAAACACAAATAATGAAAGTCATAAAACATAAATAAAACTGAAAGAAGGCCTAAATAGTTGATCAGATACGCATCTGTGAATTGTTTACTTTTGAACTTTTTCATTCACTAAAATTAAATGAACTTAGAAACAGCATGTTATTGTCCACCAATAATCTCTAGAAAATAACGGCTTGATTCTAGAAAAGAACAACTGTTGTGCAGTTAAGTTTGGCAGTATCACTACAGGAGAAATCTCTCTGCTTACTGTGCCAGAGTTGAAGTATTTCTTCTTCCTGCTTTTCTTTTTGGGGTTTATGACCTGTGAGGAGAGAGTGACGCATTATAACTGATAAAAAATAAAGAATAACAAAAAACGTTATCGTCATCCTGCAGTGTGTCAATATACAACAAGCTTTCTGCTGTTAATGCAGACATTCATCTCTGTTTAAATGTGAAAGGCATATGATATAATGAAAAAAATATAAAAAATTCAAGACATAATATAAGAAATTGTAGTTATGACAATTCTGCACATTATTTTTGTTTATTCCTCTTATATTTAAGAGGATATTTTAACACCTTGCAGATTTTTCTTTAAAGAATTCAGGTTTAATAGATGGTCTGTGTTGACCGGAGGAGGTGTGAACAGAAGAGTGCCTAAATAACACATGAAACACAGGAAAAATCCTGTTTTCCAATATATGTGCCTCTTAATTAAAGCATCTGTGATATTTTCACCAGCTGAACTAAAGACTACATTTACAAGTAATTGGCCCTTTATAAAGACATATGGTTTCACATGAACACACACACAGACTCAATACAACTTTATTCCAATACGTTGTATTCGAATACAGGCTAATGCAATTTATTTACTGCCATTATTTACTGTGCCAACTCCTATAAAACAAAGAAAGTTTTAAATGTAGCTGAACACCAATGACACTGGTCCCTGGTCTTCAGAGAGACAAACATTATATAACCTGTTATCTAACATAAACACGAGAGTAGTATCTATCTTAAAATGTCACAACTATATTTACAAACGCTTTAGTGGTCATTGGTCGAGCTCAGACATTCAACCCTGTTGAATTTATGGGGCTGAAATCATTGCCAGTTGTTGTGTGAGTGCAGATATGAACGTGTTTACATTACACTGAGATCTGATCACAATGTGTCCTTCACACTGTACCAGAACACAGACATTCTGATCACAAACACATTTACATTTGTCTTTTCAGTCTCTGTCTAGATAATATCCAGATACAGTTTGGATGTTAATGGCTAAGTATGAACATAGCCTCTGTTACAGATCACGCACTTCTTCAGAAAAAACATGTTAGTGTCTTTAAAAATGACTGAATGTTTCTGAGAACTCACCTCATAGACGTTGAGTTGTGACTGACCCTGTGACAGTTCTCTATAACTTGTGCTGAATTCTCCAATGAAGTCATGACTGCTTTTACAAACACACACAAAAACACACACACCTGTCAGCATGAAGAACCTTCTGTTGAATTTGTGTCATGATGTGTTTACTTGCCTGAGATAAATTCTGATCTGTGAACAGTGCTCAGCCTTTTATAATGGTATAAAAATGATTCATTATCTCAGATCAAAGCAGCCTCAGAATCCATTACAATGACCTATGATAATTAATCTAAATGTATTACTGGTGACTGATGGCTTTAATTTGTGCTGTTAAACACCCACATACGTGTGCTGACATCGAGATAATAAACTCAATAAACAAATATCAATGTTTGAAACATGGACATTAACCTGCAGCTATGAATTAGTTTCTTTTAAAGTTATGCCATTTAAACTGAGCTTGCGATCCTCACAGGAGGGGCTCCTGACCCAGAATTTATAATGGCCTAAAACCTCTTAGAAGACATGCCTGTGGCTACCCTAACTTTGTTCTCTGTATCGTTGCACTGAAGTTTGGTAAAGCCACAGTCACACAATGTATGCACTGCTGATTTCTACATCCCATTGCGAAGAACTAAGAATTACCAAACTGTATCAAATACTATCTTACAATACAAAACTATTAGCCAAAAAGCACTGATACACACAAAAACAATATATTTTAGGATCATTTTAAAATGATCCAAGACAAGCAGCTCAATTGTTGGGAAACTGACTTGATTATAATAGGGTTCAATGGGTTTTTATTTCTCAAACAAATTGTTGATATCTGTGAGTTCTAGATACTTGCCCTCAGGCTTTACAGATCTGTCATACCTACAATTTATTTGTTAATAACGTGTAATAGGGCAGTTTTGTCCTTTACTTCTGTCCAGTGTAATCTCAGGGGTCCGTCTGTTTCCTGCTGCACATCAAGAGCTCAGCTATTTCATTCATGAGTTAATGGATGTTAGATACTGTGTGAGGTGATATACTGTGACTGTTTCCAGGTCATTACCTGCCATCTCGATTCCAGTCATACACATTGTTCTGTGTGTGAGAGAGAGAATTGGTCAGGAAACTGGTTCATATGGGTCTATATGAAACAATCTGTGAGTACAGTCACTCTTTTGGCCATTTAAAAAAATGTAAAAAATTGTAGGTTAATGTAGTTTTTTATACAAAAAGAAGGTTATCTACATTTTAAGAAGGACAAGAAGAACAAGATAAAAACAAATGATGCAGACACTACTGGTAAAAATACCAACTGCAGTGTTAAATCATTATCACAACGAGCAGAACACAGTGACTCGAGCACACCCTCGGTGACAGAACTCCCTCAGGTCACTTCCTAAATGTGAGGCCCAATACAGAGAAACCCACTGTTGGGCCAGGAGAAAGCCTGGCCCAAAGCAGAAAAGGTTCCTCTGCTGATATTTGGAATGTGATTGCGAACCCGATTGCAAATGAAAAAGTCAGAAAATAATTACAGCTTCTACTGTCTGCAGCACGGCAGGCAATTACACAGAGCTTTAACACAACACATGCAAACAAGAACCCAATCCCCAAAACATCCCTTAGCACCCGTTCTGTATGTTATCATCACTGAGACTCTCTTCACTTCTTTATTAGTGTGTGTGTATGTGTGTTAGCTTATCTCACGTCCCAGCGCTCTTCCTTTCTGTCTGTCAGACTCTCTCTTTAATCTCCCACATGTTCAATTAGAGATAAAGCCACAGCATTGTGTGGGAGAGTCTACTACAGCACCAATCGATGCTCATCTGTGAGAGTAAAGCTACTGCGCAGGGCTTTCTGTTTTATCACCACACAGCAAGAGCCGTGTCTGAGCCACTCCTGCTGAGGCATCTGGGATACGGTCAGACGTTGGATTTCCCTCTGACTGTCCATGACTCTGAATTATACGGTTTATAAGATATTCCTGTAACACCTGACCCTAAAACTGTTATTTGGGTCAATGACAAAAATGTACGATGTCAGAGATTATATAAAGTGTTTTCCCAAAAACACAATCACAAAAACACACCAATAACTCACAACTAATAGAAAATACAAACAAATCAAAATCAACCAATGTCTGAGAGCTTGCATCTAAAAAAAGAGAAATTCAATAAACTGATATATTGGTATATCTAAAACAACAATCAAAATAAATTAATATCCCACAGCCAATAAAAAGCAGCAATTTCCTACAGCCAAAAGTTTCCCACAACCAATCCAAACACACATCTCACAACCAATCAAAATGTACTTCAATCCACACCTGTCGTAATCGCCATTGCACAGGGCTCTGAGGTGTATTCTGAAGGCCTGCCACACCGGGTTCAGTGTGTTCTTCACCACCTCAGTTTTATGGCAAATGGTAAATCTGTAAGAGCACAAGAAATCAGTTATTACAGTAATGTGCTGATAGTACAGTACAGTAACACAGCCATGTAATTGTGACGACTGTCAACTTTTGAGTGTTTGAACAGATGGATGTATTATCTATACAGGACAAATTTTATACTGGAGGGACAGTTTTAAGGACTGTCTGACTACTGACATTTCCATAATTCTGGACACCACACACTTCTGAAAATCCTGTTTGCGTAAGGTGAACTAGACATTTAATTTCCCCACGTGACAGAAGAGTTTTACAGTAATGTCTCTTTAAAATAACTGAAAACAACTCCAACAGTTTTGTTCTTGGACATACATATTGCTCAGCATCACCTGAGCTGCTTCAGAAAGTGAACAAATATTTGACATAATTGGGTTGACTGTTAGACAGCGGCTCTTGAGCTGAACCGGCCTGAACTCTTACAGCTTCTTTACAAACCGACTCTGTTCTCTGAAGCACAGACACATGAATGGACTGCTCAGTTACAGGCTCAGGACACAGCTCAATACTGGTCTCTGTCTGCTTTATAGTTTAAACTATAAACATAAAAATGACTTTTAAAAGACTCAGAGTAAACACAGAGTGTGAATATGTTGGACAGGACCATCTGCTTTTAACAAACACACTCCTTTCCAAAAAAAATCCACCTAGTGAACAAACCCGAGTTACAAAAAATGGTATGAACTAGTTGCTCATGCAAAAACAGAAAACAGTGAGAATGTGCAAAAGAGAAACTGGAAAAGCAGTCTGGGGTTTCTACTGGAGTTGATCTAAATCATTCCTTACAAAACATCTCCTGAATACACACGTTTATGTTTGTCTCAGAGTGAAGAAATCTGAAAGTATTGAGGACCTGAATTAAAAAGCTAAGCAGAGATTATTCAGAGCTGGTTCAGGTGTAACTGACTGTGAGTATTTAACTAAAGGATTCAACGGAAAGTGATGAGCAGTGTGTCTAGCCTTGTGTGTGTTTTACTCACGATCCATCCTCATTACTGCGGTGAAACACTAAGAAAGGGTCAGATTTTCCAAAGAAGTCCTTTTTGTCCAGTTTTTTGCCACAAAACTGCATCAACACAGACTCCTGCAGGGCGAGAGTGTTTTAAAAGAAGCAGGTTATCAGGGCAAACAGACCAGCATGTGAATCCAGGGCACTTAGCAGACCAGGAAAAATAATATCAGTACAAATTAGTAGAATAGTAACCATCTGAAGTCTTCAGATGACTAAAGTCATGTAAATGTTACACGGCCTGGCTTGTTCTTTTACATCTGATTACCGTACACAGATGGCAAGACTAAAGAGGCTAATGAAAAATCTGTCTGACGTGTGTTCGTCTGTGTGAAATGCAGAGCTCCAGCAGGCAATGGGATAAAAATCCCTGCTGTGAAAGACAAATGTCATAATGATCCAGCCATGTTACTGGAGCTCTTTCTGATTTGTGTGTGTGCGAGCACAGCTGGTACATAACACGCTGGTAACGAATGCTGCGTTTCATGAATAAGACAGACCGTAGAAGGCGCACTTACAAGAAGCAAATTACATTATTACATATGCAGCCGGGACTGCGCACTTAAAATCTGTTTAGTAACCATGAAGATCTGGTTTAGAACAGAACTTATGACTTGAGACTTTTATGTGATAACTCTTTACATCATTCTGTTTCTGATTCAGGCTGATGTTAGCATGTCCCAACAACAATGCCATCATCTATTAAAAATACATACACAAAGAAACATTCAGAATTATTCGGTAACTGTTCAGATTATTATAGCAGTGATATATAATTATATATCCAAATAAACGTATAGAAGATTTCTATGAAATCCATGCAGCATCTTGTCTTCACAGCGGGTTCATGCTTGCAGTGTCTAAACAATGTCTTGGTGGGCAGCTCACTAGGGAGCGGGACTGTAATAATAACCAGTCTCAGCTGTGTGTAAACAAATGTGTATCACTAGGGTGCAGATAAAACTCACAATCACACACATTTCACACAATCAATATTAGCTCTTACCCTGCAGTTGTTTAGCTCTTCTGCCCTGACATAAATTGTCCCACAATTCTTGCCAGGAATCCCCCTGCGTTAAGGAAAAATGGGTATTTAGGACATGAATGTGTCAGTGCGAATGTGTAGAACTATATTTTAAAATGTAAGACTGCCAGAGTGGTCATTTGTTTTTGACAGTGTGCACCTTGTATCCTCATTAACACACATACACAGAAACTGGTGATAGACTTTTTCTGTTTCAGACACATTTTCCCAAAGTCACTTAAACAACATGTTAAATCACTTATCAGAATCAATATTAATCAATATTAGATGAATATATTTAGAGTTAGAACACTGCATAAGAAAGGAACAGGAAATTAAGAAAGAAACAAATATTTTATCACGCAGCTAATTAAATGCTGCAGACAGCAGTGCAATAGCTGTTTTCTGTTTCTGTGTGTGTGCAATTATCTTCCCTCTATCGATAGAGACCTCAATGAAATAACATTACCAGCAAACCGCTGCTTTATCTGTAGTGTTTGTTCAGAAATGCACTTAAAAATTGACCTTACTTCATATTCTAGCAAGAAGAATGGATATGATAGTTATTGCATTTCTGAAAACTGTCATTTGCCTGCGGTGGCTCTGATTCTTCACTTTGTTCTAACACAGTAGCATGTAATATGTGACGTTACAGAATGACCTGCCGCCTGTCACAAATAAAAATTAACATGGAAGGTTTTATTTTTTCACTTTTTTCTTTTTCTTTCATGTCTTGTTAGGAGACAATGAAACATACAGTTATTTATTAATGCCACAGCTATGAATAAACCAAAAGAATGTTGCCCAACACATCCGTTTTCAAGAGGTGAGAGTTTACGGTGAGTTACAGGTTGGTATAGTCGGGCATTAATGACAACACTAGCGGCTACAAAAGGTCTTTAAATTTAACAATGGAGATTCTTCACTTCAGCTGTCATAATGAGGCAAAAGTTGGTCTACTGTTTTTTTTAGAAAACAGTAATTGAGGAGTAATTGAGAGAGTGAGAGAGTGATAAATGCAGGAAAAACTCTTCATCTATTTAATCCTTCCCTAGTAATTTCTTGGGTATTGTTTTCTCATACTAGAGGGAAATCGTATTGCTCATTCACAATATATCAGTTTTATTGACATTCAGACTGGAGTTCTCAAGTGAGTGATTCCATGAAAAATATTCCATGAAAAATATTCCATGAAAAGTGAGTCATTTGTGTCCAAGTGCCTCAGACACACCAATCACATGTATACAGTAAATATTATTTGATTAAAATGACACTTTATCTTTAGTTTCATGTGACTTCGCGCTCCTGTAGCACAACTGTTAGCAGATGCTTGTCATGCCAAGGTCATAAGTTTGATCTTTGTACTTTGGTTTAGAGAGCATTCAATAGACTACTCAAACATGCAGGGGGAAGAAAATACCATGTGTCTCGTGACACGTCCACACAAAGGCATGCTTCATCTCTCCATCCACTCACAGCTCGAAACAGCAACAACACTTCATGTCTTCCAAACGCAATGGCTGGGGTGACTGAACTGTGTAATTAGTTGTAATTAACAGTCATTAGGGTTGTTAAAAACCCCTCGTGTCAGACGCTGGATGCAGGTGTGGGGTTTCTCCATGTTTTAATGCTGGAAACAACTTTTGTCACTCTTATTATAGAGCAGCAACATCTGTCTGTAAGTCATCAGTGGTGTTTTCTAAGGATTAAACTGTGGCGCATGATGCATTTGTTTGTGCAACTAATACCTCAATTCATGCAGCTTGAGAGAGGCGTGCTATTATTTTGAAGAAGAGACCTGATCCATTTACCAGGATGTCATAGAGACTCGGAGGTGGGAATTATCGGTCCTATATGCCCCCCCCCCCCCCCCCCCCCCCAAACCCCCCCCCCCCCCCCCCCCACTTTTTAAAAAAATAAAAAAAAAAAAAAAAAAAAAAACCCTTCTTTGTGAAAAAGAAAAAGGCTCAGCAGCAAAATAAAAGCAATCACTTTCGTTCTTCTTTCTTTTCTTTTTTTTGTGAACATTATTAAAAAAAAAAAAAAAAAAATTAATTTTTTTAAAAAAAAAAATTTTTTTTTTTATTTTTAAAAAAAAAAAAAAAAAAAAAAAAAAAAAAAAAAAAAAAAAAAAAAAAAAAAAACCCCCCCCCCCCCCCCCCCCCCCCCCCACCCCCTTTTTTTTTTTTTTTTTTTTTTAAAAAAAAAAAAATTTTTTTTCCCCCCACCAAAAAAATGGGATAGGGTTTTTCGTATAGGTTTATTTGACAATTATTATTTCAACTACCATTATAATGGTGCTATGTGTAACACACAACAGATCAGATGTCAGTCAGTATGCGTACAGTAATGTACAGTAATGTCTAGTTGCAAATACTCATTCAAAGCTACAAGGACACTAACATCTTGGATGTAAAAAAAACTTGTTCTTCATTCTTTTAAATGGCCACTGTCTATGTTTAGCTGGACATAATGAGTGTGCAGTTCAGCCTGGCTAATGGAGCAACAGTGCAGGGCCTCCAAAAGCAGTGTGAAGCTGAACACCCGCTGAGATACAAATAAGTCGGCTTTGATAACTGACACACAGAAGAAATGTATGTGAGGCCAGGCCTCTACCTCCCCTCATGAGGAAGATCTGAGAAAACAGTACAATAAAGCAAACCTTAGATCAGAATCTTAGTCATGTTTCAGAGGAAGACAGTGATGAAGAACATTAGCTGACTGATCTCAGGACAGGAGCTGAGCACTGAAATGTGGAGGGGAAGGATACAGGAAAGTCAAAGGTTTGTTTGTGCAGACAAGGTTGAATAAAGATCTTAATAGAGTAGATTCAGACAAAACAACTGCAACAGCTGCAACCTCATTAATCCTTATGAGGTACAGAACCTCAACCACACAAACACACTCCCCTTACACACATTACTCCCTCTTAGTAAATCAATCTTTGTGTATTCTGTTTCCCAGCCTCCACCCGATCCGCTGAGACCATCACAACCTTTAAAAACAACTCAAAACACACCTGTTTCACACACACCTGACAAATCCCTAATGCTCTATCCTATTCTCAACAAAAAAACCTCCTTGTCTCTAGTTCATTCTGTCTCTAGTAGCAGAACACAATGTCCGCTTGTAAATGTAGACTTGAAGTCTTGGCTTGTCGGCTCACAAGGCAAAATGTTTAATGCTCTCGTCCTTTTGTATTGGCTTTGGTAAGCGTCTGCAAATGTAAATGTGTAACTAAACAACTCATTTAACTCAGGCCACTGTATGTTTAACATTTATATCGTATTGAAACTTCAAGCATCTGTCAAAACTCAACAGGATCCATACAGGACATCCTCTCCAAACACGTCCCTTCACAGACAAGTGACATTAATAGAAGATAAATATCCAAAGTGTGCAGAAGTATTTCAGCAGGAGAGTTTAGGTAGCAAATGGACAATAAAAGCTAGACATTGAACTAGCATTATAAAGCTTGATCCACTGATCCAGCTATTCTTTATTCTGGACACTCATACAGGAAAAGATCTGGACACTCTGAAGCAACATGCCTCACTTCTGTTTACACAGAAGTGTTTCTGTTTATAGGGAAAAACTCAGAACAGGTTGGGTAACGGCAGCAACATGCAGTAAATGGGGAGCAATCTCGGGGGATATGTTCACTGTGACACTGGAGAGTGTGTATGAATGAGGGCTGCGTTGAGAATGAAAAATAAAGGAGAGGTTCTTACCCAAGAGGTTTCTCCATAAGGCTGCCCAACGAACCCACCACCTCCCCCAATGTACAGAAGGCCTGGCCCAGGAAATCCTGCAGGTCAGACAGAGAAAGCGTATGAGCAAAGGGTACAGCAGATACGACTTACTGTATATATGAGGTTTCTTCTCATTTTTAATTACAGATACACTATTTGGTCTACTGTATGTGGACACCCAAACACTGGCCTTTCATTGTTTTGAATCATTGTCAGGTAATGTTCTGGGACTGTTCTTCTGGGAACGCTTTCCACAATGTTGAAATGTGGCTGTGGGCATTTGTGAGGTCAGAAACTGAAGTTGGTGTAATGAGGTCAGGCTCACAGTCCTCTCAGAGGTCTTCAGGCCTGGCATTGTGCAGGTCAGTGAAGTTCTTCCACAGCAGACTCAGTCAATCAATGCTTTATGGTCTTTGATTTGTGCACAGGACATGCTGGTCATGCTGGAGCAGAAAACGGCTCCACTAAACCACTGCCAGTAGAGACACAATATTTTAAAATGTCTCTTGAATGCAGAAGCTTTAGGATGTCACACTGGAATTAAGTGGTCAGTTAAACTTGTTCATTAGAAAAGACTGTCCACGTGTTTTTGACCATGTAGTGTGCCAACATGAACGTAGTACAGCGAAAATAGCAAATAAATAAAATAAAAACAGGCTTATCATCATTTCTGAAAGGCATTGAAGGGAAATTTCTTACAGGGGCTTTCTCCTTATTATTTGTTGCTGACATAGTCAAGTCTCAGTCCAGTCAAACTGTATGATATTTTGGTGCAAATTTATATGCTTTATTTCTCCACATGTTAGGTGGGTAAATCTACTTGTGCCGTTGTTTATGCTGATATGTTTATACTGATTATCGCTGATATAGAGCATGCAGTCACAGGTGTGTTTGTAGTCATTTTACAACAGTTTTAAACAGCTCATTCTGTCAGAATCCTTCAGTCACTGCACACTTAAAGACATCGGTAGCACTATGCATCATGATTCCCAAAGTCTGCACTTCCCAGAGCTGAAACTTTCCTGTGTTTCATCTTCTCCCTCTAACCCTGTTACCAGAAAGAGATAATTGGAGATATCTCAGGACCTGAAGAACAAGATCTACTCCCAGTTCTCTGTGGATCAGTGTTTGGTACCTTTGTACATAAGGTGTCTTTTATTTATTAATTAATTTATTTAGAGATGGACCTTAATTAGGTCTACAGAAACTAGTTATGACTGACTATCTGTTTGAAAATAGAGCAAAGCACCAGGAGACACTTTCTCTGATTTGTTAGATCATTTGGAGGTGGTCATTTTTTAGGCACAGTGCTTTTGTCTACACTTGAGTCACTGCTGGTGTTTTTCAATTACTCTTGTGTGTTGTGTGTGGAGGGATCAGTTTGTCTGTCTGTACTGATGTCAGAGCTCTGCTTGGGAGATGGCAGGTGTCCAGAGGACTGTGTGGAGGTTTAAATCAATGGTGCTGTTGGGCGGCAGGAACAAACTGGCTTAGTGAATGTGTTTTGTTCAACAGTTCCTCTCTGCCACACGGATGGAGTGCTGAATGAATGCTGCCTGTCTTCCTGTTGTTAGTTTGGCTTCAGTGAAAATTCCAAGAATGCAGAACGTTCCCAATGTTCATTCAATACTCGCTGAATTTACAGTGCCAGCCGAACTAATGTAATAACGGATACAATCAGGTTTTGTTTTCCAAGTTCTTTATAAAACCATCTGTAATGTGACATGAAAAACTTTAATCTCCAGAGAACTCAACTCAAGAACCCTACAGTACAGTAGCATGCCTCTAGATAAGAAGATGGTTTACCTTGCTGAACCTCAAATAATACAAAGAGCCAAATTTTGGTGAAGCTGATCATAATAATGTGGTGGCAGGATGTTCCAATCTAGCTCCAGTTGTGACAATTGTACAAGCTTCACTCATGCCACCCGCTCTGTGAGAGCTCCTCTAACAACACACGTCTGTTATTCCTGCCTCTTTATTCTCTCATTAACAGACCTGCTGATTACTAGCAGTGTCTGACGGTTCAACAGTGGGACAGGTGCTGCGATGGTGCCCTAAACATCATAATGACTTACAGGATGTCAACAGTGTGAGCATTATTAAAGAATCTGAGAAGAACGTTCTTACGTGTTTTGAGAGGTCAGGACTCTTGGAGTCGACATCGTACCTGAGAAACAAAAAAGAAAGTTAGAGAAATTGTCCAGAGGACACACACAACCAGAGGAAACTGTTTTATGTTTATGTCCAGCATTCTGTGCGGTTTCAAATTACCAGCTGACCCATAATGCATCTAATCAATTTTAGGCCTGAATCCAGATAAAGGACACACTGTTCATGTGCATCCTCTCTAAAGAACATGTGATACTGACTCTTAACTCGCCTCTGATGTGTTATAATTTTATTATCTGTTTCTCATAAGTGTGGCGATAGAAACCCAGCTGTGTGTTAAAAATAATAATAAACTTTCCTTCTTATTTTTAACATTCCAACAGAACATTTTCCACAATATTTTGATTCTCCTAAAAAAGATCAGCACCTAAGTTGAGTGTTTTTTTTAAATGTGTGTTTAACAAAATCTGAGTAATTTGTTAAATCTCTATAAGAAGTCCCAAAAGAGACTGTGATATTCCATTCAGCTGTATGTCTGCACACACATAAATACTTTATGACTCGAGAGAAAAACAAACACTGACAGGCTACCACCTGCACGCACACACAAACAAACAACCTCTTCGGAGTTTGGAATACCACATGGAATACACAGAAGTAAAAGAAGATGAAAGTATGATTTAATCTCTATTTAGGGATTATGACTTGAGAAAACAAGCTACACAGAAGTTCTAGAACGGGGGATGAGAGGCTCTAAACAGAGTTTCAGAATAGCTGACATTATTACGATGCCTTTACATTTTTGGGTGATTTAACCCTTTAACCTCTGATACAAACCATGATGGGTGATTATCTTTGACATAAACACAAAATTCAATATGACCGACATCATTCTGTGCCATTAGCATCTAAATCATCTTTGAAATCATAACCTAACATTTATGGTTTAATCAAATCCTGAATTCCCTCCAACATTACTTCCCACTGAAGTTCACATTACATGCATTGTGAATACTTCTTCATGCTGTGTACTGTAGAATCTGTCTGGAAGCAGCTGCAGCTGAAAGTCTCTTTGGATAAATCTCAACAGTGGGCAATCATTCAAGTTTTCTTAACAAAACTGCTCAAGCTCCAAGTTTCTGGAGTTGTTTGTAAACAGCATTTGTAACTCAGTCAACAAAAGCTGGAATGACATCTGTCATAAGGAGTTTCCCCAACTCAGCAATATCCATTTTTTCCTAAGCTGAAGTTTTTCAGTCTCTGCCACAAAGAAACGAGTGAGTGTAAATCTGCCACCAGCCTGCCTCACTCCAGCATGTTCTGAGTTTGATGTGCTATTCTAGAATCACACCAAACTGAGGCCCAAAATTCTCACAGGAAAGTAAATCTGCTCTTATAAGCCTTTGAGCAGTTTGTGCCCAAAAGTATGTTGAATATAGTGGCATCTGTTTACCATCACAGCTAGACTCTTGCACAACTGCAAGAAATTGTTTCACTTTTTTATTCAAATGTTGTCCCTTTGGTTTTACAGATGATGCTTGTGTGCATTGCAGATATATTTTAAGTGAATTAAAGAATGTGAGCTGTTTGCATGCTGGGAAAGTTCTGAAACAAGCAGCGATGAGAATTGCTTTATATTACAGAAATGATACACCATCAATGGAATTCCCTTCTGAAAATGCAGCATAATTGCTTTCGTGACCATAACAAAGTGCATTACAGAAATGATCCAATATGCTTGTCCTGATTCCAATGTTTTATCTAACGTCTCCTTGGAATGTTCTTCAGAAATACACTGTGACATTCCTGGACACATTTATTCATAAAAAATGCACTCAAGCATTTATGAGACTATTTAACTGCTTATATTAAATGCAATACGTGTGTAAAAACAAAGGGGTGAACCATCAAGCTGTTTATTACTGCTAAATAATTTAAGGGTATTTCTAAATTTCTAAATATGTTTTCATTGTTTTAAAGGTAGTGTTTTTAGTTTTGAAATTGTGTTCTGAATTGAGTGTGATATTACACTTCACTAGGGTCATTAAATAAAAGGTGTGCAACTCCATCACAAGCAAACGTTTGTGTGATGTTGTCATCAGTTCTCAATGTTTAGTGAATGAGGGCCCACGTGCCACCTGAGTGAGATATAACGGTACCCTGTGTTAACCTCACCATATTCAAGCTGAGTTGTCACATGATAAAGTCCAAAGTGCAAAAAACATGTTTTGGATTAGCTGATTCACCTGATCTCATATAGTCACTGTATCTCACCATCATTTCATCAGTCACTAAGTGTGCTTGGAAATTTCCATTTCAGACTGTCCAGATAGATTAAAGACTCCAGATATTAGTAAGATACTAAAGATGTTAGTAAGACCCAACTCTGCACCTACAAATCACTTCAAACATGAACACGAGTTCTGATGTTTCATTACACAAAATCACTGTCTGTGCCCCATTTCCCTCCTCAGAAACTGCTCTTTCATAGCTCAAGAAATTTAATAAGGTTCTTGTGTATGTTTCTCTTCGAAACTTTCTGAAAGGATCGTAACAACTGTCTCAAACTCAACATCTGTAAAAGTCATTTATTTCATTATGAAATAATATTTCAGTATGAACACAACATCTGTGATTATGAACATTTCGCATCAAATTAAGTGAAAGTTCACCCAGACATCAATTCTGAGATGATTTACTGATAAGACTGTGTGCATTCAAAACATTGGCAGTACATTTTGACTTTAATGCTTAAAGCACCCAAGAGTGTCAGCAGAAAAAATTGTGCAGCCTGTATTTCCACTTGTTGTGCAAATAAACCTTGACAAGATCTGGACAGACTGAGGTGTCTTGAATCACTGTAAAGGGGTTTATTTTGCAATAACAATTATTACACGGCTACTTGCCACATGAATAAATAATTGCATATACAATTTTATTACCTCATTTCTTACACATTCAAACCTGGCATGAGAAGAGTCAGCAGTCTGATGCATTAAACGCGACCGGTTGGGATGAGCCGAGTGTGTTATCAGTTTCAGCAGTTAAAATGTTGATTCTGACCAATCAGAATCAAGTATTCCAGAGCAGTGTAATAAAAAAATAAGGCTATAATGTACTGCCATTGCATTGAATTGTTTTGTGCCCATAGAATACCAAACAGGTTGAGCTGGGCGTTAATTAAATTATTGACCTATGAGGGATTACAGTGGAAGAATATCATTAAACCACAGACATTATGAATCATTATTTTCTGCTCTGCCACAGTGCTACAGAGAGATACAAAACCAAGAGCATAAAAAGACGAAAGGATGCAAAAAGCAACAAATATTGATGACACACAGAAAATATCAAAATACTCTACGGTTACATTTCACCTTCACACGTCTTTATTACACATCTGTCTGTCTTGCCTTCACTGGTGGACCTGAGCCCCCCTTTGTTGTTATGGGGATGTGCCATTTCATCCTCATCAGATGTGCTTGGGTTTCACTCTTGTCTCACTGGCACTGCCACACAACACCTCGTGACCCCTGTGATGTCTGCTACAGATTTACATACACAGTATAACAGGCCGTTGAGCAGAGACACCGATCTGCATCACAACACATACACACTCATGCTAAAGCCTACAGACACACACACATCCCTTACACACACTTGGGGCCAAAGGATGCAGAATAACTCATATCTGTTTCAAAAATACCCTCATACATACCTAAATATACACACATAAACAAACAGAGCACATAAAACATATACACATTAGCTCATACGTATACATGTGAAATCAAACGTTTTTTTCAGTCTTTTTAATGAGCTTTTAAGCAGGTAACACATGATAATAAATTAATGATTTTATAACAGATAAAGTTGTGTGACAATGGCACAAAATCCAGAAATAGGAGTAGTATTGCATAAACAGTGTTTAAATTTAGATTAGACCATATGTCTGACACATCACATTCAGAGCCACATATCAAAGTGGCCAAAACAGGAACCAAACAAATTCAGTTTTGTGCTTACACACAAGCAATAAGAACTGTGGCAGAAGCTGGACATAGCAGAGCTGGCTGGGTGTTACTGCAGGCAAACCTAAAAGCATATTTAACGATACTTACAGATCAAATCTTAAGTTCTGTCGCTCCTCAAACAAGTAATCCAGTATGAACTTGCGGACAAAATCTGGGTTCAGGGTGTTATCAATGACTTCTGTCCGCCCAAACTGCAGGATAAGAGGAAAATCTGGGGTCAGTAGTCAATCAAAAAAAAAAATTATAGGTTGGGACAGCTATGCAACAAATATAATAAAGATCTTATTTATGAGTTGCGTCAACACTTAGCAAAGCATTAACTCTATGGAGCACAGCTAACTTTGTGTATCTACAGCTACAGTGTTGAGTGCACAAGAAACATTGTAACGTCAAACAGCTGAATTTCATAATGGGAATTTTATGGCTTTTAGCCTGTGTGTAAGCTTTAAGGCCATCTACAGTATGCTAGTGTTCTCCAAAACACTGACAAATCCACTTAAGACATAAGCAATCACATGTTCTCTGGAATTTTTACTCACAATATCACATGCCTCTAAATAGCAAGTAGAAACTCACACTTCATGGCAGACACACAAACCGAAGTATATTTGCAATTGTATAACAATCCCTTTATACGTCCCACCCAAACTTTCTGTTTCACTAGGAAATACATAAACACAAGAATACAAATGGTGCTCGTCAAGTTGTTTCATGAGGCTCATGATGAGTCAACTTAAAAAGTGGGCAGTTGTTGTCGGGGCTGTTTGTAAAGGTTATTACATCCTCTGTGTGGCTTATATTTCACCCGCTAGTGATTAAAGTTAATAAACACGTCATCCCCTTAATGGTGCATTGGAGCCTAGAATTTTCTCTGAAAATAAGGATACCATGCAGAATTGAGATCACTGTTCAACTCAGCATGTAGATGTATAAGTATTTATGTGACTGAGGGTCTGCCGGGTCTTCAGGAGCTCAGCAGAACCAGGTCAGATTGTTATGCTCACCTCTCGCCACTCTTTGCTGCCGATGCCTTGAGTGTACAGCACACACACTGTGAAGATGAAGAGAGAGAGAGATTGTGTTACACAAAGCTAGAGAATTCTTCAAATGCCGTCTGTGACACCCGTAGCTCTTAATATATAACGTCTCAAATTTGCACTGTGTATATTTTGGCAGGATACTCTTCCCACACCGCTCAGAATCAGAGAGGCTGACATTTAGACACTTCAGTCAACAAGATCATTTCAGTGAATCAGTGAATAAATATTTGATTAATTAGTTAAATAGTATGGTAGTCTTCACTCAGAAGGTCTTTGAGCCGTTGGAGGAAACTATTATATTAAAGGAGCCCGCCCACAGTGTTTCTATATATGAGGCGCGTGCCACATGTAGATCTGATGCTGGAGGCTTTAACTTCACACAATCAGTTTAAGAAACAGCAAACAGAAAGCAATTAGTCATCTGATTGTGTAAGCTTTCAGATGGTGAAGACAGTCCCGTCTTAACAAGGCTGAGTTGATCATGTAGCCCCACATAAGGTCATTTCATACAAGACAATTCAGAATAGCTTTTCAGATTCAAATTTAGCTCATTTTTTGTCATGCGATTTAAATTTATAAACAGGTGCAAGTATAAAGACAGTCTTACTTGGATCTGATTTGGAAAATGTGTCCATGTCAAGCAGGTTTCTGTAAAAGGTAATAACATTAGAAAATTACAATTATGCATAAACATGAAAGAAACATTTATACATGTGTACAGCTATTAGAAGTTAATGAGGTAAATACGGATTTAATGTTCCATCCATTTTAATAAAAGACTTGGACAGTCTGTCTGCCCATATTATCCCCAGTGTAAAATAAACTGCATTTAAACACATTCGCTGAAAACAAGTCACACTGTTTTATGCCATTCTGCTTCTGTATTGAGGTTTCTGTATTTTACTGGACTGATGGAAATAAATGAAAAGGATTTTTGCAGTTTGTCTGTCGTGGTTGAACAGAGTGAAGTAACGTGCAAATGTCAACCAATCATAACCAAGGTAGCAAAAACTGTCCGAGTCCGAGAAAGGATGGAAAAGAAGCCTGGCTAATAGAGTACTAACATAAATGTGTTTCAGGGGAATAAGAAAATGCTCAGTGTAAACTCAGCTGATGTTCTGTGCATTAGTGCGGACTGTGAGTTATTCTGGCCGTATGAAAGTCTGTCCTGTCACCAAAGTTTAGGAAGGAGGTTTTCTGTTCCAATTGGATGAAGGGATTAGCTGTGAGGGGAATTTTGTTGTTACATTTTATGTTATTTGTGTTCTTATGTCAAAAATAAATATTTTCAGTTAACTTATTTAGTTAAATATTTCACATTCATAGTCATAAAAAAAGAGGTTGACCACCTCTCACAGGATGTTTGACAAAAGGTCAGATGAAGTGAACCAGAGTATTTGAGCAGGAAGCCCAGATTATTCTGATACTATTCTTTCATGAGTGAAACAGGAAACTGGTTATGTTAATGTTTCATTAAGCCTGAACACTTCAAGTGCTTTTTCATTTAAAGCTGCAATGCAATTCATAACTTTTGCATCTCTGTTTGAAAAATAAAACTAAGTTACTTGGAGTTATTTTCCTAATAGAGATGAAATTTAAATTGTAAAACATGTAAATTCTAGGCAACTGCTGTAAAAACAAGCTACAACCACTCCACCGTCCTCAACAAACACACGATACAGTCGCTTCTTTTTTCTTCTTTTAGAAGAGAATTCTCTAAAATCTCCTGTGACATTCTGTTGATTATCAACATTCATTACAAATCATCTCTCAGTTTGTATTAACAAATGCAAAATCTGTTGTGTTGTTTAAAAGGTTTGTTTTACAGGCTAGCTGGCAAACACGATGATGATGTTACCATGACACTAAAGAGATCAAATCTCTTAGCAACCCCGTCCAGTTATAATACAGTCTAACATCAGTCCAGATATACACACTTAAAAAAGACACTCAATGTCACTCACTGAATGAAACATGCATTGAGTGACATTGGCCAAAACATTGAAAAAAGTATGTGTTCAATGCTGTTTAAAAAGGTTGAAAAAACACATTAAATAAAATTAGGCTGTATTCAAATTCCTTGTAAATAAGTACTCCTCAAAAGGAAAATTTGTCAGCATGTCAGATGAACAGATACATATTACATAAAAACACCCCGGAATGTTGTTTGAGTATTTGATTAATGGGAAGCTGTTGTATCCCAAAGGGTTTTCAGCTCTTTTGGCATCCTGCTCTCTGGATGAGAGCTTCCACCTCACATGCTGATCATATTCACACGCTTCATGTATTTTTCTCAGGGTGAGAAGAGTGAGGCACAGAGAACCGTGACATGAGGATTGAACTGCATCCTCTGTCAGTGTTTACTTACACATGATGTCAGAAGTTAATGCAAGAAAGTTTCACTTTTTTCTTTCACTAAAAAAGATTGACAATTACTTATTTTTTTCATAAGGTGCTACAATGCACATGTAACACTTGGATTAGGGGTTAAATCGCATAATGGTTTGGTAAAAAAACAAATCGGCAACCGGTACTAGTAAAATTTCTTTACAAATTGTTGCTCTGAACTTTTTAATTTTCTCCCACTTATGTTCTGCATCCAGTATTATTTGAATATTATTGTTTTGCATTGGCCTGAAGAGACAACTCAGACATGAGACCTGAACCGACTGGTGTGAAAGGCCCTGCGAGTTCTCTTCTTGTGTGACATGATCCTGGTGTGTTTAGCCACAAACTAACCACCATTAGCCAACACTGTTAAAGGTTTTTAACCCTGTAGTTAACGGGTGGCGTCAAAAGTGCGGCGGTAACTCTTGTCAGAGTGTAAATAAGAGGGCAAGTGGGAGGATAATGGAGCTCACTGTGAGACAGTCATCTGTTTCATCTGCTGACAGATACAGACAGATGCAGTCCCTCAGAACTACAGTGAGGGAGAGAAAGAGAAATCTGAAAGCTGAAAGCGGGGGATATGTCATGAATCCCTGTGTAAAAATCACTGAGGAAAATGTGACATTCCCAGCAGTTCACACCCACCCACCCACTCCTCGTCTCACTCAGAAAACATCTAGACTGTCTCCCTTAATAACTGCCAAGTGCTCCGTCTGTGCAAGGTTTAACCGACAATATACATCATAACAACAACACATAATTGTCCCCATAACGTCATATTAATGTGTCAGGCTCTGAACACATCAATCACAGATCACAGTGATTTTTGAAGTAAGAGGTTTTTCTGAATCAACATCTTGTCAAAAAACTGCCGTAACTCTACCCATGATCCAAACCCCAACCGGCTGCTTAAATCAGAGGGAAATAACAGGTTGACAAGAATGACATACAAGCCCGTAACCCACTCCTAAACCTAACACCTGACCTGAAGCCTTATCCTACAGTTTGACTGTGAAAATGTTCAAGAAGACTTTTACTTGACAAAATCACAGCGACTTAATAAAAGTAAAGCATGGATTTTCAACCTGGTGGACAATATCACAGGGCAAACATTGATGTAAATATAATCTAGTAGATTTAACGTTGGTCAGCAGGGATGGCCGTGTTTTAATCACCCGGCGCATGGCAATCGGCCGCATGGAAAGCAGCGAGGGAATCAGTTCATCAGAGCTGAGAGGAAAGCAGCGGCTTTTAATTAAAGAACACTCACAGTACAGTAGACCTGCTATGTTTGAGGCTTCATTTTACAGGGAGATAAGGAGACAGACGTGATAGAGGAGCTCAGTGATACGTTTTTTGCACTGCACTAAATATACGGTATGAGCAACAGATCATGAAGTAACAGCTCATTGAGGACGGTTCAGTCTTTTTGCTATAGCAGCTGTGGAGTGGGAGTATAGTTCAAAACTAGCAGTAAAAAGCTCTTAAAAATGACTAGAGAAAACGTCTCACTGAAGCTTCCCACCCGTATTCCTGCTGAATAAACAAGCTTGGTTCACTACTGTTAAGCTAGCCGGGTAGCTTCTGGCTGTGCCACAAAAACAGCAACCATCTTGTCCTTATCTGTTTTTTTAACTAACCTTAAACTACTCATACATATTTGCAAGAAAAAAACACAATCTGGGGTTGGTTGTTTTAACAGGTTAAACAGAAAGACTTTCTTGGTGAACAGACTTTGAAAGGGATACCATACTGTCTGAACACCTTCATCAGCTTCATCAGCAAGTTCTGTGCCCATTTCTGTGGGAACTGGAATTGCTTGTGAAGCTTTCTTGTGTGCAAAAACTGTGACTGAATAAGCGTATCTCTACCAGTTTTTCACCTACAATTGAAGCTGTTACCATTATTCATGTGTGACTTTCTTCTGCACAACACAAGAAGAGAAATTTTAATGTTGACACAGCTTTTTTTTTTTTACACATAATTGAAGTAAATGCTAACTCAGGCTCTCAATCACTAAAACTATGTAACATCTACTCCATTTTATGGAATTAAAAAAAGTTGTGAGTTTAAAACTAAGTGCCTACATAAAATATGTCCTGTACCAAAATCCTTGCTGTTCTTGAATTATATTCCTATAAACCATAAGTATTGAATGGTAAGGTTTTGGGTTGGGCTTACGGCTGGGCTTATGCCTCCCTCTGATTCTAGGGCCAGGTTGAGTTGTGACAGGAATCTTATTCCAGAACAAATTATAATAGTCCAGGCACATTCATTCGTTGTTCAATAAAGCATTAAAGTCCATGTACAACACTCAGCTTCACACTGGCTCTGAGACAAAAGCCACAAGCATGTGACTTGAAAGCCACCAAGGTGCCAAAGAAACCAGAATCATCTTATTTCCAGTCAGAAAACCCAGAATCGCAGCCCTGCGTGATCCCCTGCTATCCCAGCAGAACGATTGTGCTCTTACAGTTCAGACACATTCACTGTCACTGTGGCTCTCGCATTGTGTTTCTGTCAGTTCAATGAATGCCTCTCCCAGCACTTTCATTTAATTGTGTTTGTCTTAATTTCCTCCACCGTACTATTAAAATGAAACTGAATGTTGATCAGGGGCTTAAGAAATAACACAAAACACCAGAAAACATGCCCATATGCTATTTCAAGTCTTTTCAAGCAGTACAACTGTTAGAAATAACATTAGTCGCTATTCACTACTTGTCTGCAGCTCTCAGATTTATTCTGAAGAATATTTTCATATTATTTGTACATAAATTGTCCTGTCAGGATGTGTAGATAATGATGTCAGTACTGCCAAATGTCATTGTTCTGTCTGTGCTTTTGTACATTTTGGAGCCCCTGGTCGCCACTGACTGATAGTACACAGCAGTTTAATTATCCTGCCTGATATTTACTGTTATCCCACAGAGCAAAGGAAATCACACGTTTAAAACAACAGGACACTGCAAGTTATGACAGAATCTCATTTATTGTTTTGGGTGCGCTATCCCTTTAAAGCCAATTAAACTAATGAAGAACACAAACACAGGCGTGTAATTACTGTAGATCTGCATCATTTAAAGGCCGTTCAGAAATAATGAAGGAATGATAGAGTCAGACAGACAGATAAAGAGGGCGACAGGTCCGCTGTGTGTGGCTGCATTCAGCACAGACAGAACTCCCTGTGTGGCTTCACAAAGGCTGGAGGCAGTTACCCTGACAACTAACCACCAGTAATGAAGCTGCCTCGACTGACACCTGCCCTGTATCCTTTCTGAATGATGTTAATGTTGGTGTGAGAGATAGCTCATATAGGAATATTTGGAGGTTTATGTTTTATGTTTGTTTGGAGGCATGTTTTTCTTTCACATGTTTTCTAATTAGATATAACTTTAATAATTATCATTTTTACGAGCACTGCTAACGGGCTCTTCTGATTGGACATATGACAGCATTGCCTTGGCGACATGCTGGGCTCTGACGGCCCCTCGGGACCTCACCTGTCATCAGGTCCAGGCCGAGAAATAAATTGGATGTGTGTGAGGAGAGCAGCTAGACGACTCTGACAGAACAGTTAGTCATACAGCTACTAATTACGTGAATAAACCTTAACAAATTTAGCATGGGATTTTCTGTTTTCATGTCTCGGGTGTTGCAGCCAAAGGTAACTTTGCAAAGGAGCAGAAAATATAAGGACAGAACAAGAAACAATGAAATGAGAATACAGAGGAGAGGACATATTCTGGGTAGGTGAAGGGCAGAAAAAAGTATGTAGGCCTTAGTTAAAGGGTCACAAAGCATGGCAAGTGTTCAAAAAATTGCCAAACAAAAAAGAAGCTGTAAACATCTCTTTGCTCCTCTCCTCTTTGACTTTTCCTGTAGCGTGACCTGGATAACATCTCCTTGGAGAATACATCATCTCACTGAACTAGATTCAAACTCTGACAGAGTGAGGTGCCTTCACACTCCAAACACTCCAGCAGCTCAGAAGCTGCACTCACGTGAGACTGGATTCCACGTTTACTGTTAGAAGACTTTCAAAAATGACACAAACTCTGAAGTTTTAAGGGATGCGAGGCAGAATATTTCAATCCGAGAAACAGAATGTTTTGTTTGCGAGTTTGAGAAGTAATTCAGAGGTCTGTTGACTTGTGAGATACTGCTGAAATATTAAGTGACAGGAGCAGTTGTACAGTCAGAGTTGGACACACACACACACAGACACACAACACACACACACACACACACACAGAGACACACACACACACAGACACACACACACAGACACACACACACACAGACACACTCACACACATACACACATCACACACACACACACACACACACACACACACACACACACACACACACACACACACACACACACACACACACACACACACACACACACATCACACACACATCACACACACACACACATCACACACAGACACACACAGACACACACAGACACACACACAGACAGACACACACAGACAGACACACACAGACACACACATCACACACATCACACACAGACACACACACACAGACACAGACACACAGACACAGACACACACACACACAGACACACACACACAGACACACACACAGACACACAGACACACACACACAGACACACAACAACATCACAGACACACAGACAGACATCACACACAGACAGACATCACACACAGACACACACACACACACACACAGACACACACACACAGACACACAGACACACACAGACACACACAGACACACAGACACACAGACACACACACGAGACACACACACAGAGACACACACACAGAGACACACACACAGAGACACACACAACAGCACAAGAACAGTAGAAATACTGACAGAATGTTGTATTGAATACAATTTTGTGTGATTATGCAGTGTATTTTTGTTCTGTCTTTTAAACTTTAAAACAATGGAAAATGCATTATATATATATATTGTACTTTTTTCATATTTTAGCCACAAATCTAAGTTTGATAACTGTTTGAGGTTTATGCTTAAAACAGTAAAAAATGACATTGTGGTAGAATGTTAGTTATAAAAATAATACTATCTATAGTACAAACAATTTTCATTATTTTACAAGTTTTAGGGTTAGGATGTTAAAAATATTTTGGAATAGGGCTTCTGTCTATTTGACCAATGACAGACAGAGGGCATGTTTGGTAAAATTGTTTGGAACATTACTTCATGCTTCACCTGTTTGGCCCCATTTCAGTTATGTATGAATGTACTATTACATTTCTGTAAAATGACATTATATCTTTTTCAATAAGCAAAACCAAACAACAGTCTGTATGCTAAATGAAAGCTAGAGGTAATTGCACACTGTTCGTTTTAAAGCACATGATGAATAATACAGTGTATTATTCATGAGGAGAGATGGTGAAAGAATTTGCAGATTTGTAGCTGTGTTCTGCAATGCTCACAATCAGTGTCAAAGAGAGAGAAACAACAGAAGAAAAACTGCATGTGTATTGCTTACTGCACTTCAATCAAAGTAAATCACTTTTATGTTATGTAAGGAAATGACACTAGTGGACACCTCTATACAACTTGCATCTGAAAGAAACAGATACAGCTGTTCAGAACTTCCAATGGATTAGATCCCAATTTCTCTTTACTCTCATATTGGCCCTGGGCTTTCCCTAGTGTTGAGTCCTGTTGTGTTAACATCAAACTGAACTGAGAAACAAAAGCAGAAAGACTACATGCCACTAATGTAAGTTTAATAAGTAACACTACATTAAGTCCTGGTTCTTTAAGAAGCTACACACAGACAGCGAGTTATCTTATAAACAGACGCCGTACTCTGTCAAACAGACACATACACACACTTTTAAAAAGAAAAAGGGCCACAGTCCTCTTTACGTTGCAGTTTTCCTCCGTGTCACTCACAGGAAGTTGGAAGCAGTACAGGAGAAGGTGGAGGGTGATTCCTGAGCTCTGAATCACAGTGAGTGTGCACAGTGCGTGATATTCTATTTATAGTGCTTATTATGATTGACATTTTAATTTCACCTACTTGCAAATATCAGAATATCACACTGAACAGCCGCTTGAAATGGTCAGAAAGTTAAAGTTAAGAGAGTTAATCTGGGAAAGATCCTGTCGCTGAGAGACTGTAAAGAATGAAATGAATGCAGGAGTCGCTCTGAGGGAAGAGAGAGACACTGAGTTGGTGAGAGTTTTCTGTAGCACGAGACTGTGATGAGCCTTATGAGAATGCTGAGGGACTCAGAAGTGTTTGTGTTGTATTTCTTCACTAGCCTGCTAACAACGGCTTTCAGCTTATCTGCAGCAGTCAGCCTGTTTATGAAGTCTGTCAGAGGCTTGATGTTGATCCTACAATAAATTCAGTATGAATCAAACCTGTTGGTGAAACACTGTTTAAAGTTTTAAAATATGTACTGAAATTGTACATATTCAGATAAGACATCGTAAAGGCAATGGTTTACCAAGTCAATGCTCCTATATTAGTACAGCTGAATTATTTTTACTGAATTATTTGAACAGTTTCCTGAGATGACTTGCCTATAGATGGTCAGATATCTCTTAATTCTACAGTGCATGTTAGATTTCAGTGTGTGTGTGTCGTAACAGAACAGGATTTTTTCACTGTTAGCTACATCACAACACTGCCAGTGTAGTTCCAGTGAGGGGAAACAACACAAAGCTTGCAGTACACTGACTTTCACACAGAGGGCTGAATGTAGCCTTTCTGAGCTGGTTTTTATAGTTCAAGTTCTGACATTGTATTTTCTCTGAAAAGTCAATTTACGTGAAAGACAGGTTATATAGAAAAGCAAAACACATTTTGCTTACAAAATGAGGACTTCATCTTCACAGAAAGACTACACTGCCCAAGAGCAACATTGCTGGTCACCAAAATAAGTTGTGCTTTGGATACTTGTGACAGGTAAGGTATAATAACAGTAAAGTGACGGGTTAGTAAGTAGGTTAAAAGACACAACAGTAAATCAGAATCCACTTCTGAAAGCTCTTGGCTGGAAACTGCTGAGGAAACTGTATATTGACTGAATGCTGTCAATCATTGAGGCTGTGGAGTTCAATACAGCCTGCTTGAGTCTTCATATATAGCGTATTGAGCTCCATCTCAGCAGGTTTCTTGTCTATGCTCAATACATACGGACACACTTTTCATTTTTCTCAATGCAACCCATTACTGGATCTTTATGACCTCGAAGGTCAATAGAGCGGCTCTCAGCTGTCTTGACAGATCACGGTGCCAAAAATATCACGTGAGATGAAGTCACAGCAGTTTCACCATGAGATGTTAGTGCAGTTTATCCAGTAGGAGGCATTTTAACACTGCATGTGCTGACTGAAGAGCGAAGAACTGTTTGGAATAGAAGAGTGTGTGAGCAGTTCCTTCGCAAGACGTTATTTATATGTTAATTTAACTTTATTAAAGATACTGTAGATATTTTCTTAATTTGTCATGACAGATGTTTGCATCATGAAAACTTTAAAAAAACGCCACTGTTTTAGTGGTTTAAATAAACAGTAGCACAGTGTTGGTATAGTTTGTGATTATACTTGTTCTTTCTTTGACACTGTTAAAACCACCACAACAAACCTGTAGCTCTTTTTTTAAAAGTAAATGTCAAATCGCAATTTTGATCAGAAAATTCGCAATTCAATTTTTTCTCCAAATCGTGCAGCCCTGTGTCTGAGTGATGGTGATGTCTAACAGTCTGACCCATTCATGAGGCTCTGAGGACAAGCTGTGAATAGGACTGTACAGTACGGCATTGTCACACTGACAGGATATTTATTCAGCCAATCACGTGATATTTTACCTTTCACCACTAGCCCAACCTGCCCACTCCCACAGAACAATTGTGAGGAAATATTTGTGACACAGAGGGACATGACAAAGTGAAGGGAGGCTGTCCATTGTACTGCCTTGCATGAAAATTCTAGCCATTAATTCTAACATTAGCACCCAGATCTACTGCCAGACTGGCCCCAAACAACACATTCAATGCTGCTCTCATGTCATTGTACCTGCTTTAATGAATTCTGCTGCTAATAAGACCAGCAGTCACGATCTGTCCTGTGAGTTAGACCGTGCTTCTAAAAACAGATGGAGAATCATTGCTCATATTTTCGCAAGAAGTGTGAGATAAATCATCTCCTAAATCAACCTGCTGCCCTCAAAACTGCCTGCAGACTTCAAGAAGCTCAAGAATGACATCATAGTGCCCGTCTCAAACTCAGACTGGTTCTAATAGGGAAATCTTTAGCCACAAATGACATAAACTCAGAAATGCATCCACACACACAAATCTGCCTCATTTCTGCACTGTTTGAGAAGCAGAAGAAAGAGAAATGTTTATTTGAGACGAGCACCAGTAATCATGCTGTTAGAAATGGACTCTGTTGTGTTGCCACAGGCAGAGTCTTTCATCAATGGTGCAACTGTGTTGTTTTTGCCACAGTTATGCTGCACAGTCATGAGCTCAAAGCATGATGGGAAATGATTTTATACTTAGCCCTATTTAGATACTTCAGGCATACCTAGAAATGTCGAAACGTCAATGCTGTCCTGGCAGAGTAGCCACAAGTAGAGCTCATCAAATGGCCTGTAATCATGTTCCACTAACATCTGACAATCAGAAAGTGTATTTCTGTCTTCATTTGAACAATGTATCTAATGTCGCATCATGTTAAATCTAATAAATGATTTTTGTATAATGTTTTGCTTGAAGAGAATGTCTGTGTAATCTTTTTCATCATGACTGACACTTTGATCCTAATCTAACTCTCACTTTAGACATAGGATGGGTTTATTTTCAGTGGAATGTAAGGGTTCTGGGGTGTGAAGTGAAAGTGTTGAGGCAGGAAACAAGACACCCAAGTAAGAGCTTATTAAACACGTCTCTGAATAAACATCAACTAATGATGTAAGACATGAGAATCACAAACGGGCAAATGAGTAAAAGTAAATGAGTAAAACGGGTAACAAGCGCTGTGTCAGTACAGTACACTCCTCTCGTAAAGCTGCAACTTTTTTGGATAAAAATGAACAAAAAGTAAAGCAGACCTGGTTACTCTATGGCTGTATATGGTACAGTGTTTAAAGCTTGTTTTCACAACAGCTGTTTATCATTTAAACTTGTCACAGACGTTAAGAAAGTAACTCTGGAATGTTTTAAAGTAAAACTATTCACAAGACAAAGTTCATTTACCATAAAAATAATTTTTCTGGTCCTTCAGTGTAAATAAAAAACTAATTCATCTTCAGTACAATGGAGGTCTACTTGACAAGGCAATCAATTAATAAGTTGACATGAAGCTACATGCATGAAGATAAATCATACGTATCAGCAAAGCTTTTATCACATTTTCACAGTCAAAAGTTCTGATGACTCCAAGAACTGCAAGAAACTTTCAGAAGAATCTCACTAACAGTACAGCCAGCATGCCTCTGCTGATACTGCTGAATCTGTGAACATCAGAAAATATTGCTTTTTCTTCTGTAAAATCAAAAGGGCAAAGTTCAATAAGCAAAAGTTCAGTGAGCGTCACTTAACATTACGTTATAAACAAAATGACTAACTTGACTGCAAACACCTAGTCTAGTTTACAAAACGCTATCATTCTCCTGGACAATAACACTGGAAATATTCATTAGATTTTCTGTCTGTTTAAGGCGCAGGTTATATAGAAACAGACTTTATACAGAATACATGGAACAGTTGTGTAACATTTCTTTTAATCTCACATTAATCTGTCACACTTCAGGATTGTTTAAGTGAACAGCAGAAAAGGATTGAAGGTGACTGAAATAATGAAAAATGTACCAAAAATAATGACCAGTTACAGTACCCTGCATTTCCAAACCTTCCCTCATTTAAGTTTTCCTCAACAATTTTAAACAAGATCCTTCAGGCTGTTACCTACCCATGTACCTTTATCTGCATCTCTCTAACTCGAGACTAACTTTAAAATGAGACTAACTTTAAAATGAGACTAACTTTAAAATGAGACTAACTTTAAATGAGTAACTAACATTACATGACCAAGAAAACGCTGAAAATCTGGTCACACATGGAGAAATTCATGTCAAGCTCTCCTCACAATGGCTGAGAAGACAACTCTGTCCACTCACATGTTTATGTGAGTAAAGGCAGAGGCAACACAAACTTACACACATTCATAATTCATATGTATGTAAATGTAAATGCACAGATCAAGACTTAATGCAAACGTAGCAGAGGGCAATCTGATCTCATTGTTAAAGCTATCACATATTTTCCAGCTAAATCAAAAGCTACATGCTGTTGAGAAATATAACACAACTGTGTTTGTAAGCAGTTTTCAGCCGTCACATGAATGAACCTACACACACTTCATCATCATCATCATCATCAACACCATTACTCAAACTGTACTGTATGTAAACAGCATCATGAATGAAGATGATTTCTCAGAAAAGCGCCACACAGAAACTCTGAAGAGTGAAGAGTGTGCAAGATCACACACCTGTATCACACCCGGTGCTCACTAGTGTCACTCAACACGTTTAATACACCGTAATAACGTTTCAATCTCTCACCTGCAGGACACCGTGATCTCAACTTTAGTAGCCGGAACTGCGGCGCTAAGCGGATCAAATCCTTCTTTCGTCGCCATATTGAGAAAAGTGCGGCTGTTTGTTCCTGCTGAGCTTTCACTTTCTCCTGAAGACGGAAGTGAGCGCAGTCCCCTCGTTCACTACTCCATATACACTACTCCATGTTCACTACTCCATATACACTACTCCATGTTCACTACTCCATATACACTACTCCATATACACTACTCCATGTTCACTACTCCATATACACTACTCCATATACACTACTCCATGTTCACTACTCCATATACACTACTCCATATACACTACTCCATATACACTACTCCATATACATACTCCATATACACTACTCCATATACACTACTCCATGTTCACTACTCCATATACACTACTCCATGTTCACTACTCCATATACACTACTTCATATACACTACTCCATATACACTACTCCATATACACTACTCCATGTTCACTACTCCATGTTCACTACTCCATATACACTACTCCATATACACTACTCCATGTTCACTGCTCCATATACACTACTCCATATACACTACTCCATATACACTACTCCATATACATACTCCATATACACTACTCCATATACACTACTCCATATACACTACTCCATATACACTACTCCATATACATACTCCATATACACTACTCCATATACACTACTCCATATACATACTCCATATACACTACTCCATATACACTACTCCATGTTCACTACTCCATATACACTACTCCATATACACTACTCCATATACACTACTCCATATACACTACTCCATATACACTACTCCATGTTCACTACTCCATATACACTACTCCATATACACTACTCCATGTTCACTACTCCATATACACTACTCCATGTTCACTACTCCATATACACTACTCCATATACACTACTCCATATACACTACTCCATGTTCACTACTCCATATACACTACTCCATATACACTACTCCATATACACTACTCCATATACACTACTCCATGTTCACTACTCCATATACACTACTCCATGTTCACTACTCCATATACACTACTCCATATACACTACTCCATATACACTACTCCATATACACTACTCCATATACACTACTCCATATACACTACTCCATATACACTACTCCATATACACTACTCCATATACACTACTCCCATATACACTACTCCATATACACTACTCCATATACACTACTCCATATACACTACTCCATATATCATGTTCACTACTCCATATACACTACTCCATATACACTACTCCATATACACTACTCCATATACCTACTCCATATACACTACTCCATATACACTACTCCATGTTCACTACTCCAAATACTCCTGTTCACTATCCATATACACTACTCCATGTTCACTACTCCATATACACTACTCCATGTTCACTACCACACTACTCCATATACACTACTCCATATACACTACTCCATATACACTACTCCATATACACTACTCCATGTACACTACTCCATATACACTACTCCATATACACTACTCCATGTTCACTACTCCATATACACTACTCCATATACACTACTCCATATACACTACTCCATGTTCACTACTCCATATACACTACTTCATATACACTACTCCATGTTCACTACTCCATATACACTACTTCATATACACTACTCCATGTTCACTACTCCATATACACTACTCCATATACACTACTCCATATACACTACTCCATGTTCACTACTCCATATACACTACTCCATATACACTACTCCATATACACTACTCCATGTTCACTACTCCATATACACTACTCCATGTTCACTACTCCATATACACTACTCCATATACACTACTCCATATACACTACTCCATGTTCACTATTCCATATACACTACTCCATATACACTACTCCATATACACTACTCCATATACACTACTTCATATACACTACTCCATATACACTACTCCATGTTCACTACTCCATATACACTACTCCATATACACTACTCCATGTTCACTACTCCATATACACTACTCCATATACACTACTCCATATACACTACTCCATGTTCACTACTCCATATACACTACTCCATATACACTACTCCATGTTCACTACTCCATATACACTACTCCATATACACTACTCCATGTTCACTACTCCATATACACTACTTCATATACACTACTCCATATACACTACTCCATGTTCACTACTCCATATACACTACTCCATATACACTACTCCATATACACTACTCCATATACACTACTCCATATACACTACTTCATATACACTACTCCATATACACTACTCCATATACACTACTTCATATACACTACTCCATATACACTACTCCATATACACTATTCATATACACTACTCCAATACACTACCATGTTCACTACTCCATATACACTACTCCATATACACTACTCCATGTTCACTACTCCATATACACTACTCCATATACACTACTCCATATACACTACTCCATATACACTACTCCATATACACTACTCCATATACACTACTCCATGTTCACTACTCCATATACACTACTCCATATACACTACTCCATGTTCACTACTCCATATACACTACTTCATATACACTACTTCATATACACTACTCCATGTTCACTACTCCATATACACTACTCCATATACACTACTCCATGTTCACTACTCCATATACACTACTCCATATACTACCCATGTTCACTACTCCATATACACTACTCCATATACACTACTCCATATACACTACTCCATATACACTACTTCATATACACTACTCCATATACACTACTCCATGTTCACTACTCCATATACACTACTCCATATACACTACTCCATGTTCACTACTCCATATACACTACTCCATGTTCACTACTCCATATATACTACTCCATATACACTACTCCATATACACTACTCCATGTTCACTACTTCATATACACTACTCCATATACACTACTCCATGTTCACTACTCCATGCTGGTGGAATGATCTTCCTGCCTTCATCCGTAATGCAGAATCCCTGGCAATATTCAAAAGGCAGCTGAAAACACATCTCTTTCATGAGCACTTAACCTCTTCATAAAAAAATCCTATCCCTTCATTTCCTTTCCCTTCATTTCCTTTCCCTTCATTTCCTTTCCCTTCATTTCTATCCCTCTTTCCTTTAAATCTCTCCCTTGTTGTAGCATATGATACTCTGAGCACTGTCTGAAACTTGTATTGTGAGCACTTATTGTGTCTAGTTGCCTCTTCAGGTTCACTCGCTTGTTGTATTCCGCACTTGTAAGTCGCTTTGGATAAAAGCGTCTGCTAAATGAATAAATGTAAATGTAAATGAATAAATGTAAATGTACCATGAGTGTGAATGAAGAGAAATATGTGAGATTCATCACACACAACACTGAACCCATAACAAGAACAGTGACAGTAATGTATTAAATACCATCATCAGTACTGTCAATCCTATCAGTTATGTGTACTGTTGTTTTACCTTACCTTATTAAAGTTTGATATGTATAATACTGTCTGTAATAGAGTATTACAATTCTCATCATAACAATATAAAGAAGAAAAAGAAAAACAAAAAGTATTCACTGATGATCTTGCAGTACAATAACTGCATGATAAAGTGCAGATGGTGATTATGATGCAGCAGTAACAATGATGTAGAGCTGTGGTATATATCATGGTATATATTTAATATCAAATATGGATGTTCTGCAAACATAAATAACAGCTTGGTGAAAAGGTCATAAGTGTGCTTCATTGTGAATAAATCATTGACCAAGCTATTGACCAATCAGAAGCATCTGGTGTATACTTAACCCACAAGGTATGAGAGGTCATGCTATACTGTGAATATAACATGCAGTGGAGCAACTGTAACAATATACAATGTGTGTGTGTGTGCAAAGTTCACCAAAGTTGATGCAGTAAGATTATCTACTATACACACACGCACACAATGCACACTTGCAGTATACGGTGCAAACACGGGCTCATTCCCTCTCTTCACATGCAGCAGGGTCTCCATTTCACACGGTGCTTTTCTAGATTCAGCAGAGGGAGTTCACTCACTCACAGCTTCATCATATTACACTCTGCTCTGATGTATTCACTCTCTACTTACTCATCTGCCTCATCAACAGAGAGATAACAGAGAGACGCAGGGTTACATTTCACCTACAGAAGAGAGGTGTGAGGCTGCATGTGAGCATGAACCTGTGTGCAGTGTGAAAATAAATGCATGTACTTACAGAACTGAGTACATTTACATTACTTTTACATTTAGTCATTTAGCAGACGCTTTTATCCAAAGGACGAGAGCATTGAACATTGAGTAAAACAAATGTGTGTCCAACAAATCAAAGGTCCTTGTTCTTCCTGGAGAGACACTGATTGATTTAAAGGAATCTGCTGCTGAAGCAACCCGCATTAGATACAGAGAGTGACAGTGCAGATGACCTGACCTGGGGTCAGTTTTCTTTATTATTGGTCAATAGAGTATTGCAGTTGTGCTAAACAAAGCAATATACCATGAAAGGCTGTGTGATAGATAAAGGTGTGCCCCATAGGAACCTGCATTATACATAATGTTTTATGTCCAGTGTATGTTTCAAGTCATTTCACTGTGAATTTAAACGAGTCCAGTCAGAATTTAGGGTGGAAAGAGTCTGGTTTATAATAAAGCAATAAGACTCGAGAAGCTGTGGTTTACAGTGAGTTTGTGTTGTGCAGTTTGTGCAGTAAAACTGTTGTGGGCACAGTATGGTGACAGTTTCCTGTTGCCTTGCAATTGCAAACAGTCTAGAGTTATAAACACGCTTGTAAAATCATTGTAAAGCACAGCTTTACATGTTCTTCCTTACCTGTTAGGTTAGTCCTTACCTGCTAACTCACGGCTTAGTCAGGCACAGCTTTATTGCCTTCGGTTAGTCCATATACATGGAAAGGTTTCATAAAATAAGCACACTACAGCAACAACAACAAAAATGATATTGATAAAAAACTTAAACTCTTTGGCTAAGTAATGTGGTTGTTTAGAAACAGAAACACACAAATGAAGCTGCACGTTCTTTTCTGATTTATGTTCATTTAAAAGGTTATGGATTGTAGCATTATTTACATGGTATTGGTTCTTCAGTATGTAAGAGCTAAAATGGTTAAAACAGTAAATGGAAGACTAAACAGATGTCATTTAAATCATTAATGCTATTACCACAGAAGAGACGAGTTAAAATATCATAGCACTGTTTGCTTTTTCAAAGAGCTTTCACTTCAGTTCAATAAACGCAAGGAAAACAAATGTTCTTCATTTTACATTATAACCTTTACTTACATTTATCAAAACTTTAAAACTTTGCTTTCAAATAGATAAATTATAAACTGGCCCTAGAACCGGTGCACTGTATGAGTGCGCAACGCCCCCTACTGATGCTATGCGGACACTGCAATTTCATTGTTCTGGGATGAAGAACAATTTTTAATATTGTGTAAACTTTTATGTGTCTAAAACAGGGAGACGCCAATTATCATTTTGACATGCACTTTATTGTGCACTGGATCTGACATTGAAAATAACTACAGTACATACTGAAAAATACAATCATACAGTTTACTCAAAGGTCTGCATCATACTGCAGTCCACATCACACTGCAGTCTATATCATACTGCAGTCCACATCACACTGCAGTCCACATCACACTGCAGTCCACATCACACTGCAGTCCACATCACACTGCAGTCCACATCACACTGCAGTCCACATCACACTGCAGTCCACATCACACTGCAGTCTGTGATGCCCAAGCCCAGCTTTAAGCCTGTGCCATTTCAACATACACACTCCTGACCTACAGTATTTTCTGTTATGATCAGCAGCATCTGAAAATTAAATATAATTATAAGGATTATAGGTAATAATGGATTATTAAAAAGTTTAAACATTTCTGGGATGATTGCAAAAGCAACTGACTGATATTGGTGTGACCCATATAAGCAGAACCCATGTAGAAGTGTAAAATTAATGTAGCCATCCAGATCAAATTCTCATTCTTCAAAACCTGAGGGTGTTTAGTTAATGTTAGTGCTGTAACCGCCTCCTATGGTTATTTAATCTGCTTGCTAAGAAATTACAAAGCATCACAAGTACGGTTTTAAACCAAACTACACTGCTAAACAAACGTAAACACTACAGATGTATATTTTCACCATTAAAATGATGGTTTGAACTTACAATGTTCTATTAGCAATACAGTATATCAGCCTGGAAATGAAAACATGCATACAGTATGTGTCAAACAAAGAGACAGAACAGAGAAACAAATACAAAATATGATGAATAACCATGTTTATCACAACATCTCCTCAGAATTGTAATATTTAAAATTATCTACCACCTGAGACTGTCAATATAAATATGGAAAAATGGTCACTGTTAAATTCTTGGGTAAAATGAGGTTTGATAAAGTGCTCAAACAAATAAAAAAGTTAAACTAAATTAAACGACAAAAATGTAAAACAAAACAACAAAGCGAATACGTTTACACTTTCTACAAGTTTCTATAATGTAAAGTGTCATTTATACAGTACTCATTGAAATTTAAATGAACATTAAACCTTTAACAGTATCGAAACGTTCGTTTCTCTGAACATCAGGCACATGCCTCTCGCTCCTCAACTTTGTGGTCTATGGTCTTTAGGACTAAATCTTCACCCAAGATCTTACATAGTTCATTGACTCTGTGCTGTATCTTGGGAACGCCAGCGAGCTGAGACTCCAGCCACTGTTTCTCTTCTGTCAGAGAGAGCCGCGTGGCCGTATCCAGCTGCTCGAACCACCAGCCGCCCTCCCCATCAAACTGCAGCAGGTGTGTGTGGTACTTCCTGTGGACAAGGGTGAGCAGAAAAGATATTAAAAGGATCATGTGAAGACATTCAATATGAAGATATACGGTAGTCCCAAAAAGTGTTTGAACACCTAAAAATGTTTCAGTAATAACCACTTTTGCAATGACTTTTAACCAACTGGTCCCTAGGTGATTTTTATTGGATGTAAATAACTACTATGACAACGTCACTGTAGTGTAATCCAGAAACACAAATGATAAACTAAAATCATTTTTAATAACTGAAAAGAACCTCACCATAGAGAGGGTCTGTGAGTGATGGACAGCAGAGAGACTCCATCATCCTTTGCAGCCTGAAATATTTTGCCCTCTACATCAATGCTGACAGCACTGGTGCACTCATCCAGCAGGGCATACTTGGGCCTAAAAAGACAGGTGTGAATTTTTAGGCTTTCAACAGAAAGTAACTGTCAAGAACACATGTATAGTAAGACCTGAGCTGTCTTACCTGTGGTAAAACATGCGTGCCATGCCCATTCGCTGCTTCTCTCCTCCTGATAGAACAGCTTTCCAGTCCAGCTCAGCGTCCCAGTCTGCAAACACACAAATGTCATTGTTTACAGGTTTCTCTTTCACAGCTCAGCAGACTCTCACTCTGTTCGTTTCGTTTCTCAGTTTAAAATGAGTTAGTTGTTCAGATGTAGTACAGTCATACCTCCCTCCCGGGTAACAATGTAGTTTAGATTCACAATGTCCAAAATAAGCTCCAGGTCTTTGTCTCTGTAACCCTTCTCATGCATGTCGTCCAGAGAATCAGGGTAGATGACCTGATCCCGAAACGTTCCAATGGACATATATGGCCTGGAGAGATGATAATTGATGTATATAGGTCATTTTCATAGGATCGTAATGTGGATGATCCTATCCAGAAAGATCATCTGATCTAGTGTCTCTATTTCTCTCTCATCAGCACACATATAAAACATGTGCGCACATTCCAGATCCTTCAATGTATTTATTCTCTGTATGGCTTATCCCTGTTGTGAACACCAGAAGGAACTCAGTAAGCTTCAGTTATGTCCAATAGTGTGATCACTGTTGCTCAATGCAAATTAGGCAGCAAAACTCATAAAAGAAAATCAAGGCCCTCAGGTGATAAAGATTAAAAAGGCTTTACTCCACAGCACTTAAGGGTATCTTACAAACTTTTATGTCATTAGCTTAGCAGATGCTTAATGTTGGTCAAACTCAATATGTGTAACCCCACACAAAATGATAAATAAGGGGACTGAAAGCTGTAACTGCAGTTGTGGGGACATTTTACACAAAAAACAATGTTTACAATGAGTTTATCAAGACACAATGAGTTTATCAAGACACAATGAGTTTATCAAGACACAATGCCACAGTGTTTATTTTAGTTCCATTGTGTCTTTGCTTGTGTGTGTAGCATTTATCTAAAATACTCAGTCATGAGCACTGAGTGTTTTTTGATTGATATTAACAGCATTATAAACTGTCTATTAAGCAGCATTTATACTGCAGTCTGTAAAACACAGATAATCTTTCATCATATCATCATATTTACATTCACTTACATCATAACTGACTGTTTTTACAGCAGTAATCCACAAGACGGGATTTTTAAGTGTTTTTTGATCGTTCAGTCTTTATTTCATGAGCACACACACACAGAAATAAGTCAGTCAGACAGGTTGCCAGTATCTTAATGAGATCTCTCTTTTAATATCAGTTTTAATAAAAGTATGAAAGCCACACAGATATTTATCTCTATACTGCAATATTAACGCTAGTAAAACCACTACTGGATGACAGATTATACCGTCACCATGATCTATAGCGTCACACATTCAACACTAACTTACAGCTGTTTGTAAGTTTAAGTCTCTGAGTGTCAGCAGGTTTGTGGATCTTTATGTAATGTGTCAGAGATCCTGTGAGTAAGTGTTGTCTCACCTCTGTGGGATATAGAACATTGGTGAGAGTTTGTAAAGCACACCGCCGTACACAGGCTAAAGGCCACTGAAGATCCAGAAAAGAGAGTTTTTCCCACATCAGTTTGGCCCCGTAATTAACAAATGCATCCCTTTCTTAACCTGTACACAAGATCACGATCGAGTGACATTACACTCAGTTCACACTAGATTAGAACATTTTATGATAAAATGTGTGTTTCTCTTGCAGAACATAAAATATTCGTTCACATATAAATGTGAAAAGTTATGAAAAATTTGAGTTATGAGCTAAAGTTTAAAAGGATTTGTTCAATCCATAACTAATGGAGTAATGGTTAAAATTATGCTTGTTTATTATGCAACACTAATAAGAGCTTACTACCACATGGTCAGTGCTGCGCGTGGGCATCAATGTATTAAAATAACAGTGACTAAACTGTGTTAGAAACTTAGGTTATCCATGTGTAACATTAATATCTGTATGATTTATTATTTTGATTGAGCTTACCTTGAAGTTTAGGCGGGACACAACCATGTCCCCATTAGGAGTGATTACAGGAACATTCACACACAATTCCTTGCTCCACATCAATCATGTTGCCTGTAGAGGGAACAGATACAGTTTCAGGCAGATTTCTATAATACAGAATCAACAGATGAACTGTAACGTGCATTGAAAATCTCAATTATGGTCTTAATTATTACAGTCTCATATGGCTGTATATAAACGTACACTTACACAAATTAGATTTGAGCGTGACAGTGGAAGGATACATTATCATTAAATATAAGGTCTTAAATTTTGATCTGTTCCTCACACAAATCTAACATCTGCATTATACTGTACAAATTGTGGAGTTATCATATTATGATGGTGCTTTCTGTATTTTGTGGAGCTCTCCAGATCTCTGTCTCCTTTCATTGCTATGTATGGAAAGAGTGGCTAGAACATTCGGTATGTTGGAAAAATTAAAGCCTGAAACTGAAGCCAAGAAGGTAGTAATTGACTGGGCGTATCGTGTGTTGGAAGACTGAATGAATGTGATGTGAATGAGCACACAGTAGCAGAGCTGCTCTACATTCATTAGACCTCTGATCTCCAAAGGACCATCGATGTGCATCTCAGGTCGTTTTCTGCTCATCATCTCTCCTGCAGTCGAGGCAGCAGATGAATGTTTGTATTTTCCCCGCTGGACTTCATCAAATACTAAGAACATGTTGTGCACATGTGCTGTGTAACCCGCCAACTCGGTGACCTATAATACACAAAGAAAACAGACTTTTTCAAAAAGCCATGACTGTTTTTTGACACAACAACATGACACAACAACAAGGTCTAGCTTAAGATAACATAGCGTAACGCTGCTGTTCGATTCACGGTCAATGACCAGGCAGTTGATCTAAAATTTCTGCATCCTAAAAGTAAAGGCTAGCATCACAGATGCTAATCAGCCTTTGCTAAAGCCATTGTTTCATGCTTATCGATCAATCTTTCCACAGCATGGGCCGGAATGCTTAATCTGATCTTAAGCTTGTGTTAGGAAGTGTTTAGTAAGTGTTTTCCTTGTTTAAACAGGCACACCAGATCCCAAGAGCCACAGTTAGAGACATGCTGCTTTCCTTTGGGAAGTCAGG